>JAFMSR010000004.1:53300189-53351529 GCA_022818135.1 Saxidomus purpurata
TACGGCACGAAATAATAAATTTATGCTTGAAATGCTGTTTAGTTATGCATACGATGCATTTAATATTGCAACGGACAGTAACACGGAATACCTACCGATATAAAGGTAACTTTCTGTTTGTTCTATAACTAGTTTAGTTTAAACATATTTTATTGCTGAATATACTGTATATACATATGATTGTGTAATTATACAATAAGGACATTTTTACTACATAAAATCAGCAAAAGGGTTGGGCCACAAGTTCTTCCAACATTAGTTAACGGCCCTTCCCTTAAAGAGGTTATTTATAAGATTGTCATATAAACTCTACAACTGAAACATGTTTACAAGTACAACAACATATATAATATAAAAGCATCAAGATGGCAACTTTTTATGTTAATATGCGTTTGAAAATTGTACTATATGAACACACAGAAACGTATTAATGAAAGACCACCATTCGATCAGACAGACATATATAAATGTATATATTTAAAATGTTACATAGCATGCTCCACTGAATATGCATAACATACAGGAATTCAGAAGTTTTGTGCGTTAGCAATTTATATCATTTTCAAAATGTATGCTATATCATATCAGTTTTGTCATAATTAACATTTACAAAAATCTGCACCTTGGAATAAAAAACAGTGCTTTACAGCAATCTCTAATAACAAACCCTTTGATACCATTTAGATTTCTTCTTTACCCCTGGAGGGTTTTAATAGCCATAAGTATTGCATTTTCATATTAGATAAACAAGAAAAACATCAGGTGTAGATATTTTGTTCCTTATATCCGGAATTGCGCTACAAATGGAGTCGTTACTTTTTACTGTATAATTATGTAAAACGCAATTGACAACACAGAAAGTGAAGAGGGAGAAGCATTTTCTGATCAGGTTTCTTCATAGACAATTAATTGCTAGGTGAAATGTGCGACCGACTTTATCTATCTCGTTTAAAACTGACACAAAATGATTTTGACTAGACCTTCCACCAGAAGAGTTTCTGATAAATACCAAATATGTAGGCCGTTGCTTTAATGTGTCAAAACCTGAGTATAAAATCATATACTTCAATTTCATCAAGCGCTATGCAAATTAGTATGTGAGTCACGTTTAATAAACATTTTCTGAAACGCGTCATTTTTTAAAATCTTAAGTAAGACAGGTCATTGTCATTTCTTTGTATTATACATTGCCTACAAATAAGAAAAGAGTCCGAAAGTCCCAGGAATATATCCAGAGATATGTCTACCAGACAAAGCAATCTGACAACAGTCATGCATTACTGATTATTTCAGTGTTTATTCCATTGCGGTCGAAACAAATTGCACATTGGGGGCTATACCATAAAAGTAAAATATATATAATATTTGATCAGAAATCGTATTATGTCTACACTGTATGCCTAAAATCGTAGAAATAACAAGTAAGGATTATCTTTCTGTTTGAACTGTCTTCACTTTCTATCGCGGGGACATATTATTGTCTCCAATTATGTCTTAATGTGAAGGTATAAATTTACCTCCAGGAAAAGGGTGTAAAACTCATTTTTCTGACGATTAATTTATATCTTTGAGTGTTATTGACAAAACCTCATGGTTTTAATTCATAGTCATATAAAACGAAAGTCGTAGGTCTGAGTCATTTATAAATGAAGGTTAAACCAACAGTAAAATGTTCATTAGACAATAAACAACGCTTAAAATGATAAAATTTACATCATAACACGACAATTCACTACAAAAAAAGACATATAAATGCTCTTGGAAATGTTTTACTTCGACAATTACCTTACGTCATGTAGTATGATATAACGTAATTTTGGCATTGACATTATTGCTAAAATTACTTCATGTAGAACATGCGCGAAAGAAATTCGAGGCTGAAACCCAATTTAAGAATGTTCTAGAATATCGTATAATTATTTCACACAGCAGCATGCATCGGGATTTTAGTTACAAAAGATGCGTACGTTACGCCATAGTGAGTTAAATATGGTCAGTGAGTTAAATTTGGCCAGTGAGTTAAATCTGGTCAAGTATAACATTGGCTATTTAAGAAAATTTTACTTGATGCTAATTAGTTATCATATTTGAAAAATATAGCACGTATGAATTATATATTTAACAATTGTATAATGTATCAGTAACACATGCATTTCATAAAATATCTTCCACTTTGAAACAACTGCTGTATACATACATTAAATCTCCTCGGTATACTTAGCATTAAGCAGTAGTTCGTAGCATTAATTTCAAATTAATATTCCTTAAATGATTTCACATTTTATAGGAGTTATTCTTATGATACTTTACACGATTACGCTTTATTGCCCTCTTAATATTTTCCTTAAGAAAAACCTACTTACCTTTCGTCATTATTATACATTAGTATTATATAAATACACTTAATACATATGAAGGCAGTAATTATTTACCAATAGAGTTCAAAGTAAAGATGTTATAAATTATAGCGTTATAATATATCAACATGCCGCCAATACTAAGTGCAAACTAACTAAACAGCTTTCAACAGGCATGTATCTTTACCATGAAATTAAGCTAATGTATCAATTTGACCTGTGTGTAATTACCTTTGCACAAAATGATGCGAGTAAAGCGCTGTTTATTACACACCTGTTTGGGGTTCACGTCTGTTATTAATACACGTAAAATACCACAATGACGTTATCCATATGTGACAGTTGATGCAAGAATGAATCTTTTAAGCTCAAAATACTTTCAGAGTAGCATGTTATTGCAAGGCACCCTATTGACACAGACGTGGTTTACTGTTTATTATGGGTAAAAAGAATAAGACATGCTCAACACAAATCAACTATTTATAAAATTGTATTTTATAATGTAAGATCACAAAACAAGAGAGTATGTGATCAAACATTATTTAAAGCAGCTGAATAAAGTAATTCGAAATGCGCACATATATTTTTGTTCCTTAGCATCTATAGAAGATAACTGTAAATATTCTGCCTATAAATCATTGTATCTTGCATGTATGTATTATTTATGTCAAAGGAGCAGTTACTCTATGGGAAGATGCAGATGCAGCATTACTCTTTTTTCACTGCGCCTGACAAAAGCAAACACGAACGAAACGATAGAAAACAAATCACATAGCAGCTTGTAAGAAAACTCATTGGACGGACTATTTTGTCACTCATACCTGTGTCAAAATGATATCAATTTACAATTCAATACAATTTTCGTGCTGACACTTAGACCCTTGATGAGTTCTCTCTAGAATCACTTACTTGTGACACAAGCTCCTTTTTCATAAAAATGCAGTAATCTTGAGTTAAAAAACAATCGAATAAAACGAAAGTTGAACTCCAAGCGATATAAACAATCTTGAATTCAGAAACAATCGAATAAAACGAAAGTTGATCTCCAAGCGAAATTAAGGATTCGCGAGAATTCCGTTATCTTTTTCTGTTAAACTCTAAAAGATAAAACTCTAAAGTGAACTATTGTCAATAACAATAGTTTTATAATCTTTTCAAATATGAAGTAAAAAATACATTAAAGTAACAATCTACATTGAAATTGCTTTTGCATTAAAATTGAATTTTTGTTATTGTCAGTTCAGTGGTTAGGTACACCACGTCAAATAATCTAAATTATGATATCTATTTTTTAGAAAGAAATGTTTGAAATTAAGATCTGTAGGAACATAAGTGTTAGCGGTACATCACCTTTTTTGAGTTTTTGTTTTATAGATAATGACCGTTGTCTTATCATGTCTCATGAACTTCGTGTAAGGTAGACATAATCTATAGAATATTTTTTATATTCTATTGTCGTTATTTTATGCACAAAGATTACGAAACTAAAATTTATCTATTTGATCCGTTTAAGCTGAATAGTTTACAGTTGTCAAACTTACATATTTTACAGAAACACAATGAAACTTCAATCATATTGGAATGACGGTTTTGTTTAATTACACGTTTTAAAGTTTTGAAAATAGGATTTTGATACATTTTAACTTAACTGTCCTCAAACGACATACACAATTAACCTTCGTTATAAACCTCACCGACAACAAGACCGTATTAGACAGAAGCTTAACATTTTCAATACCTTCTATGTTCCAGAAATCATACATTAATTTCAGAAATAACCTTGGTTGTTTTAATCTTTTTTCTTACAGGGAACAAATTCCATACTAACCTCGTTCCAATCGAAAGCCTTTTGATTGTAATCATACAAGCAATTGAGAATCCAGACAGACAATTGCCATGATAGAGCAGAAAAACGAACAGAAAATACTGATGAAATCAGTTATAAACCAGTATCAAAAGTCTACACTGAACGTGATTTTAGTACAACTACACATGCATAACCTATTGATACTGTAAGCAGACCAAAATTGAAAATGTATTTTAGATTTATGGTTAAAGACAAAAAATAGTAGATCTATTAATAATTCAATATCTGTCAAAACATTTGGATCAGTTTATGTGCAATCATTCATTGTTGTATCACTGTAATTATCAATCAATCGCATATGTTTTATTAATTGTCGTATAATTTACAAATACCTCATCGTATCAATTACAGTAATTGCGTTCAAATTATGAGTTGCTCTGAGTATTTCGCGTCGTAAATATCAAGTCAATCAATATCAATCTAATACGTCTTTAAGTTAAATTTATGTTTGACGGTTTGGAGAAAAAACAAGACTTAAGATATCAAAAAGCTATTTCACGATTATTTTACTAACATGTTGGTATTGGGCATAAAGTATTGATGTGCTGATTGTGTTTTTGTACCATGTGAAAGAATTTTTCGCCTTAATATCTAATAAATTATATGTCTAGCCTTGAGACGATCTCTTCGTTTAAAACATGAAACAAATATTTTCCAACTTCTTACATATGTAATAAATAAGTAGGCTTTTACCTGTTTACACTTGTAAAGCTGCTTATGAAAAAATGAAGTTCATCAAACTCTCTGAAAATATTATACATAAGAACTTGTAGTCAAATAAAAAGGTTCCAGTATAAATTCCTGTGAAATATGTCTGTAAATTTGAAATTATACGCAACAAAATAATAAAGCGTTACAAACGCTTTTGTAATTCCAATATAAAGATATAGCGTAGCAGTGCCGTAAAACGAACTTCATCATTATTTTCGATGGATTTTTGCAAATTTCTACCAAGATATTTACTTATATTGTTGATGCTAGCCATGAATCTTACATCTTATGTATTAGTATATCAAAGTTGAAAATTTCACTTTTTTCAACGGTAACTGAGAGCGAGCAGCTTTAAGCAGAAAAAGTATGGTGCTTAAAAGAAAACTCAATTAAAGACATTGTATGTTAATAGGGGAACGTCTTTATCAGTGATTAAAATTGAGATTTCTAAAGCAATTTCAGTCCTGAAAAGATGATATCGATCCTTAAAAGCAGTTGTACCATGTTTATTAATGATGACTATGCCTTGATCACATGCACATTACTATACATCCCAAACTGTAAGAGATATAGATTGAAGAACAACTCCTTACGATTGTTTTTCCATTAAGTGTGGGTAACATTTTCTTCACGTGTTTGTGATAACAGACACGCTTGATTGCATAGTAAAGTCACGAATGTAGATATTCATCATATATGAATAAAAATAAACTATACGTAAAAAGGGAATAATGATAGTTCTTGTCTGACCCCAGTTTCAATTATTTATTCTCTTCTCCATCGTTAAGTGTTTATTTGATTAAAACATTAAAATTAAAAAGTCTTTGTTTCTGCATTGTCCGTACCGGAATAATTGTCATGTTTTACAGACAAACGCTATATTTAGTTTTTGTTTGGATTATTCGCCAGTGGCAATCTATACTGAAATAGACTATCTGATCATGCAGATATAACTTGATGTAGTCGCTTATCTTTTATTCGTTTGCCTAAAGTAATATGCAACGATTTCGATAGCGTTTGCTTCATATCGAAATACAAAGCACTGTCCTTTACATGTGAAAAAGAAAAGAACGTCCTTGAGAGCAACTGATATAGTAATGCGCATGTCTATACTTCCAGGTAAGAGACATGACGTGCTATTAATGAATATACATCTGTATAACCAACACTGTATCTAATGATTATATTCAGAAATTTGAAGAGCTACGAAAGTATCGAAATGTTATGTGCTTACTACCGCAAGTTACCGTAGCTGTCTACGTACTACGACAATGTTTTCAGTAATATTAAGTAACTTATTACTTTATGTAAATCACTCGTAGGCACAGCGGGTTTTGATGCGGGATAATAAATTTCATTCCGGACCCTTGAATAACATGATATAGTGACGCAATGAACAAGTCGGTTATGCTCTTGCTGTCCAAATGACGTTGAAAGAATTAAACATCTAATAACAGTTTTGTCAAAACATGAGGTTGCAAGAATAATGCGTGATAAGTCTAACAAAAACAATGTATTAGCATTTAACTAGTCGGAGACATAGAAAATCATATACCTGAACAAGAATATACACGAAATCCGTAAAAGAAGCGGCAGCATTTATGAAATTATAAAAACAACATTTAAAACGTTAAATTCTTACGTTTTTGCCATTTTTACGCCTGTCTAATAGAATAAGGCGTTTTAAAACTAAGAAGAGAAATGGCTGAGATTTTTGTTGTTCACAATTAAATTATAATACGGCATGCTAGCATGTCACGCATTTTCAATTTCCCACGATCACCATTCGCTGACAAGATTTGAATTTATATTGTTATCAGGCCGACTGGAAATTAAAGTATTTCCAGTGATCACGACGCGCATACCATAAACCACAAAAGAGATGAAGCCTTAACTTTCTAATGTGATAAGAAACAAATATTGCACCCATGAAAGTTGACAATGCTTTTGTTTTTAAAGGCAAGCAGTTTTCTGAATATTATAAATTGCTTCGGATTCAGCCGAGGCAGTGGTGTTAATTGATGAGAGTCAGGTTATTTTGTCTAGACATCAAGGTCTAATGTTAACGGGGTGTTCCAACATAGTTAATAGAACGTTGTGACAACATGACCTCGTAATGAAGTGTAGGATATGCGACTTAGAGCAAAGCAAGATGGCTTAGTTGTTGCGCAGGACCGATATGGAAAATTTGATTTTAATGCATATCTTAGAAGATTTTTCATTTTTAAATAAAAACAACAAAGAAAACATACTAGATGTTTAAAAACAAGTATCACAGTGGCAGAAGCATCTGAGGTTTTGACGATATAAGAAGTATTCACAAGATCATTAGTTCTACAGCATTGATGCGTTTTTAAGATAGAATGGAAATGAGAATAATTTACTATTTCATTATTTGAAAACATAGGACTTGTGTTAATTTCATCTTATTTAGCCTCTTTTGGTGCCTTTCGACATGTCTAACTACTGATTAGGCCTGGAGGTGATTCACATTTCAAAAGCACTTTCACTATTTAAATGACTAGTTTTTAGTATTTTAGGGATACAATTGAATTTTGTTATTTAACCCCAGTAGAATCCTACATCGTGAGAAGTAAATATTGCATTGGTTTTGTTTATATAAAGCGTCTGACAACAATGTAACGAATGCTTGTAAATTTGAATTGTGTTGTCTTAAAAGATAGGATAGGATTGAATAGTAATGGAGTGTTTCCCACATGATCTTGTTTATAAGGGGCACGATGAAATACTTACAAGGTGAGCATGGTCTTTGACTTTTCTCACCAACATAGTTATGATATTTTTGTGTTATATTTTATTTTGTAAATAGCTTCACTAGGGTTTTGAATTGATTTTGTTGTTTTTTTTCCTGACATTGACAGTTATTTTTATTAATACTTTTCATCTACAATGTATTTCAGAATTCCCCAAGATATTACAAAATACCTAATAGACAAGTGTGAGATTTAGCAAAGACACACGAGGACAAAACGAACAATTAAAGGAACACAGTGGGGCACCGCCTTGGAACGGTCAGTGGCAAAAACACCACTGGGGAGCTATAAACCATGTTCCAAAGTCACAGGACAGTGTAAATAAAAGTAATCCCTGCTAGGTGAATCTCTAACACACGCAATGGAAACAAAAGGCATGGTATGTAAAACACAAAAATGCTCGTGTATAAATATATAAAAAGCAAACCTTGAGAACCAAAAAACGTATGTACTCAATGCCTTTGCAGAAGGCAGAGCACCAAGAGAAACACCCTTAAGGGCCCGACGAAACAGGCCAGAGGACAGAAATCAAAACAGTTTCGTCCCAGTGGGATTTAAAAACTGCCCATCACAGAGTCCTCCCCCTCTTCCGTCAGACACAATCAAAGACTTTTTAAAACAATTAAATGAAAATTAATTTCTTGACGTAGGTCGCGTATGTTTAAGTTTCAATTGTCAATATCTTCATTGACTAACACAAGACACATTCCCCCTAAAAACAAAAACAGTATATTTATATAACGCTATATACAGCAAACTATTTTATAATGAAGAATAGTATAATAAATGAAAATCACACATCAGTTTCTTAACCAGAACGCTATATTACTTTGAAGTAGTTTATGCGAAAAAAAGAGCTGATAACGAGAATATTAAAAAGAATCACGATGATTTATCACATTGATTGAAAGTACGTATCTTTTCTTTGTTAACATCAAATGTAAGTTCAAAAAGAAGGCAATCATTTCATAGTAATTCCATAACTTGCACAGTTCCTTTAATCTTACTTTATCTACAATATCACAAGGTTACTCGCCTAAAGTATCGCTTAAAAACTTTTTTATGGATACAATTAATTATGGACAAACATTTCAATTTATTATGAAATTAACGCGTACGAATACCTCGCCGGAAGAAAACATGATTTGTGCTTTTGAATGTCAGCAAGTTGTATATGCTTCTTTTGTTGATAAACATCCATAGCAACGCAATTATAATTCTGAGAGTCAATTTTGTTTTCTTCAATTTTCAGCAATTTATATTGACTAAAGGCGGTGGAGTAAAATTGAGCATTCATAGGAAAGCATTTACACTTTATCATTTCATGGTCATGAATTTCGATTCTGGCTTCTTAAATCCAAGTTTTCGATATCGTGAATTCATAAATTCAAGATTTCACATTCACGTATTCCCCGACTTCAGCTTCATGAATTCACGAATACGTGATTTCAACTGTATGAAGTTGAATACATATTTGTACTTGAATTCATGGAATTTCAATCGTAAATTCATAAAACCGAAAAAAAATGTGACTTCGTAAAGTTATTGTTATTTTATACTAATTTATATATTCTCGATTGCGAAACAAGTTCTTACAACTTAGATTAATCGCTCTCGAGACTCATTCCCGATGGAATCAACCTCGAAAAGAGTGAGGCAATGTTATATTAGGTGTGTTCTGCCTAACGACACTACCGATATGGCGAGACATTAAAATTGTTAATTCATAAAATACGTTAATGTTTCAAATAAAATGTAAATGTTTTTGACGCAGACTTATTTAGCTTAGCTTGACAGAGTTGGTAACCATTCAACTGCCATTGGAATGACTAGAAGAATGTATCACTTTTTTGGATTGAAAAGTTAACTCTGTAAGGCGCTTTTTAATTGGATAATATCGCATGAAAATGGTCAATAAAAAACGCCCTTGTGTTTTCAGTCTTCATGAATGGTTTGTATTTTAGTACGTAAATAGTTCATATCTGTCAACATAATGTCTTGTTACTTCCAAACTAATGTTAATTATGACTAATAATATTTTTTCGACCGATGAGTGAATAACGGTCAGTATTTTGAGTATCATATTTGATAAGAAAAACAAGGATTAAGTTTGTTTTCCTGATGCATATGTCACAGTACGGACTTTATCATAATGGCAGTGAATTGTACAAGTGGTCAGTTCTCTCAGTCGGGAGCGCTTTCGCCGTGTAAGCGAAGTGTCCCGGATACGCGCCCTGGTGAGGGGACACTTTTTTGTCTTGACAGGAAATTTTACTATGAAATTTATCAACCCGTATCTTTCATATACTCCAGATCGCGCCGATCATTGTTTTCAAAGATAGTTTTTGTTAATCTTTGATATCAAAACGGCAGAACAGTTTACGTAAGGGATGAAACCCTGTCTAGTTCTGATATTAATTGTGTTTTAAAGTGTTAGATAGAATGCTTCCAAATGCTTTCATTGTGATGTTTAGTGTTTTAGTGCTATTCAAGTAAGTGCACAGTCAGAGACGCACATAAAAAAACCCATCCGAACAGTACACTAGATATCTATACATATTCACTCTAATTACAATATGCTAGGTAAAATGGAAACCTCTCTGGTTCATTCAGTGTCTATAGGTAACATTTAATGTTTACATGTTGCATTTAATGTTCAACCCTGCGAAAACTCTGTTTGTCTAGTTGTACTGAAAGACTATATAGTTGCATACCAATTGCGCACCTATTGATCAAAATGCCTTGTATTCAAAGCGGACACACAAGAAGATTTGACGCTCAGAGCTCATCTTGTAATACATGTACATAACAAAACTACTAAAATACAATGGTATAGCTTAGGCAGTACAGTTAATTTGCGAATGACATACTGAAAGTAAACGTCAGATATAGTTCTTGTCAGAATAATAGAATCAAGAATTCAGTGGTTAGATTCAACGAACTGTGGGAATGCAAAGTAAAAGCAACTGAAGTTTTGAGTTGTCAGTGTTAATTACTTGCACCTTAATTATATGGTTAAAATGTCTGTTCGATAAATAATCGTGACATGTGATCTGCCTTCCTGTGCGGGATGCCATTGTAGGTATGTTGAAGAGATATGTGCCAATTCTAGTGTAATTCATTGCAATAATGAAACAAAATGTGAAGAATGCGTGGCTTATGTGATTACTGAAACAAACTATACACGTGTGCTTTACTTTTGTTGTAAAACGGGGAGTTTCTTTTCTTGAAAACTTTACTGTAGGTTTTTCGTTTGCTATTCGCACACATATGACTAATTCAATGACTTAAAGGATAAGATAAGTTGTGATCTTAAGAAAACGTCTTATTGCAAAACTGAATCAGAAATATTTTATTGATTATTTCAAAATTATTTTGAAAAGAAACGCTGTTTACATGAGAAACGTGTTGTCATTACTGACAGATGCCTTATTTCGCAAAACATGGTCTTACAAAAAACATACACATTTTCATGTTTTGGTGTCTTTTACTGATATAATTACACACAATAGGCTATTTAATAACATTAAGATGGGTCATACCCGACCAATTAAAAAACATAATTCAATATACTCTATTTCTACACACGGCCATGATCCTTGTGTAGGGGGCATTTTAAAAGAAACCCTTTTGAGATTGGATGACGTGTCATGGCAAACAACTTCAAGTCAGTTTCAAATCGATGTCATTTAAAGGCTTGACATTAACAAATAACCATGTTTCTGCATCAAAACATATTTCTACAAAGCGATGACATTCTTTTGAAGATGTTTTTCGAAGTCAAAATGAACTTTACACACATTCTTATGGGCGGTTGAACTGCATAGACTCTTGAATAGCTTCTTTGCTGCATTGAAGAATTACAAATATTTTGATTTCATTTCCTGATCAATACAGATGTCAATAATTCCTATTTATGTAAGGTGTGGCTCCGGGTATGTCTGTCTATTAGCACTTTAAAATGAGTTTTGCTACCAACCGAAAGAATCAATCAAACGAAATAATCATATAAAAATAATCTGTGTTTGCCGTAGACAATTTGGCATTTTATTGAAATTCCAGACGACAATATATTTGTTTAACTACTAGTATCGTAGAAAGAATTTATTTATGACATTATATTATTGTCATAGGAGGCAATACAATATTTCGACTATAAAACACGAAACACAAATATTTTATAACACAAATAGTTTTTATTATTTTTTTCTTCTAACATCTGATGTTTCCTTCAGCTAGACACGTTGTTGCTTGCTTTCATTTGAATTTATTGGATCTTGAAACATTTCTTTACTCAAAAATATGAATGCACAGTAAAAGCTCATTGCTCCAGACACGGATTCGTAGCTCTCTCTATACTTTCCATAGATACCATCTAATCCTCACAAGGCGAGTTTTTCTGTGCCCGAGGTCGCCTTGGTAATATTGCCCTTTTCCGTGGAATATCAATTCATATACAGTGCCCAAAGAACCCATAAAAATGTATAGCTATGAACAGCTCTATGTATTAAGTTGATTGCTACACTTTCATTCATGCTTTAATACACATTAAAGCCATTATTCAAACCTAAAGAATGTTGTAGTGTCTTTAAAAAAATAACGCTAATGAAAAAGTACATGGTAAATTATACAAAACTCAATTACAGATTACATAAGTTACTTGTTTCTACAAGTAATACACACTGCATTGAGCACTTAAACCTTTGCAAAGACATGAAAGGAAATAGCAAAAGATAAGTTCCATAGAGCATTTGGATCCTGACTCGATGCTGAAGCTATTTTTATTTTTGTTGGCATCTTGCCCGATGTTTTCATTTGCATAACGGCACGAAATAATAGAATTATGTTTGAAATGCTCTATAGTTATGCATAAGATGCATTTAATATGAATATGAACATCAACACGGAATACCTACCGATTTAAAGGTAACTTTCTGTATGTTCTATAATCGAGTTTTAATTGTTGCATCAGACTTGTTTTAGCCTTTTAGCCTATGTAAAACCATATAATATGTCGTTGCAATTATCAAAATAATTTGACCTGTAACCCTGTTCCACCGCACTTCTAAAGTGCGACAATTCAATTTATCTAAAGCTGCAAAGTTAAGAAATTGTTTCAGAATGAGAAATGCCAACTGTGATGATATGTAAAATTCTAAGGTTAACAATTAAAAATATTTCATATGATTTTGTAAATAAGTTTGAAAGATAAATGTTAAAATAAGCATTTGTGACCATTGAAGAAATCCACCTCTGAATAAAGTGGTTGAGAGATCGATAAAATGTATGTAGACAGTGTATTTTATCTAGTGTACATTTCTGATAAACTGTAACAAAGGTCCATTACTAAGACCAAATAGAATTTTCTTTTATATCTGGAATTGTAACAGGCGTCTTCTTAGAAGGAAGATATGACATACTGCATCGAATGTGACCATATTGTGTTGGGAATTCGAGTTTAACAAATTAATTAATCAATTATATTTTGCATTTTCAAGAACGAAAGTAGGTTTTTCCGTTTTCAAATACTGTAAGACATACAGAAATCTCACAGAAAGAGGCTGTAAATAGGTTGTATATGAATAAACATGCCTATCTTAATTATAGTTGAAAGAAATTTTCTTCCAATGATGTGCAACGTATATTTCTGGCTGTTTACAACCTGCAATCAAGCGAAAGTAGAACAAAAAGAACACCATGTTCAATCTAAGGAAAAACAAAAACATTCCCTCGTTTTTTGCAGCAGTATTTCTAACAGGGGTATACTCGACGGCTATGTTAAAGTTCTAGAAGCCAGCCAAACTGTATTTCCCTGTTACAATTCCATAAAAATTCGATTTGGTCTTATTCATTGACCTTTAATTTTGCTTTAGGACGGACTTCATGCAGTAGTAGCGCGTTCGCCTCAAGATCCCTGGCTCAATCTCCACCAGTGCTCAAGAATTGTTATTGTCCTTAGCCAAGACACAGATAATTCAAGATTGACTCTTGAGTGAGTCGCGAAAACGATCAATATAAGTGTTAGGAACTTGTTTTGCAATCGAGAGTAAA
The DNA here is from genome assembly GCA_022818135.1 of Saxidomus purpurata. Lineage (NCBI taxonomy): Eukaryota > Metazoa > Mollusca > Bivalvia > Venerida > Veneridae > Saxidomus > Saxidomus purpurata. Next base: position 53,313,950 of record JAFMSR010000004.1, read on the forward strand.
TAAATAAGTATGTATTAGTTTTACATTAAAGAGATTCTCCGTAATATTTCACACAGCCAGTTAATACCTCACCATGAAAATAGTGATGCAGGTAAAGTATACGAATTAAAACATATGAATATATTCTCGTGAAATAATGAGGATCTCAACGGGGTTTCTTACCTCCTATCAATAACGAATCTTCGAAAATACCTAAGCATTTTGCAACATGAGTGTACATTCCATTTTCTTGAATGTTCGCCAGCTGTCAAGCAACGGAAACATGACAGCTAACTGTAAACAAAGTGAATGTCATCTCACTTCTTTATTTTCAGGTAAACAGAACATTTTGTTTTTAGACGACAAACAAACAGAGATCCAGTAAAAGGTTAGTTTTTTGCAAACAGTCAGAAAAGTATTCAAGAAACACAACCATTTGATCAAACAAACAGATATAAATGTATTATTATTATTTTTATGTTACATAGCGTGCTCCACTGAATATAATTCAGAAGTCTCGTGCATTAACAATTTATATCATTTTCAAAATGTATGCTATATTCTGTCAATTTTGTCATAAATTACATTCAGACAAGTCTGAAGTTTGGAATGAAGAGCAGTGCTTTACAGTAAACTCTAAGGGACCATTTAAGTGTGTTCTTTATATCTGGAGGTTTTTTTTTTTATCAATTTATCATTTTCATGCTAGATAAAGAAGGAAAAAACTTCCTGTCCAGAAAATTTGTGTCTTATATCTGTAATTTCGCTATATACAGAGTCGTTATACATGTTGTATACTGTATTTGTAAAACGCAGTTGACAATACAGGAAGTGAAATTCCTTCAGACAAAGAGATGGAGAATTTTCTGAACAGGCTTTTACATAGACCATAAATTATTAGTAGAACTGTGACCGACTTTAATATTATCTTTCTAGTTTACAAATTGCGCGAAATGATTTAGATTAGATCTTTAGCCAGCAGTGAATTCTAAATAGGTGCCATTGCTCTGACCTTCAACTGGTGTGTCAAGCACTATGCCAATTGGTATATGAGTCACGTTTGATAAACATATTTGCTGAGACGTGTCAATTTTAAAATTTTAAGTAAGACAGGTCATTGTCATTTCTCTGTATTATATATTGCCTACAAATAAGGAAAGAATTAGAAACACCCAGGAGTATATCCACTGTCGTGAACGCGCACCGGTAAGGTGTTTCCGTAGACCGGTACAGTCAACCAAGATGGGGGAAGAAAGCAACGAAACAAGGCATGTGTCGGTTTAAGTCTCTGTAACGTCAGTCCAGTTACTCTTAGAAGTGTATTTTTGACATTTACTAGGTGGGAAAGGGTTATTATTCTTGTTGCAAATACTCTTACCGGACCAAGTGCTAAATTTACACCGCAAATTTCAGTCGAATGGGTCATATCTTATCCGATGAAATTTGAATCGACACTTTATGCTGTTTTTGCATGAAAACTGACACGAAAGTAAAAGAATCAGCCAAATGTTTACAGAAACATATTCTAAATGTATTATCCTTCATGAAACTGGCTAAATATCAGCTTTGATTTTCCATTATTCGTTTTATTCTTGTACTTTCTCTTTCAACAACATACCAGTTCGGTCAGCACGCACCGGTATCACTTTTCCGTAGAAAGTCACCGGTACGGTCGCAAAAACACAACGGTACATCCATCGATCACAGTTGTAAACGGTACGGTCACCTTTTGATGTGACGCTTTCCTTGTGGGATATAACTGTTTTAATTTGGTTTGTTTGTTCATTTTTTGCTCTTCCGTCTTTTCATTTTATTGTACTTTTCAATCATGATTAATCTGATACTATGATTTTGCCAGGAAAAATATGCAAAGTGCAGGCTTTTGTACCGGTATACGGCGCGTTCACGACAGTGATATCCGGGTAATTGTCTCTCAGACAAAACAATCTGACAACAGTCATCCATTATTGATTATTTCAGCGTTTATTCCACTGCCATCAAAACAAATTGCTAAATGGGTGCTATACCATTAAAATAAAAAAAAATGTATGATATTTCCTCAGAAATCGTATTATGTCTACACTGTATGCCTAAAGTTGTAGAAATAACAAGTAAGGAATTTCTTTCTGTTTGAACTGTCTTCATCTTCTTTCGCGGGAACATATTACTGTCTCCAATGATGTTTTACTGTGTAGGTTTAAATTTACATTCAGGAAAAAGGGTGTGAAATTCCCTCTTCTGACGATTTATTTCTATTTTTAAAATAGAAGAAGTGTTACAGACAACACCTCGTGGTTTTAATGCACATTCATATACAACGAAAGCCGTAGGTCTGAGTCAGTTATAAATGAGCGTTAAAACAACAGGCAGTTATTCATTAGACGACAAACAATGATTAAAATGATATAATTTATATTCTAACACGACAAAAGAAAAGACTAATAAATGCTCTACCTGAACAATTACATTACGTAATGTAGTGTAATATTACGTAACTTTGGAATAGTAATTGCAGCTAAAATTACTTCATGTAGAACATGCGCGAAAGAAGTTCGAGGCTGAAAACATTGTACGAATGTTTGGGAATATTGTTTTATTATTTCACAGAGCAGCATGCCTCGGGATTTTAGTTACAAAAGACGCGTACGTTACGCAATAATGAGTTAAATTTGGTCAGTGAGTTAACTGTTGTCAAGTATAACATTGGCTATTTAATTTTACCTAATGCGAATTCATTTTCATAGTGTAAAATATATAGCACGTAATGTGTGGATTTTGAATTTTAATATAACTTTCAAAATAAGTTACCTATTTAATAATTGTTTCAGTAAAACATGCATTTCATTACATATTTGTCACTTTGAAAATACTTAAATATTAGACACACTTACTTTACCATATATAAATGAGATCTCCTCGGGATACTATAGTAGTTCATAACATTAATTTCAAATTAATATTCCCTGAATGAGTTCACATTTTATAGAAGTTATTCTTATGATACTTTACGCGATTGCACTTTATTTCCCTCTTTATATTTTCCCTAAGAAAATTCTACTTACCTTTAGTCATTATTATATTATATAAAATACACTTAATACATAATTATAAAAGAAGTAATTACATACGACAGAGTTCAAAGTAAAGATGTTATAAGATATAACGTAATAAAATATTAACACATGCCTACAATATTCAGCGCAAATTAACTTTACATCTTTCAGTAGTCATCTATCCTTACCATGAAATAAAGCTAATGTTTCCATTTAACCAGTATGTGAATACCTTAGCACAAACGTGTTCCGAGTTAAGCGTTATGTATTACACAACTGTTTGGCGTTCACGTCTGTTATAAATACACGTAAATACAATGCACCACAATGACGTTCTTCATATATGACAGTGAATGCAAAAATGGGTCCAGATGAGGTAAAGTTATTTTTCTTGTGTTTTTCTTTTTGCATTTTTGATACCAAGAAGAAAATCTAAATCTTTTAAGCTCATAATTCTTCCAGAGCAGCATTTTATTGCAAGGCACCCTATAGTATTGACACAGGCATGGTTAAGTATTAGGGGTGTAACGATAGTTGATACTATCGACTTATCGCGATTGTATCAGGCCCGATAGTCAATAGTCGATAGCAATTTCACACTATCGGTAATATCGCCGATAGTCTGGACAGCTATCGACTTTTCTCGATAGTTTTATTTTCATTTTTGGATGCGTTATTTCGTTCTCTGTTTCAGTTCTGTAGCATCTTAACATATAAGTTAATTGTTATTTCAAATTATTTGTAAGTCATTGAAGCTTAGGGTATTGTAATTTATCTTTTGTTTATTGTGAAGGCATTGTCCAAGTTTGTCCATTAAAGTAAAAAACGTAACAATTTCATAATTTATCTGTATATTACAGGTATTCATAAAAACAAATTGAATCAACTAAGTAAAAATGTATAGTTTGTAAACTATCGAAACTATCGTGATAGTATCGCGATAGTAAAGCCAACTATTGATAGTCTATCGTGATAGTACTTTTAACTATCGATAACTATCGTGATATTAAATTTGGCTGCAATAGTCAGCCCTATTAAGTATACTGTTTATTATGGGTAAAATGACTTGGACATGTTCAACACAAATCAACTATTTATAGAATTTTATATATATATAATACTGGATGATCACAAAACAAGAAAGTATGTGAACAAACATTATTTAAAACAACTGAAAAAAAGTAATCTGAGTTAGGTATCAGATGTGGGTACATAATAATTAGCTGTAATATTTGAATAAATCATTTTGTAAATACATATACATTATAACAAATGAAAGAAACTCAGTAAGATTTACAATTCAAAGTAGCTTTATCTTAAATTTCTTTTTTTCCAAATGTTCTCTCACCATATCATCTAATATTGTGTAGTAGTATCTTAGCAACAACAATTCCATATCGTGACACTAGTTTGATTCCTGAAGAGACTGCTTTAAAGTAGAGAATACGTACTCTGTTATATCAAAAACACAGGATTAGGATTAATTTTATTTACATTTAATTCAGTTCAATTAAATTCTGGTTGGGTGTACCATTTTTGACAAAATAGGCTTCATTCAATACTAATCTCAAACAACAACTTTTGAACTGAATTATCTAAACATAAATGTACAGAAAGTTTTAACAGCTCTCTATCTAGCATGTACAACTAACAATGTTAATACATCATAGTAATAAGAAGAACACTTCGCTTGTTTCTAGGAAAGTAAAAAAACAAAACAAGAAAATATCTTTGTATGTTTGTTGACTTTCAGTATTTCTGTAATCTATACAGTAAAACATATGGTATGACACCATTGAAGTCCCAGGAGCACGATTACAAGGCAAGTAGTTCTTATTTCCACTAAGAAAGGTGACCAAGTCTTATTGGCGTAAATGACCTTAATATGTACCCAAAACAGTTTTAATGATAAGTACATACAGTCAATTTTCGGTCACACGAAGTGCCAAAATACTATAATATAATATAGTTTTGATTGAGCGCACATCAGACATTATCTGGAATTATTCACGGACATCAGACGTTTTCGTAATTACGAGCAAATCGTGACAATTGCAATGTAAAAGGCAAAAACAACAATGATAAAATAAAATGAATTAAAAACATATTTTTTTATTTACGTCTTTACGAAGCAAATACAATATACACATGAATTAGATATGCACCATGAAAAAGGAACACACATTGTTCAGTCGACAATACAATTTTATAACATACACAATTTTTACACGGGTGATGTATACACGATTACTTGAAACTTATATAAGAGATACTGTTACCGATTTATATATCCCCCCAGATAACCGGGGCATCGCTAGATTACGCTAAAATGTTTTCTATCAGTATAAACAACATAGCATTATTACAGCATAATAATGTAATGCAAAGATTGATTTCGTTGTATGTATTTTAGATTTTTATCGTTGGTACCACCAACGTCCCAAGAAGATGTTAGTTATTTTAGGCTTTCGAAAGATAGTGCAAGATACAGAACGCGTCCCGGTTTAAGGTCTCACCCAAATTACTATCAGTTATGTGGGTGGAGGAGCGGGGGATCAAACCTGCAATCCCTCGATTTCCAGTCCAGTGCATTACTACTAGACCACATATCAAGTATAGGAACTACGACGTATTTATACTGATGTATAAGACAGTAGTCTAAAATCGTATGTTTTCAATATTGCGTTATGTCTCATATAATTACAGAAAATACGACGTAAGGTTACAGACTCGAATAAAGCTGATCCTATGTATTGTTAAAACATGCAACACGCGCATTATGAATTGTAGTATTTCAATGCTATCGCGTATCCCCTACTAAGCAGAATTGCGTGCCTAAAATGTGTAAAGCATTGTATAAGTTTGTAAACGCCTATTTTAGTATCATGTACCATTTACTTTGGAGACAAGTCAAAGATATTTTGTATTGCGAGTAGGCCTAGGGAATACTAGAGGTATATGTATTTTGTTATTCTTGTTTTTGTCTCATCATATAGGAAAATGTACCATAGGTTGGGGACGTATCCAACATTTGTATTGATTGTTCAGTAATTCATTGCCGCCAAGTAACCATTCAATATCAGAAAAAAAGTTTTGTATTTTGTTGTAAAAAGAAAAACATTTGTATACATGTATAACTTTAGATTCTTCGATCTAATGGAGGTTCATACTGAACATGATATACAGTATGTCTTACCGATTATAAACTAGCCTCTGTTTTGTGAGATCGTTGTGTTTGAGTCAGTGTTTATCACTAAAAGTTTAATCGTATCACACTTATCCTGAAAATATCAAACATTTAAAAAAACTGGAACAATAATAAGCGCAAACACAAGCCGATACAAGCCGGCGCAAATATTCAATTAAAGTGTGATTGAGGCATCACATAAACAATTTTGGGACTAGTGGGATTACAAATTTTGTCGAATAATCGCACTTGTTTAGTCAACGTATGTTAAAATATTGCATTTTATTGGTATTGAAAATAGAAGGATATATGGCGGGACTTTTTTTATTTCGAGTGAACCCGTAATGTCGAAAAAATGTATTTCGAGTTAATGAGATTTGACTGTACTTATAAATTTAGGGCAGTTATGTTTTAAATAATATTGCAAAAAGTAAGAAAGGCTTTCTGGCAACAGAAACGAAACCATTGAAATGACTTGAGTACGAAGGAAGACATATGTCGACAGTGCCCAGGAGTGAGTAGCTGTCACACACAGGCTATTGACTCCCACCAGTAAAAACTGACCAATCTCAGCCTATGTATAAAATTCCATGAACCCTGCATATGATGTGCAAGGTCAGGTTTACTGAACCAGTCAACTCGGGTTCAACTCTGCCCAAACATAGAGTAGGTAGAGTTTCTGCTCACAAGGATGAACAACTTACTCTAGCTAACTCGAGTATGTCAGCTGAACAACTTCATTGTTCTACCATTGCTTTTTATCTATATCAGTATATACAATGTGATCCTGGGACTTTAAAGTGTGCATTAAATAGAGAATAATTGTTGGTTTCGGTGTAAGATCATTTTATAATTTAACTGAGTTGGCACCAAAAGTGATATTTTTACGAGTGGCGCAGCACACCTTTTGGTGCTTACGAGTGAAATTAACATGATATTACACCGATAACAACAATTTTTCTGTTTATTTTATGGTTAAAACTCTACTTTTATTGAGTTTGTTTCTATAATATATCGAAAATCGCGAGAAACGTCATAAAAAACATTTTAACGTCGTCATCGTCGCATGGTTTCCAGCATTGGCATACTTTCTGACGTAAATCCGGGTTAAAGATTGCAAAAACAGTAAAAAATAAAAATTGTAATCCACTGTTTCAAAACTGTGGATTATCACTTTTATTTCACCGCGAAAACTCTATAGTTCACTTGAAAACATAAAATAAATAACAATAACAGAAAAGCCCAACATATTTCTGTTAAGATATTTGTAAAACACTTAATCGGAAGTCATAATAAAACAAAACCCTACAAAGTAAGTTGTAAATCGCATGAGTTTACACTTGATTGTTTTTATAAGAATAAATATCATGTGTACGTTTATTGCCCACAACTCCTGAAAACATTGCACTACATGCACATCTAATTTTGCTTATATGGCATCATTCCAAGTAAATATTTATAAAATTGACAAGGAAATACACAAAGTTGTTACTAATAAACTTATAAATATTTCAATTAAGTTTGAGTGCATTACCTGGTTTCTTACAAAATAAAAAAATAATCATAAGTCATTCTTCTTCATTTATCATTCCTTGATTCTACAGGTCTACAGAATGTGGTCAACATTCAAATTTTATCATCAATTCTCTTCAGAACTACAAACTCCGATGACAGAACATCTAATTGTGTAAACAACTTTAACAACAATAAAACATACAAATGTACTAACTTGAAATATGTTCATTTAGCCCCTTCAAAACAAAGTGTGAAATCCCTAAAGGAGGCTCAACATGTTTATCACTGTCTATTAAAAATATCACATGGAATAGAAAATGCTCCGCTACCCAATCAATCTGGACAATACTCCGCAGAAGCACAAAGTCGCGCTTGCTCATATATGTCTGGAAATAAAACTAAGTAGCAAACATCATCTGTTTTTGATTCAAATTCAATAAGACAGCGTAAAGTTTAGCAATATTTTCCAGCTGCACGTCATGTTCGCGTTGTATATTGAGTCATAATGTGAGAAAAACACTGCGTGATAATCAATCAGGTGCAAAAGTTTAAATGATTTTTGGCATGTTCTCTTGAAAATAAAGCTGCAATGAGTGAAATGTCAAGTTTTGGTATATTTTAACAGCTAAGTAAAACTTTATTACTTGCAGGAAATTGAAAACAAATTGATACAATTTCTGACGTCTTGCTTTAAGAGCGTATTCTGAGAATAACGTCACACTACATCTGGAGCCCAGTATTGACCGTTGTATTCAAGTAAGCTAAAAGTTCAGAAGTTGATGATCCAATGATCCGCTTTCGTATATATGTTGTAACAATACGTCAAGTTCGAAGTGCATTTTTTTGACATTTATTGTTAAATTGTTCTGTTTATAATATAATGTTATAGTCAACTCGACTACCAAATGGTAACCTTACAACATCAATACAATCGTCCATATTATTCAATTCTAATTACAACTTGAACGAGTTTTTACGCACTATCACCGACAAAAAGTAATATCCAGTAAATCTGTATATGCTTAATTCTAAAAAACTATATGTTTTGTTCTGTTCTGATGATCTTAACTGATTCAACTCTTTCTGAAGAATACAATACAAATAGTGAAAAAAATGTGTTTTACCTTACCCTTTTTTTGCAAATTGTGCAAGCTGATAATTCAAACATTAAACAGATAGCTTGTCATTCACGAAAAGTTCGTGCTATAAGCGGAACTTGTACCTTCTGCGTCTGCATAATTAGTACCTCGCATGCAAAGGAAACAATAAAATGGCATTTGTTTGTTCCGCTGACAACTTGTTTCCTGCATAAAATAATTAAATGCGTTCAAGTGACTAATAGCAGTATTTAAACGAGAAGACGTCTGTCAGGTTATGCATTATTTAAATGCAAATGCATCATGTGATTGGGCAATTAAAGTGCAAAGATGGTGATAAATTCTATTTTCATTTTTTACTTGGTGTTTAAAGTTTTAACACAATAAACGTAATGGATATAGGGAAGATGTGAAATGTGTGACATATCGCATTATGTAACGCATCATAAAGTAACAAGACATGGAAGTAATTCCATAGGCAAGTAACCTAATAAAATGTGTGATGAAATATGTTCTTTGCTTGAAAAAATTTTGTCAGTTATGGCGCTGGATAAGAAAGCTAAATTCAGATCAGAAAGAGAAAGTATTTGTAAATCAGCTATCCGTACACATACAAATAACATTTTAATAAAGGTTGGAATATTCCCTGTAATGAATTCCATTATGAATTGAATCGAAGAAAATCATTTTCAATTATGTCTTTATCGATATTCATTTCTGTCTTTATGTTGTTTTTTTGTGTTTTCGGTCAAGAGGGTGGGCCGACATTTTGCATGTGGCATATTTGTTTGTAATAGTCGACTGATTTCGACATATAAAGGTGAAAATGAGAAAACAAGAGAATTCAAATGTCACAAGTAATAAATATTACATCTCTGACCAATTGTTCCCTTTACATGAAGTACATGAAATACAGTAAACTCCATATATAACGACTCCGTATATAGCGAATTTCCGGATATAATGAACATTTTTTCTGGACCCGATGTTTTTTCATCTTTATCTAAAATGAAAATGTTATATGAATAAAACAAACTTCGGATATAAAGAACAAATTTAAGTGGTCCAAAAGGATTCGTTATATACAGAGTTTATAGTACTCAGAACGAAGAAGCAAACAGTTTTATGTACCTTTGTAGATTTCTATCCGGCTTTGATCAAGCTCAAAACTTAATAAACGACAAATTGTTCAAAATAATAAACAATACGTACCAAAACATAAAATCGTACGTACTTGTAACTCATAATGGCATTGAATTTCATCTCCGAAATAGAAGTTTGTCGAGGAGAAAATTTGCTCCCTGCACTTTTTATCTTTTTTTTCTAAATGATCTTCAGTCATATTTACACGATAAAGACACTTTTGGGGTAGAACTGCACGACTCTCAGGACCTAACACTATGTCTTAAACTATTAGTCCTACACTATGCAGACGACACTGTTTTAATATTCAACTCACCTAAGGATTTACAAAAATGTCTAACGTTGTTATAATAATTTTTGTAATAAGTGCCATTTAAAGGTAAACATCAGTAAATCAAAAATTGATGTTTTCGGCATGCAGCTATTACATTATAATTTTAAAGATACAATATTATAAAAAGATGTGTCAATATTTTTCAAAAGTCAACACATATCTTAAAATATGCCATTGGCAAGCAATGTTTTCTTTAATTTCTCTCGACCGTTGTAAAATAATTTGCAAAGGTATATAAAAACTTTAAAAGACCTGTGTAGTCTTTTTGCTGTTTTGCTGAAAACAGTCAAGAGGGTAATGTTGATATATATATATTTGCAGTCTTGCAAAAGTTACACTTTATTCTTGCCAAAGTCTTCCTTATATAACATGTTTCACAAAAATACGTCAAGAAATATTGTACCTATCAGCGGCTTAGTATTAAGCTTTTAAACTAGGAACAAATGACATTGAAATAACACACATATACCAGTATCTTGGAGTAACATTTTTGAGTTGTGATTCTTTTCTACAGCAAGAAAACATGTTGCACAATATGTAACGACAGCTATGTACTAACTGTTTACTAAGTCAAACAATTCTGATTTATCTATTGATTTATGTTTTTCACTTATTTGACCTCACTGTTTTTCCTACTCTTACATATCGATCCGAAATATTTTGTTGTGAAAATGTCGACATTATGGAAATAATTCATAACAAATTCATGCGAAAAATCACTAAACCGAACAATCAACCCCGTTAAACGTGATAATCAGAGAACTCGGAAATATTCGATTTCTGTTATTTGTTAAAAAAAAACTCGTTATGATATCAATTTAGAATCGCTCTGAAACTAACATATTTTATAACAAATCATCAAATGAGTCATCAAATGAAAGGGTTTCAGTATAAATACTGTGAAGTATCTCTGTAATTTTGAAATTATACTCTTTCAGGTTACAAACGCTTTTTAAATGCCAATACATACAAATAATGTAGCAAGGCCATCAAAATAAACTCACTTACATGTTCTTACAATTGCTATGAAGATTTTACTCGTGTTGTTGATAATATGCATTACGTGTGATTTATTGCTTTAGTATATCATTTTGGAGGAAACTGTGAACGAGCAGCTTTAAAATCTATGAACACTTTGAGTAAAATTTCTTGTAGCTTTAATATTACCATAAAAATATCTTACCCACAAAATGTGATGTTTTTTGTTGAAAACACATTGCTGACGTTGTTTTTTAAATTAAAAGTACAGGATAACAAGAGGGCCAATAGGCCCTATATCGCTCATCTAAGACGTTCTTATGTGACCAAAATTCGACCATGTAACCTAAATTTTGACTCCACCTGATCCAAATTCAAACTTGACCTAAAAATCATATAGACAAATATTCTGACAAACTTTCACGATGATTGAGAAAAAAATATGGCCTCTAGAATAATATCAAGGTATTTCTTTGACTTGACTGTGTGACCTAGAGTTTGACCCCCAACTTGACCCAGATTCAAAATTTCCCTAGAAATCATTTAGAAAAACATTTTAATCAATTTCTGTGATGATTGAGTAATAACTGTGACTTTTAGAGTAATAATAACTTCGACTTTTAGAGTAATAACAAGGGTTTTCTTTGATTTTACCATGCGACCAAGTTTGTTACCCGATTCTAACTTGACCAAGAAATCATTTTAAACATTCTGAGCAATTTTCATGATGATTGAGTTGTTAATGTGACCTTGTGGCATACACAAGACTTTCTATGATTTGATCTGTTTGTAACAATTAGTTTTCCATTTTAAAATGCCTTGTTTAGAAACCAAATAAATGATAATACAAAACTACAACGGCCTCTTGACTGGGAACTATTACGAAAAAACTCTTTCTATTTCTAGTTTTGTTAAGTAAGACTTTCAATAAGTCAACTGGTATATTAAACTACATATTGATTACTTGGTCTTTTGAAATAAGATATGTTTTTGCTCCTGTTGACCCTGTTTTCTTCTAATACCAAAACAGGAAAGCGCTGCAAAGTGGTTCAAGCACCAATTGTACGCTGGTAACGCGTGTCTGCTCTGCAAGCTCATTCGCCTATACCTTAGCTACTGGCATTTTACACAATTTGGCTAAATCTCATAATCTTTTACAAAAATGACTGGATATTGCAGTCAAGTAAAACATGACTCCCTATATTTTCAATATTTTCAATTTCTGTTAGGTACCGGTTTACATGGGAGTCATACTGGGGTCTAAGCAAGTTCACCAGGGGAGAACTCTGAAGAATAAAAATGATCAGTTTTAATTCCCTACTGACCTATATTTAAACACGACCTAGATGATATCAATACAATTATTCTGTATTAGTTTCATGGCGATCCAGTACAAAACGCAGTCTCTATTGCATACATAATGTTATGTATGGACAGAAAGACGGACCCAGGCAAACACAATAGCTAAATATATAGCACATTGCGTTTTCAATGATGTTACCAGAATATAGGACGAAATTTAATGAGGAAGCAACAAAAATACGAAATGAAATCGTCAACATTATTTCAGACTAAGTAGAACATTATTCTATTATTATTCCGTTTGTTTATAAAAGTTATCATCTATTTATGAGTATCCAAAGTGCTACAGTGATAATTAATTGCAAACATTAATATTGTATGTAAAAAAAAACAGGTATACAAAGGGAGAATGATATACTAGCGTCATTAGAATACGTAGACGAACCATTTAGCTAACGTGTTATGCAAGGCAAATAGAAAAATGATATGAATAATTTATTATTTTACTATCAATCAGACAAATACATTGAGTGCTCCTATAGTCGCTACAGCATATAGACTGACATCGCCAACATTGTAAGTCTGGTGATACTCTCGATAACATTCGACTAAACACCTAGTACCAGGATATGAAACTCTTTGAATAATTTTGTGAGCAATCTTAAAACAGTTGTAAATGACAGTTGCTTTCTTCAATAAACAGACCCAAACATTTCATCTTGCATTTTTCTTAAACACTTGATACTTGTTCCATGATAAGGTAACGAAGGGTATATGAGAGGAATTATCATGTCACTACATGATTTTAGTCTCTGTCCCGATCACTGCGATAGATGTGTTTGTGTTGTTCAGCAGTAAATTTCTGCAATAATTAGTCATACCAAAAATAGCGAATGGAAATTGCCTATAAATATTGTTTTCAGACTTACGAAGTGCAGTAGTAAGACAGCTAAGATCAACGTAGGGACTTTACTTTGCGGGCGACAGACATTTTACTTATCTTCTGTCACGAGGAATATTTATATCCCCTACAACACGAATAAAAAAAGTTCTGCAAAGGCGCGGGAAATTATATCTATTTAGTCAATAATTTTGAGACATTATCAGATAAACCGTTGCTTAGATAGAATAGTTTAGAAATACGACATTTGTTAATAATTCAAACAAACGATTTGCCTGGTTCCTTCGTACACTGCCTAATTCAAGTACTGTGCTTCAAGTACGTCATCTAGTTTTCCTTAAATACGTTTAGTGAAATAGTTATTACCGGTATTACATGTACATACTAGTAAATGCTAGTGTAACAATACATTACTTTCATACTGGAGCAAGAATTTGTGCCCATTCTATTGCAAGCTTTTGACCGCAAAGTCAAGGTCACTGACACAAAACATGTTATATTTTAAAATAGTTCAAGTTAATCAAAAGAAGAAGTTTGAATTACAAATATTATATTTATTTTGGTCAAGGCCACTGTCGTTGAATAGGATTTTTTTTACTTCATGCACAAAGTTTCTTTAAATGAAATAGGGTGTATTAATCAATTTTGGTCATATTTCTAGTATCGTGATGCAACTATTTCAACCAATTCGTGTTTTCATGTTTGTCTTTTCTTGTCCTTTAATTGCCTTTCAACTAGGAGTTCAAACACAAAGTTTTAAAATATTTATTACATTTCTAGTGTAATCAAATTTATTTCAATGAACGCATCAACTTAATTAAAAAAACTATTACCTTGAGTTAATTTTTTGTATTGATATAGCACGCTTATTTCATATCAAATCGAATGTAGTCATTTAACATGTTATGTTTCCTATAGTCGTTTAACATGTGATGTTACCTGTCTTGTCTTAGAAAGACTTCAAGGAAAGATGGTTTTCGTGTTTGGTATTTGTGTGACTATTACTGCTAAATGCAATGATGTTCTACAGAATTTACCTAGACAGTTTGACAGCTTTACAACATATACTACTACTATCACTTAGTCAATCGCACAGCAATATTTACGATTGCAAGAATCCAGAACCTGTATTAATTTCTACAAAGATATTTACAGATATGCTCTTACAATACTTTATATTGTATAACGCTCATGTAAAGGTACTTCTAATGTAAAGTGGCTACTTGATTAAGACTTCTTGTGAGAATGAAATGCAAACAGTACGTTTTTACGGCGAAAAACTAATTTTGATGTACACATATTATTGAATACGGTAGCATTTCGCATTAAACTCAACTCATATATATCAATAAATTATCACCATTTTGTGAGTTTTTACATTGACCAAGAATTTATTTAACGGTTAAATAAATGCTAGACTATGGTCAATTTGTTTGCATGCATTGATAAAATATTTCATACTGTTCTACCTTGTTTTTCCTTTCAATATACCACTCAAGAAATTGCAGTGTATCAAATCTTTAGGAAATAGAAGAAGAATATTTACCATTGATATTGGAAAATGTTGTAGTTAAAGCAAGTTCACACCGTGGCTCTAACATTCACAGAGTATCGGTTAGGGATAATACTGTTGATATCATAGCACTTTGTCGGATTGTATGAAGGTAATGGACTGTACTATAAATGAAGACATCTTTACGCCATCGACTGACTTTAAATTTAACCATATAGCTGGATAAAAAGAAAAGTGGCTTTTTTATACAGTTGTTTGATAAATAAATCATAAACTTGTAAACAAGCACAGGTAATGTATGAACTTTTAAGTAGTTTTATATTAGTTGATTATGCCTTTTAATTAATGTTGCGGGGCAACATCATTAAATAGACATAAACTGAGGTGTAAAATAGAGTAAAATTTATTGAATGAACTTTGATAAAGAAAAGGTGGTTAAATGAAATACCTAGATAAGGAAAATCTAAAAAAAATAAGGTGAAATCGCTGCGCAACAAAAATAATATAATAAGAAATTTTTAGGAATCGTTTTTATGGTATGTTATTTAAAGAAGCAATCTTTTTATCTAGTAAATTATATTGTTCTAAACATGTATGAATTGTTCAATGAACCTGAAATTATGATTAAATACCATTTAAAAAAAAAACAATATAAATCGAAAAATGCCTCATTTTAGGACAAATAATCAATATATTATGTATCTTTTGTAATGAATCGCTATCCGTTCATGAATTGTACAACAACTTTACATATACATTTGTATCACTGAATGTTTTTGGGTATTGCAACGTATCTACCGATAGTGACTGGAATGTAAAGCTTAAATGTTTATGTTAAGTAATAATACTTGCAAATATTCTATTATTTACATTTTTGAAGTTATTTTATGTGACACTAATTTAAGTGAGTGCCTCTCTAAGTATCATTTTCATTTAACCTGTATTCGTGAAAATACAAACAACACAAACGTTTATTAACATTTTTCAGACTTAGTTTTTTACCCGTTGAAATAATTATGCTCATACATGATACAGTTTATTCGACAAGAAGAGATCAAAACATCAAACGGAAAAAACTATTACAGGTTTTCTTTCGGTGCATGCATTGGTCAGAACTACTAGAGAACATTATAACATAGATTATACGAGTGTTCATGTATAAGATGTAATAGCTTGAGTCTGCAACGACTTACATACGTTTACACCAAAGTTGTTGAAATCTAAATGAGGCATGCTGTGTTTCTATTTCTAAGCTTTACATCGATATGTATGATTTTACATGATGTTTTATCGTACTTTGATACATGCAGTCATACTCTGACTAGTATGGCAGGAATAACAAAAAACATTTTTATTTTTGTTTTATACATTATTATGTAATGCCTTTGGTAAATTATCAAATTGTCGTAACTAGAATCCATCGTGTATGATTTCATGCAAACAGAAAGTGTTAACAAATTCAGGATTTCTTATTTGGCGAAAGCATTGTTTAATTACAATTATGCATGGGTCTTTTGAAGAAATACGTTTATTGCATTAACATTCGCTGGGAATTGTATGAGGAAATATGCAGACAAAAACAGAACAGACAGAAGGGGATGCTACCTACTTCGTTGTGTATATCCTGGAAATTAGAATATACTCAAAGATTACTTTTCAAATTGTAGACCTTTCGGGAATAAAATTTCACAGGATCGATCTAAATAAAAAAACATAATACGCATTCGCTTTTACTTATAACATCTCTGTCCGCGGGGGGTTTATAAATTCTATATGTTCTTAAAATGCATTTTAACCTTCACGTTTTCCCAGTCATTCTCGATGAAAAGTCAACTGACTTTCCCTAGGCATTATTTGTCTTGCGCAAACAATTTAATTATATATCCATTATTAATTTTGATACAACGCAGTTTCCTGTGATTAATAGAAATGCAACGTATAACATAATTATAACACGAGCGACTTCGTTTCCTATATAAACATATAGCCAAGAAACTGCATTTTATTTTACTATAAAATACAGCACAAGTTCCATGCGATAAATGCCATAAAGAAGTGACGTATGAAAGCAAACGCGTCCGATCGCAATTCCTGATTTAAAATTAGTTAAAAATAGTAAATGTGTCCTTATTTTATCGTTAAACTAAGTACAGTCTGTTGTTCAGATGCGGAAAACTAAATCACTCGTGCTACACATTCGTAATTCATTTACTACGCATCCCCACTCCTGGCTGTTTATAATTGGCAATAAAATACAAGTACAAAGCATTTATTTCTTACACCCAATTTGCAATGCGCATCAAATGATTTAAATTTCTTTAATAACAAAACTGTTACAGAAGGTGTTATAAATAATTAAATTAAAATAATCAATAAATATACATAGTAATATAGAAAAACATGAAATTTCAAACATAACTTTTTGTCAAAATGTGCCAATGTATATGTTTAAAATGATGAAAATACAAATGCCAAATTATATCGCCCGATGTCGAGGTTTATTCGAAAACCTTACGTTACATGAAATAGTTCTGAATTGAATATAGACGATTGTAATGATGCTGTTAGGATACCATTTGGTAGTCCGGTTGACTATAACTTCATTATATTATAAACAGAACAATGGTACAATTAATGATAGAATATGCACTTCGAACTTGACGTATTGTAACAATATATTTGCGAAATGTATACCGGACGTAATTAATTCTTGAAGCTATGCAACGATGACGTCATTTGTTCTGCGCTTTCTTGTGACGTTCTTATTCTTTTCTAATAAAGCCGTTAATACGACACTAATCTTATCATTAACACATTATCATGTATAAACTAAAGATTAAAGATTTTTTTAACAGAACACAGTAATTTCGTATGATGGAGAACGCGTTATTTGCATTTACGGAGCACAATATTGTGCAGTTCAGTGTTCAAAGTCTAGTTTTTTCTGTTTCATATTTTATTCAATGTTCTAAACTATTTTGCTTTATACCATACACAAACTTATGCAGATCTCTTGACGCTATATTATTCCCCTCTTTTGTATTTTGTGACAGACAAAACAGTCATCGACTTTTGTTCTCAAAGAACAATCTGTTCCCAATGTAATCAAACTGCAAGTTACATGGTACAAGTAGCTCTTACGGCCATAGATTTTTGGTACTAAAGTGTGATACGAATCGGATTAACGCAACAGTTGGGCAAAGTCACTTTAGTAAACACCGATGTCATATAATATATGTCGTGTCATCTATATGGTTAATAAATTCAATCTTGAAAAATGTTTGCATATAGAATATCTCGGGCGTTCAATTCCTAAATGAGTATTATTACGTTTGAATCATTACTCACGTCTGTATTTATGTCTTCGATATCAATGTTGATCATATTTCTATGCATTTTCGTGCAGCTAGATCATATTCTAAACTGTTATATGCTCTGTTGCTGAGGTCCTGTTACAATTGCTGAGGTCCTGTTACAACAATACCTACCATTGGGCAAACAAAAGTATTGACAGGCTCAGTTTGACGATTAATCAGTGCCAATAGTGCCAGTGACTGTCGGCATTAAGCATTGATTTGTACAGGAAAAAATAAAAATTACTAAATTATGAAATATGTATACTGCTTTTATTTCTACTGAATACAATGAAAATATTTTTTAACTTATCAAAACGTACAAAATTATCCACCTTCTTTACATTTCTGTCTGCTGTTAAGAGGGGTTTGCTTTTTCTGTGTTCTCAAAACATTCATTGTATGTTATATCTTTTAGCTTTGGATAATGATTACGATTATGAACAGTCATTTTAAGCTGCAGAATAACTTTCACCTTTCTACATTCAGTTTTTCTGTTTGCATGATATATTAAACATTTAACTCTATAGTTTGTTAATTTCAAAAACCACAATAAAACACTCTTAATATTTTTATGTTTCACAAAATTTAGAATATACGGTATCAAAGCAGTTCTACAGCATTATCGTTTATCATGTTTAACACAATGGAAACATGTGGGATGGTTCAAATCAAATTTCAGTAACGCTTAGAATCGGGTATAAATAAATACAATTAAGATAACAATCAAATCAATGCAAAATGTGAAAAATGATTCTGCCCCGGAGTAACTTTTTGTGTCCTTTATTCAAGCTGTTGCATGGAATGTTTTCAATTACATTCCATTGTAACATTAGGTTAGGACAATAGAACACATAAAATTTGTCCATTCACGTTTGTTTTGGATAGTTTAATTTTCCCACAGTGAAGTCTGTTTAAATCATTGCGGGTTCGAACCGCAGTTTTTGTACTGAGCGACAATGAAAATCTTTTCACGTATTTAGGCTCATTATTTTTTTCTAATAGGTAATTGATTACCGTTAAGTTAGCCATTTAGTGATATTATTTGGTATATGCTACACTATACATGTAGAAACTTCATGTACATCCAGCAACAGACTTTAACAGAAGTCTGTTTCGTCAAGAGTTAAATGCCGTTTCTGTTAAGTAAATATGTTACACTATACATATTGGTCTTTTTATTGATAGACAAAAAAACAAAAACAAAAAAAAAAAAAAACAAAAGGGTTGCTCGTGTCTACCAAAAAGATACCGCTAGGTCATTTATCAAGATAATTGCAACTATGGTTAACCCTCTTTACGTAAAATATCTGCCACGGTTTATATGTTATTTCGTTCTTATCTTAATCATGTTCCGGGGAAAAAATCAGTAACATTTGTTTGAACTTTAAGACCACTTTTGTTAATTTAAAGGACATGACATTTGAAAGAACAAAGAAAAACAAATGACGGTGTCTTATTTACAATCTGTTTAATTTACCAGACAACGCGGGCAAAACAAATAGGGTACCGAATACAATATTTTACCATATTTTAAACGTTGAACTGCAGTATCCTCCTTTACTGTCGGTATGGAGCGACAAGGTATTGAGTCATGGACCGCATACAAAGTGGGCGCTCAATGTTACCAATGCGCTCCATATATTTTAGCCATTTTTTAAATCATAATAAAGACATATGTATTCTATGTCAATTATTTAGAATAGAAATATTAAAATAAATATTAATGGTCATTTGGTGAACACCAATGTATAAATTTTGTTATAAGTAAAGGCTACCTGTTGTTTTAACTACCTGCTGTTTTAATGGAATTAAATTAAAGTTCGTCAACGCAGAGGTAACAAATCAAATCAACATTGAAACTCGTTAACAAAATAGGTCAAAAGGTCAAAGTTACGGGCATCTGGTTAAAATATAAAACTTGTTTGCAAAACTTTATTAATGATTCATCATTTCGTTGCTGTTGCTTCATAAAACAAGATAGTAAGTCAAAATGTAAAGGAAATCTTATGTAGGCGTTTAAATCTAATTACAAAACTTAGAACATGGTAGGTAGCTTCAAAAATAAAAGTAGGTCAAAGGGTAGGACCAGTTTCGGCCCTAGGGGAATCCTGCGATCATTTATTGGAGAGGACCATTAGGCAAAGCATCACATTACATAACTAGGCTTTGCATTTACGAAGAAGATTTGCAAAACTTGTTCTATATCAATCCATGTAAAATAATAAAAAAGATGTATCTAGTTTTGACCCATTGAGCGTGATTTAAAAAATCGTGGTCAAAGACAATAACTAATTGCAACCTATTAGGTACATTAAGTCTTCGAATTACGGTTTTGGACAAGAAGATAATAAAAGTTCCTCTTTTAAGTGTATTAAAACAAGTGATCAATGGGACAGGGTCAGTTTATACCGAAGGGGTATATTTAGAACAAACTTTATAAAGGACCACCACATAATGCTATTTCACATCATTTGTCGGTGGAAATGATTTTCACTGCATTTGCCTTTTGGAAATAAACTTGGTAGGACAAGACTATATCCAAGGTAATCCCTTTAACGTTTTTTCTTTCCAAAGTATGACCTTAGTGGCATGCCTTAAAAACTTTACTAAAAGACCACCACTCAATGCTACAAAACACATATCTAAGCTTTAGGCCTTACATTTCTTTCAGTTTATACCTTTCAACGTAAAAGTTACGACCACCATAGTTGGGCTAATTTTGACGCTACGGGAAGAATTCAAAACAATCTTGAGAAAGGTCTCCTTAATAGTGCCACACACAAATAAGCTCTGGGTCTAGCAGTTTGAGAGAAAAAAACTTTATTTCTGCTTGGACTAGATTTATTGTCCAACTTTGGTAGAACTTCGTGCAAGGAACGTTTCTGCTAAATTCCACCAACGTTGGCCAAGCTGTTGTTCGAAGAAAATGGTGAACGGATGTACAACGGACCATGAGCGCTCCCAATAGCTGAGCTAATTAAAACTGCCAATATTTATGCAAATTTAATATTCTTAACTACTTATTGACAACAAACAAGCTACACTTGTAATGCACTTGTTTGCTATTTATCAAGCTGCAACTCGTACAATTCGTTAAATAAGATTACAACGTTTGCAAAGGGCAGAATTATGATAACCTTTTAACAGGATGCAACGATACACCATAGTTGTCACTGCTAACGGAGATATAGTGTCGTTTTACGCTATTTAGAACATGAGGCTACTCAACATCTTAAACTGGTCCCTTCTCGATATAAAAGAAATAAAATTACAAACAAACCAACAGATTGATTTCATTAATAAATTCGGTCACCAAGTTTGATATCCAACTATGTTTAACGAGGTAATGAAAATGCCGTATAAAAGCGTTTTGAAAGTTTGATACTGTCTATTTAGATAACCTGGATGTACCATTGCTAATCGAAGACTATAAATAACGACACAAACGTATAAGAACACTTGGGATTTAGTATCTTTATCTCTTTTCCCTGTGCGATAAATGCTTGTAACTGTCACAACATTGAGAGTTTGATTTAATTTACTGACTAACCAGCCAGTGTAAAAAAGCTTGTAATAATCTATGGAAATGTTTACTTTTATTCGACGTGCTGATAAAGCGATTATATGCTAAGGTTTTAAATATGATTTATATATATTTTCGAAAAAAGTTGTCTTTCGATGTACACCCTTAGGTTGTGATTTAAAGCAATATAAATTTCATAATAGCCTCGGATACCGTCGTACCGGTGGGATAAGAACACAATGGCTCCGAAACATATTGTAAAAGAAGTACATCACAAATAAAATACTTTCCACGGAAAAAGAACTACCTTTCTTTAAAATGCAACAATTGTCATTAAATTTGTGTAAGTATTTCATGAAAAATTGTTCGAAAGTCGGACGCTCGTGAACTGTGCTTTAAACAAAAGATGGCTTCCAATTTCCGATGACGTCAGTCGCGCGCTCACCAAGGGGAATAACTGCCAATAAAACAGTAATAAGGGGCACAAATAAGTTGTCTTATATGTTTCAGAGGTGAAGGTTTAGTTCATATAGAAGGAATCTTTTTTTAAGCAAAAAAAACCAACAAAATAGTAAACTAGCATCACAGGATATTATCAATATGTACCTGGCCTACAGTCTTGGCCCCTACGGATACTGTAAAGTGGCCGGCGTATGACGACGTAAATATCGCGAGATACCGGAAGTAAACAAAAGTCACCGGAAACCAGAATAACTCGGAACGTGGGCTCCGGAGTATATTTCAAGACTTCTTGAAGTGTCAACAGAAAGTAGCAAATATAATAAGTAGCTTAATATGTAAATGTGAAATATTGTTTCAAAAGAAGGTGATAGAATTAGTCTTTTTTGCACTTCTCACAGTGATATAGTTGAACACAGTTCTGTTTGACTGTAAATTTTGAATGAATGGTGATCTTATTTTCGGTATTATTGTGAATATCCCACTTCGGTCATTACAAAATCAATTTCAAATAGATTGATACATTGTTATCAGAAAAATCTGCTCTTACGAATATCATAGGCACAAAAACAATTTTGCGATCTACTCGCGAAAGTTGCACAGTGTACAATTGTTACTTAAACTAGTTGAATAAAAATCTGTGCGTGGATGTGATAATTACAAATGCGGGATCGTTCGATTTTCAAAACAAATCGGTCTGACACAAAAAAGGAAGTGCCTTAGAAAAATAAGCAAATAAATTAAATTAATGAATTAACTAAAGAAAAGATATCCGTGTACTAAGAATTGTTCATTTTTTAATAACAAGGTTTTTGAGTTCTGACGCGCAGTTAAGCCATAAGTAAGCAACTGAATGACGAACCTTTTTAATTAGACGATAAACAACACTTTGAGGATATTATTTCGATTTAAAGGACAGACGACAGCCAGACAGAAGACGGACACCAGGCGAGCATTTACTGTTACATGACAAGGCACAATTAATGTCATTTGCGACGTTATACACGTCCGTGCGCTAATCAAAACACGGAACCAAGTCGTGTTAGAACAGTTAACATTAGTTTGTAAAGTAGAACAATTCCTCTGGACAGTCTAGATAAGCATCTGAACCAAGAAATTAAATATATGTAGTTATCTGTTTAATAGCAACCTAAATATAAGCCCGTGGTTATTATTGACGTAATAGCCGAAAACAAGAATGCAGTCTATGTTTCTGGTGGCTACCAGGGCGCAATTATTCGTGATTCTACTAGTTGTGCCTAGAAAATGCATATTTGTAAGCCTAAGACAATTGCCTTTTAAGCCTTAATTTGCTGTTGATTGTATTTACGACCGTTCTGATTACAACACAAAGTAAGATTAATCTAATTAGCGTCTGGTTTTTCCTATAAAAGTAGGTATTTTTATGAGAACAACTATTTACCAAGCCGCAGGGAGACCAATTTCCCCAATTTGTAACGGTTTTTCAATTATTCTGCAATACACATAGATAAAAGAGAATCCCTTCCTTTAGAATGTTATTGATGTTCCAGACTTTCATTAGTGAGATATGTAATTACACTAACTTCTGTATACGGTAAACATGTCCGCATATTAATTTTTCCGTGGCAGCTTAATTTTGGAAGCCCTTAATTTTACAGAAATAAAATGAATACTTACTAAAAGTCAAGTCATTGCAGCAAATAAACTTATGTTTGTCTTTCGCATGTTCTACAAAAATTCCAATATTAGAAAATACGCATTGGACTATTTTTCTAATCTGTCCAGCAATGGGGTTTTTCTGTTACCCTCTGCCTTTTCTATTTGCAATGGGTGGATTTTTCCTCTTCTGACATAACAATGGATTCACAAATAAGCAAATATTCGATTCGGTATAGAAGCATTGACTTTAGTTTATTTAGTTCAAATTATTCCGTCTTATGTGACAGTGAGATAACAACATGTTGACGGAAAAAACGTGTTAGTTGCATAACGATATATGAAGACTGAACAGAATCTACTTGTCTCTTTTCAATTGTTTTTTTACTGCACTGAAAAATGACAAGTGTATGTACAGGAAGTGCATGAACTTGATAGGAAATATTTACTCTTGCACCTCGTTTGGTAGTATTGTAAGTTTTATATAAAAAAAATTTAAGGCAAAACTTTTTTATTCACGTACATAAAAAGCTACATACTGTACATGTTATAGTAAAATCAGTGTTTTAAATTACATACGTTCTATTCAGCGAAAGATTTACCTATTACTATGTAGAAATTCAATAAGGCTGCATAAAAAAACTTTCGCAAGCAAACAACTACACTTCTTATAGTTAGGTTCGTACATAGTCAACATTGTTGTCCTGCATTACAATATGTTCAATTCGGATGAACTTTATTTAAAGTAAAACAAAATGCTTCAAGAGTATATTTCATCACGTAATCCTATAAAGCATCGTACATTTTCTCTTCTACGTTATAAATAAGAGAACACGCTAATGCAGATGAAGCAATTCTGTGTTAAGAATATGCTTTATTGTATACTTGGATATCACCTTTTCGAAGATTAGATATTTCAGCCAGACATTAATATTCACAAGAAAGGCTTTTTTTGTAACATGAAAGAATGTCAGGGTTTTGGTTGTTGGTTATATATTGCAGCTGCATGTTACTTTTATCCATGCGTATTTACGAAACGTCGAAATGAGATGAATTGGTTCTTCTGCTGATCCTTGACTTGTTAGATTTCTTTAGTGCATCTCGCATTTATAAATCATTTGAGTCCTCAATCAATGAATGTCTGAAACTACTGTTTATTATTAAGACCTCGATGTGTACAACACTCAGTTCCAAAACAAAGTGTGCACTTTTTTATTTTACATATCTTTTTTTTGATAAACGTATTGGTCTCAAAATGCGAACACTACATTTGAACACTATTTACTGTCGATTTGATGTGTTATCAATGCACATGAAATTGAGCATACATTGCTCCAGATTTTGATACCAAACATTATATATTTCTGGTAAAAATAATACATAAAACCAACAAAAACTTAATTGCACACTATCTTTTGCAACATAGTATATATTTTGATATACCACGATTCCGAGTGCATATGCACAGAAATTTAACAACAATCTGACAATGTTTATCATTAGATGTTGTTGAAATGCGGCACGACGCCATGACATTACTATCAGTACATTAAATAACGTTTTGGTTGATATCTTTCTGACCCAATGTTACTACCCAAGAATACACATTACACCCGCTTAATAGTTGAGAACGTCCGAAACACATCTCAGCTGAAGAAAACATTATTTTTAATGGAACTCGCTAGAAAATGTAAAACATCCAGATTTTCTCGCTGAAATCTTTTATACCACCTGCTCTATAATATTGGGACAGCTCTTCCACATTCACGAAGCATTAAATAATCATGTTTATAGTTCCTTTTATGTATGTAAACAGGTATTCATTCATGTGTGAAGCTTATTCCACAACATTATAACAACATAAACTCATATTCATAAGGTCATTGCGCGTATGTACAACTATATAAAATTACATTTAATTTTTACTATTCAATGGCTAAGTATCAGTACACATTTCTGTGCTTTTATTGGGGTATCAGTTACACTTTTCCCAATTAACAGAAATCAAGGTGGCTTGAATATGATTGGTTTTATCTTTCACTGTTTTGAGAAGCTGAGGTATCTAGTAGGGACAACATTTCATTGATATAAATGGTTAGCTTAATAAACATCCAAACGGGATATAACCCCAGTAGATGGCACAAGTATATGCTCCTATATAAACATGCATGATAAACATAAGAAAAAACTTCTGAAAATTTACACCCATAATTAACTACAGAATTAAAAAAGTTTCAAAATAGTGTTTGTCTTATTTTCTTTCTATTGGTGCATTTAATTTTTCAAAACAATCAATAAAGTTTATTCTTAAAACACATTTTAGCTCTGTTGTCCAAAGTTTTAATTTCCCATGGAGTACAGCTTGTTTAAACAGAACAAGCAAATGGTTTTGTTTTTTAGCATGCTGTTGCAGAAGACAACAATTCACTTAAAAATATATGCATAGAGATATCTAGAAATTTGATTTCATAAGTGTGTTTTTGACAGCCTTTTATCAAAACACTGCTTTTATTTAAAATGATTTAGTTTACATGTATTGATGGCCTCCACAACTCAAATATTACAAGAAATAGATTATTAAACTGAAAACAGCAAGCATTTCAATTTCATTGCGATGAAAAGATCGGCTGCACGTATTTCATTGTTACTTGAAGCTGAAAAACAATTTATTTATATACATTGCTCCTCCTACCATTCAACGACATTTACAGGAAGCTGTGTTTTCGTTATGATTTTCTTTTTATTGTTATTTAATCAATTTATTTCCTATGGGGTCGCCCGTTAACTCAGTTTGATGATATTGAACTTCGCACCGATTTGTTTCCCTGTGTTACACTTTGGTTGCGCCATATGCAGCTGGTAAAGTCCTCTTTTATATCCTTTATCGTATACGTAAAACGCTCAGTTCACAAATCATTGCTGATTGAAGTCTTTCCACGACATTTCGAACATTGAACTCATAATGCTCTTTCTTTTCCTGGACCAGAATGAAAATGTTTTAAGGCAATTTAGATTTGATGTTCCCACGACTTCTTTTCTCTAGACTAGGTGTTTACTATGGCAACGGTAGAACTTATTCTGTTGAATGTAATTACAGCTATCCCTAAAGAATTGAAAACATCATTTGAAATGAAGACCATGTAAAACAGCAAATGACTTCAATTTTATTCAAGTTGTCAGAAGTAACACATTGAAAAAAGTAAAAAGCTGAATTTATTACAGGGTATAAAGATATATTTTGTAGCACTCTTAGTCACATAGGTGATATGTTTACCGTTTCCCGTTAACCAATCGCATCAGTTGAAAGTGACACGTGGTTACAAAATGTACGTATGAGCTGTACTAAACTAGAATAAACAAAACATATATGCATCATCGTCTGTGTTGTAAATTTAACGAAGCTCGCAGCTAGCGAGTTGCAGTTATAAACCTTTTGCAGTTATAAACCTTTTGTAGTTATAAACCTTTTGTAAACATTTTATGTATAACTGGAATACAACAATGCTGTTCTGCCATAGAAATCACATCAATTGAGTTCGTATAAAACGACGGTTGATTTACGACCTACTTTCTCCTGCATTTTATGACATATAATGCGCAAATGTTATTTACTACAATACAATCGCTTTAAATATCAATTAACTGAACAACTTTGTACTTTTTTTAAAGTAAATACATCATGAAGAAGTGACAAAGTTCTGAATAAAAAAGCAATTCATATGCATTTAACACAGTCGGAAGGCTTTTAGGATCCATGAACCGACAAACTGTTTTGTTCGATCAAGGTGAAATTTTGATTTACTGTAACATTCATTTTTATTGTGGCATTCTAAAGGTCATGCAAAATTTACAGTACTGAAGTGACAAAATATAGCTGTAAAATCAGGTTCGTATCGTAGAGTGACTGAAACGTTTACCCCTTCGATTTCCTTGAAGAGTCACCTACAACTTGCTAAATAAAAGTTCTTCAAACTATATACATTTTGAGTGTCTGTAATATAAATCATGAATTCGCAGGTTTTCTGCTTCGTTACAACAATCAATAGCAAAATACTGATAGTATGAACCTAGTATTCCATGGTTTATTACAGTTAAATAATATTCTTATATACCAAGCTATATGCTGTTTTATGAACGTGCGCATTAGTCAAGTTAGTTGATTCTGTTCATTCTCCTGTGCTGAAAGGTCTTTATAAGAACCGTTATCATAAAAAAGCAACAGCATGTATAAAAGGCGACTTTTTCTTTAATTTGACCTTTAAGTAGGAATCCCTATAACTGATGTAAAATCAAACTAGAACTATCACTGAAGGTGATGAATACCCCCCGAACACCACACTGACACAGTATTTAAAATTTATGTAATATTTTATGTTTTTGGACCTTCACAACTTAAGGCTTCTGTGAAGTATAGTTAAATTTTGACCAGCTGGTTTGGAGATTAAAAGCGCACAAGATTTTACTATCTCAAGCCCCTGTGACCTTTGATCTAGTGACCCGAAACATAGACCATGCACTACGAGGCTTGGTGCTTATGACTTGTGTAAAAAAACAAAAATAATATCAAACAGGGAATGCCACGTACCAAAAACGCAGCCTCCCCAAAACGAACCCCACAGCACCCAGAAGTGCACACCACCAACACACACACACACACACACACACACACACACACACACACACGCACACACACACGACACACACACACAATCATGTACACACACACATATACACTACCAACACACACTAGCATACAAAGCAAACACACGAGGACAAAACGAACAATTAAAGGAACACAGTGGGGCACCGCCTTGGAACGGTCAGTGGCAAAAACACCACTGGGGAGCTTAAACCGGTTTATGGTGCGCACCCAACCTCATAAACCTAAAGCATCATTGATTCTGACTAGGGGTTTTGGAGATTTAGCGTCCACGAAATTTTACCATCTCTATCCCCTGTGACTTTGATCTTTGACCTAGAGACCCGAAACATAGACCATGCACAACTAGGTATTGTACTTGTCACTTGTGTGAATTACGTCAAATTCTGACCAGGGGTATTGGAGATATAGTGTCCACAAGATTTCGTCTTAAGACGGACGGAAAGACAAGCTGAATCCAGCATACCCTCCCCCTCCCTCACTTTGTGTTTGGGGGCTATAATAGTTAAGCTTAGAATATTTGCTGGTAATATTACTAAGGTATATACTGTAAACTCAGCGTTTTAAAATATGTTGTAGTACCGTAAAGTATTCAATAATACATGTAAAGATGTTGTTGTACAATTAAGTGGTGGATAGCGATTTATTACAGAAGGTCCCTGTGCAGATTACTTGTACTAACATTTCGATATATGTTGTTCTTTAAAATAGTATTTTTTCTTTTTCGAGAATATAATCTGCTAGATGTAGGAGTTGTCACTTTCAATACTTTTTAAAAGTATTTTTAAAGGGACACTCCCTACATCTAGCAGATTATATTCTCGATACATAGATTATGTGTTCAAAGAAAGTCAAATGGTAAATAAATACAATTTTTAAAAAAGTACCTATGGCGAAAAATGCCTCATTTTACCACGATTAAGCAATAACGAGCCTTTATGTCATGAATCGTATCCACCCATATATTGGACAACAACAACTCTATAAAGATTATTGAATGGTTTACGGTACTGCAATTTTGCAATTTTGTTAAAAAATGTTTCAATTTCACACTCTAGAAACTACGAGGTTTAACTTTGTTTGGCTAATTCTATTCAAATGCAGCTATCTGTATTCTGATTTGCTGCGCACGCATTTATATATTGCAGTGTTATGTTTTTTCTTGAAACACAAATCATGGGAAAGTAATTAACGTATAGTAGAACTAAGACAGAAGAGGAATGGTAGACCTGCTTTCACTTTTAATCACGATTTATATTAGCAGCTGTAACACACGTAGTAGTGTTCGTCTTTTCAAGTAGTATTTTCTTTGTAAAGCCGATACTTAAAGATGCAATATATCTTAATCCTATCAAAGGCATTTTGCGCAGAATGTTGGCAGTTTCTTAATTGATTTATTATCAAAAATATAAAAGTTGATTATTGATGAAAGTATAAAGGATAATAAAAAGTATTGAATTGAAAGTCCTTGACCTCGAAAGCGTGCTTCATAATTGTGTCATATTCTTAAATGCATAGTTCAATAATTATCAAATTATTTTGTCGCTGAACATTGTTAAGCAGGTGGATAGTACTATCAATGATGTTATCGAAAAGAAATAAAAGTTTAAGGATATACTTCTTATTGATGATTAAAGAATATATACTATATATCAGCTAAAATCTTTAGATGTTGCATACAAGTAAATCAATTGCTGCTAAAGCAGCAAAGGTACACGGCATAAAAAGAAAATGGGCTATCTGCTTTTAAGTATGTGTGTAGGGTTGAAGCAAATACCAAAAATCGGTTATTATTCTGTCGGGTGTCCGGTGATCAGAGTAACCATTTTTCGCCATAGGTTCTTCTTTTAAATTGTATTTATTTATCATTTTACGTTAAAGGGGCACTCCTCACGTAAAATGAGAAATAAATACAATTTCAAAGAAGAACCTATGGTTGAAAATGCCACTTTTTACCACAATTAATCAATATAGAGGCTTTCTTTTATAAATCGCATCCACCCATTACTTGTACAACAACAACTTTACATAGGTTATTGAAAAGTTTACGGTACTATAGTATATTTTAAACCGCTGATTTAATCGATAATGACTGGGACTTTTAGGTAAAAGCCGCTCGCTCTCAGTTACCGTTAAAAAAAATTTTTTTTTTAAATTTTACATACTTATACATAAATATAAAACTAAAAGCTAGAATAAAAAAATAAGCAAAAATCTAGGTAGGAATTTGCAGAAATCGATTGAAAATGTCGGTTACACTGCACCGCTACACTATATGTTTACATTGGAATTTCAAAAGCGTTTGCAACGCTTTTGAATTTGGTAGCGTTTTTTTTTTTAATTTAGAGGTATACGTTACAGGAATTTATACGGGAGACTTTTTATATGACTATATGTTCTAAAATACGTTATTGTCATACAGTTTGAAGAACTTAATTTTTTTACCAAAATCTGCGAGCGAGCAGCTTTAATGGTACAAAGCAACAGTTGGCGAAAAACACAGGTTCCACTTCCGAAGTTTGGTTCCGTTTTCAAGGAAACAAACTGTAGAAAAATGCGGGAAACAGGAGGTCACGTGCTCCTCCATGGCAAATATTTAAAGTAACCTTTAACTACACGGCGCTGGTGATAAATCTAATGCTACATGAGAGTTAGATAATGTTTTACCATGACAGCTTTTGAAAACGGACGAATAATAAGGTTGTAGAATACATTGTAGAAAGTTTGCTCATCCATCATTAAAATAATCTAGAATTAATTGGTGTTTCCTTTCTGGAAATGTTTAATCGATATGCATGGAATTGCAAAGTTCCTAGACACCTTTAAAGGGCAGGAAATGCTAATTTATTGAATGATGAATTAAGTACTAACACAATCTTTATATTCAGGGGTGACACGTAGCATTTTTATTGCGGATTGCCGTTCAGTTAGTAAATGATTGCTGGTCTTACATGTTTAATAAATAGGGAATTGTCTTAAGCGTTCTTATACATATTTTGTTGTAAAAAACCGCACTTGCTACAGGAAACAGATGCCGTTTATCCGTCGGTATAGTAAATAACTAAAGAACGCTTGGCCGTATGATTCTCTAATATAGCAGACAGAATATTACTAACAGGTAAATAAAAGATGTTAATTTTATTGTAAAATAGTAAAACAGGTTTTCAGACAATGATCAATAGATCCATCAGATAAATAATAAACAGTTTTTCAAGAACTGTTATAAACATCGACCATACTAAGTGAAATGAAACTTCAGGACTTGTCAAAGGAAGGGACAGGTGCAATGTCACCTGCATCATTATGTCTTATCAAACACTGAAAAGATTGACGATTAATTAAGCGGTATATTTGTATATCGATTGCCGTGGTTGCTATGCTAACGGTTAATGCCACCAGGAGCCATAGGGCTTATACCAAGGACGAGCTCCTTGTTGCCAAAGCATTCAAACTGATAAATAAATACGATAAATCCTTTCATCTTTAATTATATCCCTGTTACAACCTTTAACATATAATGTTACAGGTATTTTTACGAATAATTCACACTACACACGTCTGGTCCGTGATCAGTATTGACAACAGTTATAGTACAAAGTAATGGATACGAACGAATAACATTTACTTACTAAAATGTGAGTAATTGGAAGACTAGGATAATACCAGAAGGAATTAAATAATGTCTTGGAATCTATCTCATATGTTTTCATTTAGCAATCATTTCAGTCTCTAAGTTCATATGTTGTGAAGTATAATACACGTTTCTCTATTTCTGGCCTTTCAAGGCATATATCATCATCACACAGGTTTGACTTTCTGTAGGAAGGTTACAATAACTCTCTATCAAATTCGAACTATACTATTTAATTTCAACCTAATTAAGTTCTGAATTGCACTTTTACATACATTGAAATAACAAACTCCATCGAATGTTAACAATTATATTTGACTTTCCGATTTCCTTTTCACATGTTATGGCCAGTATTATAAATTATAATACACATAACCGTTGCAAAAAGGGAAATTTTCACATTAGTGAAGAAATACCCGACTAATATGTTCTAACATTCTTTATGACTTAACTTTCTGTTTAGTTTTTACTTATAATAAGTACAATTACATTTTGTACAGAATATTTTCCTTTCTAAAATTGTGTTTTAGATGCGCTGCTGAAAGAAATTGCAATTCCCTTTCGCTTTTTTTTATTTACAAGCACTTGACATAGGTAAAGGTATTGTAGTACAAATGGTGAAGCATTCATAAATAGACTGGAAATGTTTTTCAAAAAAATCTTTAGTAACCTATACCCTTTCCCTCAAATCCAGGAGCATCCTTTCCCTCAAATCCAGGAGCATCCTTTCCTTCAAATCCAGGAGCACCCTTTCCCCTAAATCCAGGAGCAAGAAGTAAAAGCGGGAAATAATTGGGCTTCTTTGTCCAATGAAGTTCATTATTAGCATACAAACTTGTCTAATTCTGAAGATGGAAACTTCGACAGTTTGGTTAATTAGTTTTGCATTTTACGTTAATCAGAGAATTAGCGCTGCAATAGTATATTGGCATGATACGCTATCAAAATGTTCTTATCTTCTCCCACAAAATACTGAATATACTCTGACACGACTAAGAATTTCACCACCGTCGGATATTGATGCATTTATGAATCTCGCTCAAGTGCGTCGTGTTCCTGAGTAACTTAGTTTGGATAGCAATTAAGAAATTATTTTATGATCCAATATAGGGAAAATATCCCCTTTGTAATTAGATCTTCTTTGCTAATTTTGGAAAGAATAGAAAGAAACGAGATATTATATCCAGCTGAGGCAAAATGTCATGAGAAAATGCTGGTTGCCCCTTTCACGACTTCATTGCTTTATTTGTTTTCTTGATTATCTTAGATTGCTATTTGAACGACCCAGTCTAAACAAAAACAACAAATGATATGATTTATTTTCTTTATACTTGAACATTTTTCTTTTACTTACATCTTAAGAATTATCTCAAAAACATGCAGAAAATAAATTTAATGTTGAGTATAATCATTTACCTGTATGATCTCACGAGTTTTCTTCTTGCCTTGTTGTGAAGTAAGATTATTATAAAACAAACAAAAAAGAAAACAACATATATAAGTATTCGCCGGTTCTAAGATATGGTCATTTGGAACTGATCTCTAGTGGTCTACTATTATACATCGTTAGATGACTGAAAGCTTTTCATGTGTCTGAATTTAGTGATTTCGAAGTAATATCTTACTAACTGGAGCTCAGCACACTTTTCGTCTTTGAAATAAGACTGGCAACAGCAAGCTCGAGCCCTTAAAACAAAACAGTACAGTTCACGACAGTACACTGAATTCTTTTGGCTGGTATACTTATGGAATACTGTTGATTTTAATAAAATTTTATGTATACTATACCTCAACACATATTATTTGACATTTTTCTTTATATATATATATAAATATATAATATATGTTAATTGGTTTTTGAAGTGGTATATGGGGATATATTACCCGCCTGGACGTATATTACCCGAGCCTTTAGGCGAGGGTAATATTATTTCGAGGCGGGTAATATATCACATATAAATGTATCATTAATTTTGGTTTTTGAAGTGGTATCACGTCAAAAAACAAATTACATTTTTTTACCCTTCCCTTTCTTAAATATTGAAAAATTGTTTATGTTTTATTTATTAAACGGCTGAACGTAAGCAGAGCTGCATATCCCCTTATGATACCTCAATGTCACTTCGTGACGTCACAAATCAGCACGGACTTATATATTGACGTAGTGTACGCGCCGAACAAGCTCACGTTTAGCATGGCGTACTGTAACGGTATATGTCAAGTGTATATTTTCGGCTTGCCTGTAAATATCAATATATATTCACGGATCGTTGTCCAATCAGAAGACCGCAAATTTTATGGAAAGGTAATAAAAAATAGTTCAATATCGGTTGCGATTTATGCTTCGCGAATTCAGTACCTCGAAAATAAAGAATTTCGTGAAAAGTTCGTTTGTCATTGATTCACAATGAGATAATTCTCTATTCGAATTTTGATAATTAATGAATTTTAATTTGTACGTCAGTCATCTATCAATTAGCTAATGGATCGATCGTCACACGAAAACGTTTTACCGAGTTTACATACCATTGCGATTTTTTCGCTTTGCGTGTTTTTAGATTGATATCCATGGTGTAAAACCTGAAATAGTAGTGAAACTTATTCATTTCTGTATTACACGAGGGACAGACAGTCTGTTGCTTTCGTTTCAAATCACAAGTTCTAGCGGACATGAAGCGTTTGATTGATCGCATATTAATCAAATATAATACTTAAATGTTTAAATTTGTCTATTGATGTATAGCCACAGAATTAGAGTTGTACTACAAAGAAAGAACAATTGATTATGCATTAATTGAAGCAAAAGAGACAAATCGCGTGTTTGATTTCCTCTTTCTACAAAACGAAATTGATATTTAATAACCGGTAGCGTGTGCATTTTGTATCAAATTTTTAATAATCATATACTGTTAAAAGCGTTACGTTTTATTTCTTGCTACC
Source organism: Saxidomus purpurata (assembly GCA_022818135.1). Classification (NCBI taxonomy): domain Eukaryota; kingdom Metazoa; phylum Mollusca; class Bivalvia; order Venerida; family Veneridae; genus Saxidomus; species Saxidomus purpurata. Next base: position 53,349,159 of record JAFMSR010000004.1, read on the forward strand.
CCCCTCCCCCGGGGGAAAGTACTGGCGGATCCCAGCACGCGGAGGTGAGACGTCAGCCTATACCTTCCCTAGGGAAAGTACATCTCGGGCTTACCTGACAGTACCCGAACTACTTTCGTGTATCCAACTCGTACCTGGGACACTTTATTTCCGAGATACATTTCACGGCGGTTTATATGTGAAAGACAGTAATGTTTTTCGTAAACGTAAACTAAGCTCTCATAAGAAAACACACACTTCAATATTTTTCAAGTTAATGTAACAGGAATTTCATTTTTAAGAATGGTACGAATTTTCAGTGTACGCAATAACGGTTCAAATTACGAAATTTGTTGGTAACGAATATCCATTTAGTTTTGAAGCGAGATTTGATTGTAAAAAGAAATGGTGCTTTTTATGGTGTCACAAGCAAGAGCATCAACTTTTAGAAATGTATAGCAACAGCATCTATTCATATTTCAAAGAACATACCTGCATTCATACTTTTTCAAAACAAATAATGGCGGTAAATGACGTCACCGTTTCTCTTGATAAATGACGTCACTGTATAAACGAAACCAGTTAATTAAGTCAATGTCGGTGGTAAAGTCGCATTAATCAAGTAAACTGGACGTGCGTCGAATTTCTGTTAAGGATTTTATTAATATTATTTTGTTTCACAACGTAAATAAAGCACAGTTTCGGATGTGATCAAGCGCTATGTTTTTAGCGCTAGATACATAAACAGTGGTTAATTCACGTGTGAACCTACCAAATTTCCTACGCAAAGGGGTTCCATGCGGGAAATTATATATATTTGATCAACATGAAGTTTTGATTTACCGCTCAACATAGTAGGGCCTATTAAGCGGTTTTCTCGTAGAAACTGCGATGAAAAAAAAGTATTCAAGAAAAAGGATCTTGCATGGCCTACTGTGGAGGACTGGGTTGTCCCGACCCTCGGGATAGTGGGGGGAAGTCGGGACCTCGCTTTGTTTGGTTCCTCCTATCCCCCCACTTTCCCTCTTGTCGGAACAATCTAGTCCTCCACAACAGGACATGTAAGATCCTCATAGTATTGAATTTGATGAATAATTCAAGTCATGTTTCCATGCTAATAAAATTAATTTTGAATTATACGATCGTATTCTTTTCGTTATTTAATTTGGCATTTGTCTGCCGGTGATAAGAGAGTGCTTTGAGGAAGGATTGGAATTTAAAATTAATTAATATCCGATGTTAGGAGTTGACATTAATTTCGAGTTAATGGCGATATGCTAAACTCTAAATAGCAGTAAATCTGTAAAATTCGACTTTGACTCAAAGGTCCACTACTAAGACCAAGTCGGGTTTTCTTTTAAATCTTGAATTGTAACAGGAAAATACAGCTTGACTTTGGCTTCTAAAAGTATACAATAGCGGTGGAATATTTCCTTGTTTGAAATACTGCTGCAGAAAAACGTGTATTGCCTTAGATCGACCTGGATGGTCTTTTTGCCATACTTTTACTTTATTGCATGTTGTAAACAGTCAGAGGTATACAATGTACGTTGCGCATAATTAGAAGTGAAGTTCTTTCAACTGTAATTCAAAATAGGCATGCTTATTCATGTGCAACCTATTTGTAGCCTCTTTTTGGGAAATTTATGGAAAATTACAAAGATATTTCAAAACTGGAAAACCTACATTCACTTTCGTTTTTGAAAAGGCAAAATATACTTACTTCGAAAACACTTAAAACGTTCAAAGGAAAATTATAAGCATTATTTATTGTGTGAATGATAAGTTAATCTACATTTTCTTTAACATATTTATAATTATGTTTAATTTATATTCATGTCCTTTGAGTGTCTGTCAGTGAATGTTTATGTAATGCATTTATTAACAGAATGTTTTTCTTATATGTAAATGTGTCTTTCTTTAAGTGTTAACTTTGCCAGGTGATTTATTTTATGTATAATGCTTTTTTCTTTTGTTTCTTTACTTTGAAGGCCATATTGAAAATTAGAATATATGTTTTCATATGTCTAAATGTGTAACCTTCGGTAAATAAAGCTATTATTATTATTATTATTATTATTATTATTATTATTATTATACTTTATCAATTACTTTGTTAAATACAAATTTTCAACACAATATGGTCACATTCAATGCAGTATGTCATATGTTTCCTTCTGAGAAGACGCCCGTTAAAATTCCAGATTTAAAATAAAACTCGATGTGTTCTTAGTAATGGACCTTTAACAAACAAGAGAAGGAAGGTAAGCTTATGGAAAATGTCCGTTCATCTGTTTATTATTATAAGCTTCAATGGATACAATGGTCTGAATCTTTTTATTAGAATAGTTAAGCGTCCTATTTACTCATGGAAAAGGTTTGTTATTTTCTG
>JAFMSR010000004.1:53352029-53674529 GCA_022818135.1 Saxidomus purpurata
CAAAAGTCTTTTTTTTTGTTTGACACTTTTTTATTTTCCTGCCTGGTAGGTAGGTTTCAACTGTTTAGAGACATAAATACGGTGTGGCCATATAATATATTCTTAGATATGTGGTAAAGATTTATGACCTGCTTTTATGCAACAAAAGAACGATGGTCTGACAAAAGGAATAGTTTTATTCTTCACTATTTCTCCAGGATATTTGCAAAACATTTTTTCAGACATGCATCAAAGAACTCAAGAAAAGAAACCTTCTGATGAAGATAGATTGTAATTTAGGCTTGTAGGAATTTAGGCTTGACGGAAGAGGGGGAGGACTCTGTGATGGGCAGTTTTTAAATCCCACTGGGACGAAACTGTTTTGATTTCTGTCCTCTGGCCTGTTTCGTCGGGCCCTTAAGGGTGTTTCTCTTGGTGCTCTGCCTTCTGCAAAGGCATTGAGTACATACTTTTTGGGTTCTCAAGGTTTGCTTTTTATATATTTATACACGAGCATTTTTATGTTTTACATACCATGCCTTTTGTTTCCATTGCGTGTGTTAGAGATTCACCTAGCAGGGATTACTTTTATTTACACTGTCCTGTGACTTTGGAACATGGTGGGGGTAAGAGTGAGGTTGGGTGCGCACCATAAACCGGTTTAAACTCCCCAGTGGTGTTTTTGCCACTGACCGTTCCAAGGCGGTGCCCCACTGTGTTCCTTTAATTGTTCGTTTTGTCCTCGTGTGTTTGCTTTGTATGCTAGTGTGTGTTGGTAGTGTATATGTGTGTGTGTACATGATTGTGTGTGTCGTGTGTGTGTGCGTGTGTGTGTGTGTGTTGGTGGTGTGCACTTCTGGGTGCTGTGGGGTTCGTTTTGGGGAGGCTGCGTTTTTGGTACGTGGCATTCCCTGTTTGATATTATTTTTGTTTTTTTGTTTGTTTGTATATGAATAAACGAATGGGTTTTGATAAACCCTTTAGCTCGAAAATAATTTTGTGTGTTACAGAGTTTCCATATCGTATTGATTGCCTATTGAGTCTTTCTGCTTGGCCTTTGCTTTTAGATCAATAAGTCACAAAAAGATAAATTATGTATTGACTAGTGTTCCTTTTATATGAAATACCGTTTGAGATAACGTCAGATGTTCATAACATAGAAACCCATAATCGCTATGCTGATGAAATCTAGTCATTTTACTTGTATACTAAGCTTAAGTTCATTTGGATCTTCATTTACAGAAATATGAAACAATTGTTATATAATATATACATATTAATAATTTGGTGCAGAATACTTCAATGTTCATCCCTATATCAATGAAGGGTAGCATAGGGTAGCAAATTCATAGTAACATTGACTATTTCTTGGGGTTTAAGGAAATGACTTCAACCCGTTAGAAATATTTAAAGGTTGCTAGGGAAAATCACTGGTTGCTAAGGAAATCACTTGACAGTACTGAAAAGTTAGTGATTTCAAAACACAACTGTTGCTAATTGCTTAGGATGTCAATAGTTGCTAAAGAAGTCACTGGTGGCAATATGATGCTAAAGGTTGCTTAGGAAGTCACTTGTTACTAGGGGAAGAAAGTCAATAATTGCTAGGGAAAGTCACTGGTTGCTAGGTAACTAACTTGTTGCTTATGAAGTTTGCTAAGCATGCCACTTTTGGCCATTGAAAGTCACTGGTTGCTAAGAAAGTCACTTTGAAATAGGGTAAGTCACTGGTTGCTAAGAAAGTCACCGGTTGCTAGGGATGTCAGTTGTTCCAATGGGAAATCACTAGTTGCTAAGTTAGTCAGTGGTTGCTTGGTTAGTCACTGGTTGCTATTGGAACTCATTGGAAGCTAGGTATTTACTATACGTAACTCTATATACAGACATTGTGGTGAACTCAAGTGACCCCCATCCCGTTGTGGTCAATTTTTACCAATAGGTGATCATTTGAACAAACTTGGTAGAGGTCTACTAGGCAATGCTTTATGCTAAGCACTAGGCCTTGTGGTTTCAGTGAAGAAGATATGAACGTTTTTCCTATATAAGCCTATGTAAAATCAAGTGACCCCAACGGGCGGACTCAATTTTGACCCGGGGTCACAATTTGAATAATCTTGAGAGACGTTCACTAGGCAATGCTTCATGCAAAATACATGTATCTCAGGTCTAGGCCTTGTGGTTTGAGAGAAGAATTTTGAGTTCTTTTTAGTTCTGCATGGAAGGGATTTTTAAACAATTTTGGTGAAGCTTTATGCAAGGAAAATCCCTGCCATGTTGCATAAACACTGATTAAGATTGAATTTTGAAGAAATTACGGAGTTAAAACATAGCTAACTATTGTAATTTTGTGAAATCAAGGGTAATAACTTTGGAAGAACTAATCCGAATTAATCCATAATTATACTCATCCAAGATCTTATGGTCATAAACATTCTCTGAAAATATGATATGGATATGAAATTAAGGCGCTAGAGTGTAAACACAGTTAAACATTGAAATGTTTGTTAAATCAAGGACCATAACTCTGAAATAACTAATTTCATCAAATCCATAATCAAACTCATCCGAAATCTTATTGTCATACACATCCTCTGTAATATGATTTGGATTAGTGAAGAAATAAAGTTGCTAAAGTGTTAACGTAGTTAAATATCGAAATTGGCGAAATGAAGGTCCTCGAGAGTAAACGTAGTCAAATACTGCATTTTTTGTTAAATCAGGGGCCATAAGTCAGGAAGTACTGATCCATTCAAACCCATAATCGAACTCGTCCGAGGTTTTGTGGCAATATACGTTGTGTTTAAGTTTCATTAGGATTGTTTTAGAATGAAGATGCTAGAGTGTAAACAAACTAATTGTGAAATGACGGACGGACGGACGACGGACATTCAATGATCCTAAAAGCTCACCATGATCACTTCGTGGTCAGGTGAGCTAAAACTACTTCGAATTAAATATCCAAAGTACAATCAAAAATAAAATAATGACGTTCTTATACGCCTACGGAAATATCTGATCTATCGTTTTAAGATGTTTCTATAAAATAACTTTACAAATTAAGCTTAGCAAACACGCCATAAAGTTTGAAAACCCGTAATTTTGCGTGCACATAAAGTCTTATCTTTTTTTGGTCTTTTATAAGGAAACCGTTTTATAACGAAGATTTAACTGAAGATTAAATTGCTTTACAAATAGATTGCATGCATTCAACATTGTTTTCAAAAATGAAAATTGAAATAATATTAATAGCATATAGATCTATCAATTATCTTAAACTTAAAATGCGATTATATCATTTCGCCTCTAGATTTATGAATATCAGACAGGTTTACAACACTATTTATGTAGAATAAAGGTTGAAGATCTTATAATTGCCATTTGGGAACTGTATTAATCTTTGTTTATATCCGTTTGAAATTGACACGATCTATGTGAACATCTTAAACTGATAAATGCTAGTTTTATCAATTAATGAATCCAAATTCGACACGTTTCACAACACATAATTTTCGATGCACTTTTATTTTACACTATAATTAATGTCGAACTACATTCATGTATTTCAGCAACCACAACTTTAATATCTGTTTTGTTGTGTAAATGGTTGCTGTTTATATCAAGTTGCTCCCTTTCTAACAGCTACATCGTTCAGTTCTTAAGTAACATATCTAAATTAAGACGTATCCATACAAAATAATTGTGATGTTTTAACTAGTTCATACTTTGTAATAAATCAGATGAATTAAAAATTAAAATAAAACATTTACATCTATACAACTGTGAATACATTCCAAAATGAACCGCAAATTCGCTGAGGGTAGAACGTGTGAGACAGACCAATAATGAGATCATAGTTATTGCCATAATATGTTTAGTACAGAACCATTGCTTTGGTAAACTTAACTCATTAAATACCGACTTACTGAATGAAGAGAAGTCCTGTTTTGAAATCGTACATGAAGAATTTTGCGATAGATTGTAATTTTTTGTCGGTTAAAATGAAATTAAAGAGACAAAGATCATTTAAAACCCAAATTAGCAAGTCATTTTGGAATAGGTTGAAACGAAAATGAGAGCTGTACTTTATTATGTATAACTAATTATTCGTGTTAAATGCCATTAGCTGTCAGTATTTCTCAAGCATATTCTCACGTTTGAAAGATGCGTTTTTGTTGTCGTTGCTGCCAATATTGCGGATAAACACACCAAATGTATTGAATTAAAGATACAGACGTTATTATGTTAAATATAAGCAATGTTACTGTCATTCCGTTTATAAAATATTGGAATTAATGGTGACGTGCCTCCTAAATGTACACGTGTTTCACATGCCTTCGTTTCGAAGGACGTCCATTAATTTTTACAAAATCTATAGATAGATAGATCTATAGGTAGATCTATAGATCTATAGATCTATAGAATGATGGACGGATGGATGGATGGATGGATGGATGGATAGTGGTCCCTGCTACTGGTGGCCTGAAACAGAAAGTTATGTATACACATTTAAATGATTAAATATCAATATTGTAAAAGATTATTACAAATGAATATCTATCAAGATAGTCACTAAGATTATTCACAGATTTGATTTACGAACATAAGATATCACAAATTCCATTTGAAAGACAAGAAAATTTATCACATAATTATCACAGTGGTATAGTAATTAAAATCTACGAACCTATTAAAAGGATATATTGGTACAATAATTATATAGCTAAAACTTAAGACTTATCCTAAAAAATGAACAATTCTCAATCAAAATGCTATTTCTACCAAAACTACCGACCTTGGGTAACGAAAGTTCACCCCCAGAGTCAATTGGAGATACAGCAACAACTGTAGGACTTGTCAATCGATCATGCACGGCGTTTAGAGAAACAAAATGCTCATTTAGATAACCAGGAGCTTTGTTATACTTAATTTTATGCACATGACAAAGAGTTATCTGCTCAACCCTTTTGGGTACTGGTAGCCATTTCAATGTTCCAAAATGATCTCTACCTATATGTGACCTGCAGTCTAACTTAAGCACAAATCGCACAAGTTTATTTTGGGTAGTCTGGAGCCTGTTTTTCAAGTATTGAGATAACCTAGGGTACTAAAAAGAACAAACATATTAAAAATGACACTGGATTAAAGATGTAACAATCAATTTCCTAGTGTATCTTGTAAGATATTTACCTTTGCGATATAGAAATTTCAAACGTGAATTTGTCTTTGATAAATGTGTATCCGTTTCATTTGTTCATTGTGATACTCTATCGACAATAACTTCTGGTTGTTGTTTCAGATTTCAGATTGGTTTGCAGCTCAGTTCGTGAAATGTATGGAAGCTCATTTACAAATATACAAGCAGACCACACCTTCATCCTTTTTTACTTATTCTTTATTCTTTTTTATAATTCAGGAACGAATGGGAACTGACGCAATGTATTACATTATTAAATAGGGTTGATATATAATGATAAAAATCAAATGAATAATTTAATTTTGCACACATTTTCATATTTAGCATGTAGTTAGATTTAAAATTTGAATGTCGTATATGTAGAGTTAGACCTATCGTAAATGTGTATTTTTTCTTTCTGTAAGAAAATGATTTTTCTTCTCCAAATTATCTGTTGAAACGATTACCTTTCTTTACAACGTATATTCCTGTTCTGCCATTGATATGATTTCTTTAATAGTTTACATTATTTATCGTCCTTGTGTAAAATCTGTGCTAAATGCCGTAATTTGCCTATGCATAGGAATAGCTTGCTTGAAGAAATTATTGCAGTGCCGATGACTTTTTTGTTTGAGGAAGCGCTTAGTCGTCAATATCCATTACCATATTAAACACATAGCGCGATTTTATGGATGTGCATTAAAGGGATGTTCGGTTTAATGTTTGTAATAAAGTCCATGATATTTAGGAGTTTCTCAGATTCCAGTATAATTTACATATCTGCATAATTGTTACATGTTTGGTTAAAAACCATTTTTTTCGTTAATGAAGCTTTTAAAACAAAATGATAAAAAACGAAAAGGAAAGAATAATGTACTTTATACTTTTCCATGTTTGTTTTGTTAAAACAACTTCTTAAAACGATATTTATGTATATCAAGAGACATAGAATAAGCAGCTTCAGCTTTTAACCTTGAATATCACACGTGACATTGAAAATTTGCAAAAATTGTTGATTTTGTAACAGATAAATGTTTTGAATTGTTTGTTTTATATACTGCTATGTTCATACTCACATAAACGTTAAGATTATTTTTTTTAAATAATCCCATATTTTTGGATTTGTTTCTTTAACATTTAACACGTTCTTTAACACGTTTCAAGCATTGTTTTTGACTTACTTTCCAAATACTTGATGACTATCTCTAAGTATTAACATACATACCTACTTTTACACGAATAAAAAGTTGAAAACTGTTTAAAAGTTTTGTTTGTTTATTTATTTTGAATTGTGTTATACATCCATACTTTACAACTTTTATAAGCTATGAAACCACATACTCTAGTCAATGGCACAACACACCATTAAAGTGCTAGATATGTTTAAAATTGTGTATATCAATACAGCCAAACAAAATAAATTCGTCTGCCAAGAGGGGGAAAACCCCTCCCGGACCCTCCCCCACGCACACGACAAGCTTCGGATTTTTTGGTGGCCAAAAACAATGAATAATAGGGCCAGTGGAAACCCTGTATACACAAACCATACATTTTCATTTTCTTGAAGTTTCAGGTTAACACAATTTAAACAATTTTGCTTTTAACTCTCAAAAAGGCTATTTGCAGCTAAAATTTAATGTCAGAGATTTTAAAGAATGTAATATCAATGTCTGTATGATAAATGACATTTAAGGTTTATTTGCTACAAAAGAATAAACGTACTGTCATGGGTGATATTTAAGGATACAGCAGTGATGCATATCTCCCTTTTCCATGTCTCTGGTATATCTAAATACATGACTGTATAATGCTTTTGCTGCCGATAATTGCCACCGTTATTGATATTTAATGGATACAAATTGTTCAAGGACGACCCATGTGGAAGAGATATTTAGCTTCTTACAGGGATTGTAAAGGTGTATGGTAGAAAGTTTAGCCAGGCGGTATGGCTCAAATCCGCGTTGTGATTCTGTAACAATCTCCCTTACCTAATACATCAATGGTCTTTTCTTTATAGAAACAAACAAGAACAGTCATAATGCAACATAACGTTTTAAATTATCCCTTAGGTACATTTCGAGGCCCGGTTTCAGCCGAGTGTCAACGACCAGTGTTAAGCCGATGACATTACATGCTTTATCAGTTATAATGACTGACTGACCATGTCATCCATGTTGCATGTCAACTTAGGACCGTAGTATAATTGTTTACTTTTTTCCTGCACGCTAATGGTTCGCATTCCGGTCAGAGTGCACATTTTTCTCACCTTGTGACACTTCTTACTGAATAAAGATAGAATTTGTCAGGAATGTTTCCTATGAAATCTAACGATACATCTCCTTCAAATACTCAAAATCGCGGCGACAATCTTTTTTTAAAGATAGTTCTTGTTATTTTTTTTAGAAAATAATCAGCATGTCAATAGCTATCTTATATTAATAATGTTCTTTTGATACTAGTTCTTCTTAATATTTTAGAAAGGCTTCCAAATATTTGTTTCAAATGTAATGCGGGGACTTTTATTTCCATATATGTTATGACTCGTGATAAAATTAGCAATTACAGAATCATAATACTGTTCGTTGTTGTGTGTGAATTCAGCGTTGATTTAGCTCAAGCATGTTGTAACACATAACTAGACATGCATGTTCGTGATGTAATTATAGAAGCAATATTCACACCTACTTTCTCATACGAGGCTTAATTTCTATTATTGTAACAATATTAGTCTAAAAAAGGTTTACTTTGTTTCCAAAACTCGCGCAATTTCTCCAAATTACACTTTTTTATAAATAAATGAGAGAGAAAGTGAACGCACTCCTTCAAACACGAAAAAAGCTCACTGTAGGGCTTTAACTTCTATTAGATATTTAATGAAAAGAGGAACATTAGTCTAGTGTATAAGCTGTTTTATTTCCTCGTAGTTTTTTTTTGAATGTATTACAAATGTATTTTGCACTCTCTCTTGTATTTCTTTTTTTTTTTGTTCTCTTAAATATTTGATAACACGTATGTTTCTTTTAAGAACATTTATGTTGTAAGATGTGCAAAAGTTGGTTGCCGTTGCTTTTCTTCTAAAACCTTGTATTTCAATTTTGGGACCAGATTTTTTAAACGCGCATCAATGGGATCATATTTATGATGGTACGTTTTGTGTAATATTATTGTGTAATTTTGGCATTGAATAAGCCATTGAATAAGCTTGAGCGAGAACTCAGGACATTTTATTTTACATTTTCAATTGAATGAGTAGATCTGTCATTTTTTGTTGATAACTTGTCAATGATATAGGTCTATACTTTTTGTAGATAACTTGTCAATGATATAGGTCGATACTTTTTGTAGATATCTACGGAAACGTATATTGACCCCCTTTATATATTTTCTACATTTGCTTTAGTTATCAAGATATGTGTGTATTAGATATAAGTCATCAAATACTTCTGATTAAATAACTTGTTGAAGTATAACATAAGGAAAACTTCGAGATATTTGTGCTGGTTGTTATTTTTTGTAGATGAATGTTATAAAGATCATGTATTGCAGTTGGTGATATTTTTCGTCAGCAAATATAAATTTTGGGAATAAGTATATGACAAATATTTGACACATTGTACTAAACTAATGAGTTGAATATTTCCTGCTAAAATAAAAGTGACAGAAAACACAAAGAAAGATTTCTTCGTCACTTTTAACTTTCTCTACTTTTTAATTTACATACATTCCAGGACAAATAAATCATAACTTTTTAATATATAGATCTACTACAATAATATTGGTAAAAAGGGTATTAATTGCTGATTAAAACTTATTTATTAATTTAAATACAAATTAATTACTGTAAGTCTGAACTTTGTATCTTCGTTCTTAGATAGATCGGTAAATAATGTGAAGTTTATATATAGGCACAAAATAGAAAAATAATGTTTTTTATTAACTTAATTAATGTAAATAAAGGGGGTCAATATACGTTTCCGTAAGTAATACATGGAGAAGAACAGACATGTTGGCTAATGTAATGTCTTTGCTATTTCGAAGCAAATTGTCAAATATTATTATTTTAGCATATTGTCAGAATAAGTTAACATGAAATAGTTATATAATACAAGAAATAACAGAATTAAAGCGATACGTCTATTTTGAAGTAGTTAGTTGGCATCATTTGTGTAGGTAAAGTCAGAGCTTGCTCAAGCAAATATTAATGCCCAAATTATCAATTTACATTTAAAATGTAAAGATTTACCTCCTGTCACTACATTAACGTAACTTTGACCTTAAATTTTGTAATAAATTATGTTGTGTACTATAAAGTTTTAAGATAACTTTATGATTATTCAATTGTATAATTGTTACCGCAATATTGAGTATGGTCTCCAATAAACAGGAACATTGTGGATTGCAGTATAATAAGATTTGGACTACATTTCGAAGCTGTTTATTACGGAAACATAAATAGACCCCCTTTATACATATAAATTAAATTCATGAAAATACTCTTTTTCTGTTTGAGCCTTTATATAAATTTCACCTTATTTATTGTTCTACCTAAGAACGGAGATACAAATTGTTGCAGTTGTTCTTTTGTATTTGAATTAAGAAATACGTTTCGTTCAGCAATTCATATCTTTTTTACCAATTTCAATGTATTAGATCTACATATTGGAAATTTATGATTTATTGTGCTGAAATATATAAACTTAAAGGTGGAAAAAGTTAAAAGTGTTGAAGATATGTATCTTTGTTTTTTTCTGTCACTTTTATTTTTGCAGGATTTATTCAATTCATTAGTTTAGTACAACATGTTATATATTTTTCTTTTGTTTATTCACAGTTATTTTAATAGCTTATTTTCATTAAATGATATTTGCTGACAAAAATATCACGAACTGAATGTATTTCCATTATTTCCAACATATCGTGTTAATAGTTTTTCCAGTCGAACATCGATACGAAACGTGCACTTGGTCTACACCTCTGTTTAACTTCATTCAATATTTTGTTCGCCGAAAATTTTAAATTATTCAAGTCGACAGGAATACTAACAACAGTTTACCCGGTTATTCATATTTTTCTTAGTGTGATTAATATATAATCTCTGCCAAAATAGAAAAAAACAAACGTTTATCCGGTGAAGCTGACAAAAGTAAACAGAGGAAGCCTTTTAAAACAATCATATATTCGATTAATACCGCTTTCATGTAAGTTTGTTAGATTTATAATGTTAAAACTCTACTTAAAACGATCTAGAAGGGATACTGAATGTACTATCTAACAGCTGATTCTCTCACACAGGCATTTTATCCGGTAACAATTAAAACGAAAAACCGTATGGTAATCATATACTTTCTCAACAACACTGCAACAGATAGTTACCAGATTATCTGGTAAAGTGTGAAGCTGAAAATAAAAAGGCTTTAAATCTTTAAATAAAATGGGTCTTGCACTGTATTGACAGATTTATAAGTAAACGCATTATCGACGGCCATAACTTCGAGGCCCGTTTATAGCTACTTTAGTGGCAGAAACGGAAAGAAAAGCCTTTAATTATTCCACAATTATGCATAGACTGCATTACAAAACGTTAATGCAATTGATGCGTAGGTCTTAATTAGTAACGAACGTGAAAATTGCGGTATTCGTGCACTACCAGGTCTAAGTGGTCAAAATGCTTTTATCTCATTCGTGAAAGTTTGCAGTGTGCAACAATATTGTCGTTAATTAGAGATTTCGTATATCTTGTACGGCTAGTCAGTGCGGGCCTTCTCAGCGTCCCGCTACATTTAGGACGGCTTTGGAAAAAGGTTTAAGTAAGTGAAGTACAAAAATGTAGGTAATAGTTCTTTGCACACGTTTAGAAAGTAGTGAACAGTTTTTATGGTACACCGGCTTCCGTCAAACGGGAAATTTAGTTAATTAGTGGACAGTTTTTTGCACAAATATTATAAAATCAATGAAAATCGCCTACAAAAATAGATAAAGAATGGATAAACATCAATCTTCAATATGACTGCGATATGATAATAATACTATAAATTCTGTTCCTCCGAAACAGAATGAGAAACCTCTCTTTTGTTAAGATTAAATTCATTCATACAGCGACCGATCGTCATGGATATTTCAATACAGAATACAAATTACCACTTCAGAATTAACAAAAGAAATACAATTTTAAGGTCTCTATTGACGATTTTATCTTCAGGTTGTTGTATTGCGCTACAAATGGGCACTCTTTAAAAGTCCGTCTATCAAATACACACGAAAACATTCTAATGAAAAGGCAATTTATATGCACTTGATAAATTCAAAATGCCTTACGAATCTGCTCTTCTAATATAATTTTGATTGACCGTAATATTTATGAAACTCATCATTCATTTATTGCCATATCATGAGATCAATGAATGATATTGTTTCCAATGGAGATATACGTTTCTGAGGAATGTCTGCACCATTATATTATCCGTTTCACTTATTTCGTTTGTAAGCGCTCTCTCATACTTTCTGAAGATCTCTTTAAAGGAGATGAGAATTTTGTTTTAAATCAAACTTTTGGTTTTTGGTTTTATGTAGAATTAAGACGTACATTGTACATAAACAATCATGATCATTCTGGTGTATTTAGTAAAACATCCTACAATACGTAGTGCATTTTGAAACATTTAATACAGTATATACATAACCACCTAGTAAACGAATTTTGAATTGAAATACCTGGATGAATATGATCAAAGTAGTGTATATGTGAATGTATAAGTTTAATGTGAAGTGATTGTCAAAGTATAATTGAAAATTATCACACAGTGTATCTGTGTAAATATTTTATTATGATGTTAAAATTAATGGATGTTGTTTTGTTTCGTTTTTAATTATTATTATTATTATTATTATTATTATTATTATTATTATAGTGCTAAAAAACTCAATCACATAACTTATAATTTAAAGCATGCTAAACTTTATATTCAGTGTTTTGTGCTTTCTGGTGCGATCTATATTATAAACAGATTTGACTTCAGTTTAAAAAATGTTCAATAAAATTTTATTATTGTTGTTAATTGACTCATTCAGAGAGCTGTGAAATTCGAAAAAGCATCGATACTTTTTTTTTCATTTCTAAACGAAACACGTAAGTGTGCCCACTTGAAGTCTAAATAAGAACATTTTGTGTTCTATGGTCATAGTTTCAAATCAATATTCGATAAAAAAAGTTTTGAAACGGTCGGAAAACTCAAGCAAAAACGTCAATCATCCCAAAAGTGAAACGCTCTACAAAACGCCCAATGTTCACAACTTTCAGTGCTATATTATGTGCAAGCATGAAGCAGTAGAGGGAATCGATTCATCGACCAAAATACTTTACATTCTATGACCATCAAACGTTAGACTATCAGACTACGAACCGTCAGACTATAAACACTTTCAACTGTCATGTTTCAGACTTTCCAGACATTGCAGACAAATTGTTACAATTTCACACTTACAGACATTGGATTACCCAGACTATTAATTTCGCACTATATACCTTCCTTTTGTAAACAAAATAATTATCAAGACTGTTAAAAATTGTAACTGTTATACCAAAGTGAGCATTATTGAACGAAAACTAAAAAACTTCAACAACCCTTATTAGAAATTAGGTAAATTAAATCAGTTAACTTAGAGTTTTATCAAGCGTCAAAGATCGTTACGATTTCAAGTCCTAGTCTACTATTCACCAATCCCTTATTACAATACAAAATTATAAAGACCCCCAATGTCTGAAAACAAAAACAACAAAAACCGTTGGTAGAATGCAAATGAAACTGATGACATATTTCAGACCACCTATCACACGTTAAAAAGCAGATGTGTCCAAAAAGCGTAGCAACATTCGTCTCGCAAAGCTCTCTTCTCTTCAATTTACGCCATTTCCAAATACATTTTGCCGAGAAAATTGTAATTTTCTTACCGGATGTGAAGAATATTCTGCTATTTGATGTAGGTATACAACGGATTGAAAAATAAATGAAACGGAAGGTTTAGCTTTTCATTGCATGAACTTCAAAAATGTGTCACACAGTCACATAGTGCTGCATTAAGCAGCATTTCAAATATTATTATACATGTAGTACCAGAAGGTATTTTTACACAAAAAAGGACAAATAGAATGGAGTTGAGTGATGTATTGCTTTGCTGTGAAAATTTAAAACTTATCACGTTTGCCCTTTCCAAAAAAGGAGAATAAAACAATGTTCTTGATGCTTTATGAAGTTTTCTAGTTTTGTTTGTTTTGAAAACAATAAAACGGAGTAAGAAAACAGTGTAACAGAATTGTTCAGAGCAAATCAGACTCTTGCAAAATTCTGACGATATTTCCTTTGCAAATATAAAATCAGTATGCAAATGAATAAGAATATGAAGACCCAGACACTTTCTAAGAACAACAAGTGCCAATGTATTGAATATTGGGCAAACTATTTAATTGTTTGTTCTCGTCACTATTCTCAGGGATCTTCTATTTATTAATGCTTGAATACCAGAATAGTGTTCATTCAATGATTTATTATTGCACTAACATGACATTATTGAGTGGTTAAGTCGGTGTTCTGAAGGGGAAGCCATCTTTAATAGTAAGCTCTCTGACTATGTATGTGAACAATGGCAAGTAATATACGAATGCTTCATGTGGTAACTGGATATAGTTGAATGTATAGAACAAGGAACGGAAATAAGCCGAACAGGAAAGAGATAAACAAATGAAAGGACGAAAATAAAGTATTGAAAACAAAATGAGACATCACTATACGTCACAGATTATAAAGTAATTAGGTACTGAATAATAGTACAAACGACTCCTCTGCATACCTATAAGCATATGGCTATAATTCGCTTTGTGTAGTGGGAATATCTTTCATTGTTTTCTCCTGTAGTGTATATTAGGGGTGCTACTGTCAGAACTTCATGTTGAGAGGTTCCATAAGAATTTATACTGGTTTAAACAACAAAAATTTATACAATTTCGATTGATCATGTTTTCATTTTCAGTGACTCTAGTATAAATGATGCTGCAAAATCTATGACGCATTTTGAATTAACAGTTTTGAAACACTGACAAAAGAAAGTTGCTTTTTTCAAACGATAAATATATTATAGTATTACCGAGAAAGATTTCTGTCACTAAGCATAATAATATTATATCAATTCAAAATATTACTAGACTATTGTATTGTACATATACTATCTGAATGTTACTAAATAATTTTCACTTGTACATGTATTATATGTCAAATAATATGAAAGTTTTGAATGTTACAATTTATATAAATGTAATCTTCCCTTGTGCAGGAAATAAAAGAAATATCTTATTATTTTGTAAATGTTTACATGGGTTCATATTGTTATGGTAGATATACAGGGGGAGTTCATGGGGTCAGGGGTCTAACCTTCGTTGTGACAGTGGGTTTAAGCAATCAAGGTGTGTTGATGACGATACTCATAGACGAGACCTAAAGCGGGACATCTGCGCTTAAATTAGGTGTAGTAATGTGATAGTACCGGTATATTGTACACTCACATGCAGAAATTCAGCGCAAGGTGGATTCCTCGAGCGTTAAAACTAGAAAGATACTGAATGAAACGTCAGCCAATTGAGTTTGTTGTCGCTCCCGACCTCACTGTTACAAGTTTGCTTCTTTTGCGTGTGTCTTGAATGTTTTATGTTCAAATAGAAGCACATTTGTGAGGATTGGCAAACAGAGATTGAATATCGAATTATGTGACTGTTATCTCGGTACTTCAAGCTATGTCACTGCATTATGTGACGTTCTTTACTTTCGAACTCGGCAAAAAGGAGACCTTAATATCTTTTTTATTATTCAATTAAAAGAGACCTTTATAATATATATTTTAATACTGAATTAAAAGAAAATACGTATGGCCCCTTAAAGGTGTTTGCATATTAAGATACATGATTCCTGGATCTGGAATCGTTGCTGACTGACATTTGATGTGTTAGATTGTGTTGGTAAAGGGTTACACAGAATATGATTGTCTTTGTAAATTAAGTGAAGGATGTCGGATATTTGCCTGTACAAATTCTGATAAATGTGACTGTAAATGTGGATGGATGTAATATTCTTATGACCAGATACAATGTATTTGCAAATTTTCTGGTTTGGTGGAATTTCTGATGTATGATACTGTCAATAAATTTCTGGACAATGTATTTCCTGGCAATGTTATTATATAATTGATTACAGTATCTAATCAAAGTGCTAGGAATTCCCCGGAACATTACCTCACTAACGATGTCAATCCTTTCACCGTCTATTCTGACATAATCGTTGACAGAAGTGTCATTTGACAGCGCACGATAGTATAAGTGATTCAGCTAATTAGCATATTTATAACACTAGTGCATTACTGATACGTTGAATACACAAAATTACAACTCCTGTGCCATTGTTCATGTTATAAATTCACATACCTTGTAGCAATCAAAACTTTTCACGAATTGTTACCAATAAATCCTTGCTAGTGAATTTACTTTACTTTACACTTTATATGAACAAAAGCTTACAGCTTCTTTCCTTCCTACCTTATTTATGTTTTATAACTTTTTTTGTTGCGATTGAACACCATTCTTCACCTCTTATAAAACGAATTGGTTTGAACAGATTGTGTCATTCATCGTGTTTAGTTGGTTCTACAAACGTATCTCCTTATTTCTTTAAAATTGTCTGGAAAGCTTTAATTGATTTATACTTGATTTATTTACATTTTAGTCTGCTTCGAAATCATTTATTTGCTTCTTATTGAATTTGCATTCGATTTCTATACTGTCATCTTTCACATTTTACCAGTTTTAGTCTGAATTAAAGATCATACAACGAAAAAGGTTTCTTCTTTTCCACAGACTTACATTATGTATGCTTGACAGTCTCTAAGCTCAACTTCTATACTACATGGTTCACGTATGTTAGAAAACATATTAAACTCTGTTTTATGCTTTTCACAACCAAACAAATATACCTTATATATTAAGAACAGAGACCATTTTGCAAGCATATAATAAAGGTACAAATTTGCAATTTCTTTTTTAAAATTTGTTTTGCAGTAAATTCTTGTATAAGTATGCTCATTTGTACGTTTAAATTACATTACTTGCTAAAGATTTGAGTATTAAGTGGAAGGTTGGGTTATCTTAGGTCTGTAATTTTAGAGGCTACTGATTACCTGTTTCAAGCACTCCCATTTCGGTAACCATTTACAAAATTAGGATGGTGTCTTTATTCCATGCGAGATTGCTTCGTTATTTAACATGACCTTGTTCTTAAATACATTTTAATCAACGCCAAAGCTTTTTCATTAGCTTTCCAGTACCATATCATTTTGTAATCGTTTTCTGAAAGGCGCTTATCAAAGGGACAAAGACTTTGAATTAAGTGTCTATTTCTGGGAAAAATATTAACCCATGTGGCTATTTCATCGCCTCATTGTGTCAGTGACATATCGTTAAACAGAGCGGAAATACCGCTTTGGAAATTGTCTATCACATCGTCCATTTGTCCTTTATTTACAGAAAATATATGTCTTTGCCCTGAAGAAATTGTTGTTCGTTGAAGTGCAACTGCATTATTCATTATTGAGTGTATTATTGCCTTCAGCGACTCGTATGCAATTTTCTATTTCAAAATATAATGTTCTCTTCTATAGGTTCGAAAAAAAAATTTCAGCAACATGCACAGTCATAATAATAGATTAAAACTACAACTGCTAACAGTATTAATTGTTCAATTTCCATTAATTGGTATTACTTATACACTTGTAAGTTTTTCAACCGCGTTTCATATCCCAATCTACCTGGCTACCGATCCTATCAAAATCCTTTTATCCATTCTTTATCAACGATTCTAATAAAAAAGCAGAAGGTTTCTTATTAATCCACGTTTGGAAGCTTTAATGGTTTAGCGGAGGATTAAGCAAGCACAAAATGTGAATAGAAAGCACTGGATAAATTATTGCATTTAATGAAATTTAAACAAATACTTTAAATTCTCACGTATTGTTTGGCCAACAACTGGGTTATTGCTGCATTTAAACTTAACTGCTACTTGCAAAGCTCAAGGGAAACACATATTGTTTAATTCCAGATAATTAAGAAATTAAAAAAAAACATGTAAACAGCATGGTTATCTACAAAGCTACGTAAAGTACACAGACATTCGAGTTGTGTGACCTGAGAATGAAACATCTCCAATGAATGGAATATTAAATGGCTACGACGTAATAAAAATTAAAGTCTAACTCATCAACAATATATAAATTTTCATAATAGTGAATAGGAACATGTTCTTAATTTCATTTTAAAACATTTCTGCCGTTGTATTAAAACATTATTTCTCGGCATTCATTGAAAGGAATGTGACTGGTATTGCATGAAATTAGATCATCTACATAATACGGCGTATGGAAAATATTGATCATTACATAAAAGCAAGAAGGTCAAGTGGCCTTATATCGCTCACCTGACAACCATTGTCTGTAGCAGTAGGTCATCAAGAGCAGAAAGGGTCAATTCTGGAGAGGGGATTCTGATTTGAACACTCTTCAGGATCCACTACATAATGCTATATTCCAAATATAAGCTCTGGGCCTTGTGGTTTCTAAGTCTATGTAAGATTAAGTGACATCCCGGGCTGGGTTAATTTTGACTGGTTTTGAACAATCTTGGTAGAAGTCCATTAGGCAATAATACATACTAAATATCTAAGCTCTAAGCCTTGTGGTTTCAGAGAAGAAAGTTAAAGTTAAAGTGTTTCCAAAATAAAATCAAGTGACCCCGGGCGGGGTCAGTTTTGACCCGGGCGGCGATGGGGGGGGGGGGGGGTCATTATTTGAGCAAATTTGGTAGAGGATCACTAGACACTGCTACATGCCAAATATCGTAGCTTCGAACAACTTTGATAGATGCAAGGAACATCTCTGCCAACTTTCATCAACATTGACCCAGTGGTTTCAGAGGAGATGTCGTTTGAAGGGAATGGTGGACGTACGATGGACGACTGACACTAGACGATGAGTGATCATAATAGCTCATCGTGGTAATTTTTGACAAGCGAGCTAATAAACAAAAGCCAATACACTGACTACTTGCTCAGCCTAACCAACTTCACTCCATTACAACAAAGACGGTTAACGTCAAATAAAGGAAAACAACTCTAGGGCTAGTTCCGGATAAGTCAATTACATGGCCATATAAGGTGCAGTGCATATACAGTATATTTTCAACATTTAGATCCATCCACAAATCAACCTATTATTCAATACTCTCCCATAAGATAACTTCATGTTTATATTTTACATGTACATGTATGCTAACTCAAAACAACACACATACTGTCTTCATAAATAGTTTCACAAAGTTAACTTTCATGTATTTGTCTGACGACTCAATAAGTGATGCAAAAACGGTATCATGTTTCGAATCGTTCTTGTCCGAAGTCTATCAATTTTATAATTAGCATGAACGTGAAGTCTTTCTAGCTATGTCCATTTTCATTACGCTGTTGTTCGGCTACAAAGTCATCAGAAGAAAAGAGAGAAGGTAAAACCACGGTATGATGGAGAATAGAAACATCTATACGTAGTAAGTGTATCTTAATCTAGCGCATGTCGTTATCAGTCACAATATTTCCAGTACTGTGCAGCCGGAAGTAAATCGGCGTTTCAATCATTTATACTTCTTTTTTACAGCTTCTGTCACTGTAAATACATGGGTTTCAGCTGCTGCTTACACAAAACTAGATATGAAGCAAATAGTCTTACAAAATTAATAACCTTCTACGAGTAGATGTCACGGGCCGCACACGAAATACTGATATTAAAAGACAATACATAAAACATATAATTACAGTACAATACGCGTATTGAAAGCAATCTAGGGGTGTTTGTATATGTTAAAGTACTAAATCAGTGCTTGCTCCTTGTTTTTGGACATCCGAGGAAAGAGTAATTACAACTATGAGGAAGATATTTAGACATCCGAGGATTTAGAAAAAAAAACAACTATAAGAAAGGTAATTAGGCATCCGTGGAAAGAGTAAATACAACTATGTAAAGGGTATTGAAAGACGCCATATTTAGTGTGTTCAAAAAGAGCAAAAAATAATATTTAAACTTAAACATGTAGAAGGATTAAATAAAAAAACAATTAAAACAATTACAGAATAGTTTTACAATTTTAACAATTATAAATAAAAAGATTTATGCCTCGCTGCGCCCATATTAGCATGATATATTTTCGCCCATGTTTTTCAAAGATTCATTACTTTAAAGAAACAATATATTCTATAAACGATTTAGAACGAATTTTACTAAATTGTAAAAGACATTTACAAATGTACTTCTGATGAAATTCACTTAAGGGAAATTATAAAGTAATCATTAAACAATCCATGTTTTACAAATGCATCTCTCACGTCTTTATAACTACAAAAATGTACAAATCAAGTTCTGTAATATATCATTAATGGAAGTAAGTCCTATGTGAATTGGACTAAATGCATTCCTTCAAATAAAATCTAATAATGAGTATACAGAAATAATTTATCTGAAATCTTAAATGATGAAATAAATCAATGTTGTATCCCGGAAAAGGATAATTCTTGTTCAATTATGTGTACAAATTCGATATCAAGAAGCCCCTGTCAGCAAAAACCAAGTTTTAATTTTTTTTTAAATACATCTTATAAAGCAACCATTTGCCTTAAATGTTCATTTAAGTGTATCGTTTAGCCTGCTGCACTGTATGTAGAATTTAAAACAGATTTGATAGTTTAAACGCAATGCCTCGATGTGTCTCTAACCCATGGTTGTATTTCTTAATGAATGTTGTTACGAAATAATGACACTGTGCTGAATTTGTCATGGTTAAACACACGATGCTGCAAGAAACAGTCATCTTTGTATGAACGAAATTGATGATTAGAATTTCTTCACAAAGGGAAAGAAGAAACTACGTAACGAACTGTTTTGGTTTTACATTTTGCATTCACGTCTGGCTTTTATTTCAGTCTCATAAGGAAACACTTTTGTTAAGCATTAGAAGGATTGATATTTTAAAGCATCTATATTGACCTTACCTTTTTATTTGATGTACGAAGTGTATTCAATAACTATTCTTATATCAATCCTTCAAACTATTGTCCCTTAATAGAATACACTTTTCCATCCGAGACGTCAATGACCTTACAGCCACTGAGAAGTCTGCCCTTGGTATACTCTGCAGACACTGACACTCAACTTTCTGCCGAAAAGCATCAATTTTAGTACAGGAATGAGATAGAGGCCACAGGGACTGAGGTCGGTGCTGCAATTGTTTGCTTTTCTTGGATGCAGATGCATTATCATGGGTAAGACATGTACCCTTCAAATCGGGTCCTCTGCGAAATTAAACGTAATGTTTTCTAACTGATTTCTATACTCTCTGTCTATAAAATGTTCCAGTAACAGATCTGCCAGGTGCAACTGGTATTTGCTGAAGAAAATCGTGTATAGAACGCGTTTAAAACTTTGAGTTTGTTTTGCTAGAATCTATATTTCTTTTCATTTCTTTGGCCACTATTTATATGTTTAACCGTCTTTGAAATTCGATATTTGCAACATTCAACCCGTTAGGCATTTTGCTCTTTGGTCAGAGGATCGGATAATTACCGAGCCAATACCTGAGTAAATAATTACGTAAATAGGCCTTCGTGGATATTTACCACATTTTATTTCAACCTCATCCTCTCCGACAGATAGTTTAAAGTGAGAATAGGCTCTACCCTGTCTGACCTTCATAATCCGGAGACGGGAGTACCACAAAGCAATTTTCAAGGACAAAATATTTCGAAAAATTCTTCATTTTAGCACATATAATCAACATAGACGCCTATTATAAGATATTAGCCACCCATAAATTGTACAACAACAACTTGACATAGATAATTTAATGTTTTGCGGTACTGAAACAAATTTTGAAACGCTGATTTTACCAATAATGACTGGAATGTGTAGCTGAAACTTTTTTTACACTCTAATATGATATTATTAATGCTTTTTAGTTAGCAAATTTGACGCCAGGTTGAGAGAGTGCCTCTTCTAGACTCCTTTTTGGCTCCAGTTCAGAGCTTGTATGTCAAAGTAAAATGATCTTTCTTTCCACTAAGACGTGAGAATCTGGCTCTGCAAAATGTTGAATATAAAATTCTGAAAATCCAACTCATGCCGCTTACTGCACAACCTTATATGAGAACAAATCTCATCCTTTCGGTCTCAACACTAAACTACTCAATCATCAGTTAATAGACTTCAATACCGGAAATATCCATTCATCTACGCAAGAAGAAAGTCCTTCGTAGGATCTGTAATATATGACATGGCACAAAGATCAAAATCTTCAAGGAATCCCGATATATTTAGAGCTGCGTTCAATGGAATAAAATCAAATTATAAAGACAATATGCCATTATACATGGAAAGATCTAAAGACAACGAGCGAGTCGGTTAAACAGCTTTGCAAACCTCTAAACTGTTTCTACCAGATCATTCATCAATATTTTCTGCTGAAATGAAAGCTATAGATCTTACTCTCCACTTTATATCTTCGTCCCGAGAAAAGAAAGTCATTATTGTATTGACTCACAGCAAGCTCTTCATACAATGTCTCGAGAAAAAGAATTAATTAATTAATTAATTAATTAATTAATTAATTCCAGATGAAAAATGAAAAGATACCAATTGTTATAGTATTCCGTCTTTTATAATATACCTCTATCCGTATTAATTCACCGTTTAAAATCACGTCGTAGTACCATGGTGAAGAAAACATGATTAGATTCTTTTCACCCAATAAATGTTATTGAAATGCATATACATATTCACACCGATACAATTTAAACGAGAAACATATGGGTTATTACATGATTGACTACCCAAAAACTGAATAAACTTTAGATAATCATATGCAGATATATAATGAAGGCTTTTTATTTTATCGTCAAACATGTCCTGCAATAAAATATTTTTAAATACTACGCCACGTATTCTTAAAAGCGCTAAACTGCACAGATGGCTTAAATCGAGTTTTATAAGGGAAACTTTCCTCCTACATATGATTTCAACAATTGAAAACTGAACCAAAAGATCTTTTAAGCAGTCGATTACAGTAAAATATTTATGGAAAAACAAAAACGGAATACAAAAATAACAAAGAGATTTCAGTACAAAATGTGATTCAACTTTTAGATCATTTTGCATATGTATGTCACAATCTAATGATCTATAACAATTTAAATAAGTGTGTGGTCGTCCCAAAAGACCCGGGATGGATTGGTATTTCTCATTCCAGGAAAAGACAGGTCTTATTTTAGAATCATTTTATTTATTTAATCATTCATCAGAAGACAAGAGAAGCATAATAAATCAAAACGACAAAACAGAAAAGGAAAACGAGATATTCAATCACAAATTGGAGTTTAGAAGGGTCCCGAGACCACTTTAAATAAACTACAGGGAAATAACTTCATGCATGATTATGCAAAAGATATCTTATGCTTTTTCAATTTTAACAACGTTTGTTTTAGGGATAAGTAATATTACATTCAAAGTGCGCATGCGTGTAAATCGTATATCTGAAGTTTTTGCAAATAATTTACGAATTTATTTGCATAATTAACAAAAGAGTTACTAAGTGACACATTGATGTGTAATGTGTAATCAGTAGTGATACACTGAACTGCTTCTACGACAAAAATATCAAGTTGAAAAAGTTACGTGTTCCAAGCGGTCCCCCCCCCTTTCCCCTCTTTTTTCTTTTTTCCCCCCCCGTCTCCCCCCCCCCCCCCCCGGTTTTTTTTGGATATGTGTGTGTGTACCCCCCCCCCCCCCCCCCCCCCCCCCCCCCCCCCCCCCCCCCCCCCCCCCCCCCCCCATGATTGTGTGTGTGTGTCGTGTGTGTGTGTGTGTGTGTGTGTGTGTGTGTGTGTGTGTGTGTTGGTGGTGTGCACTTCTGGGTGCTGTGGGGTTCGTTTGGGAGGGTGCGTTTTTGTTCCTTGGCATTCTATTTGATTATTTTTTGTTCTTTTTTTTTTTTCTTTTGGTCGACATCATCAAATGGACGAGTTAAACAACATATAGTTGTTAAATAATCTAAAATAGCTATATGTGACACGTTTTCTAGAATTTATATTAAAGCTGGCCATAATATTTCGCACCTTGAAATTCATAACCTTGCCGATTTCGCACTTTTATTCTCCCCTCGATTTTCTCCCACCTTTTTCCATCTAAACTACGCTTCTGAAGATATTCAATGATGTGGTCACTGAACTAAACATCTGACTTGCCATTCATTTGAAAATATTCCGTATTAACCTTCAGAAGAGTAAATCTAATTGTACCGCGGTTTAATCGTGTTTATTTCTACGAGACGTGTAAATTTGTCTATGTCAACATGATTTGAAATTATTATGTTACATACGCAACATATTAAGACAGTAAAGCTATGACTATCTGTTTTATTTCATAACATGATTGTCTTTTTTTCCTTTCATTTCATTTTCTGCCAAGCTTATCAAACACAATTACTAGTTACTGGTTTCTCTCTTTCTCTGTCTTCAAACTCCTAGATCTGAGAAATGTTAGCCCAGTATTAGATCTATTTTCACCAGCTTACTCTTTGTTCCAGTGACAATTATCAATTATTTATGTTTAGACAAACGCCTGTGTCAAAGACTGTTTGTAGAACATGACAAGAACAGCATGAAATACGACCTAAATGTGATAAAAGCATCTGTCGGATTGACAACATTTCTTTAGCTACGTAGGAGGACCGTGCATTTATCAGTGATGTGATATTTGTTGAAACTAGCACAGTATTTATTGAGATGTCATTGAAATTTTTGGTCTAGTTTAACTCTGACAACGTTTCATCAGTATAAAAAAGAACGCTACTCAATAAGTTTCTGTTAAGTTTAAATGCGCCAAACAGCCAAACAGCTGTGGAGTTGATTTTGAATATATGAACTTTCGTCGTCGCACGACAACGAATACTAAGAAAACAATCACGCACGATGAACACTACATGTATGTGTTCAAGAGATTACAAAGAAATCTCATTAATAGTAAGTACAGTTATCATTCACGTCTGATGCAATGGATGTACCATTTGCTACTTTCACTCTTCAGCGGCCGAGTGCATAATGAAGGCGTAGATTGCGCTGTCGTAAACGGTCTGCGCTGGCGTAACTAATCCTGTCGTACAACGGCATATATCTCATGCATAATCAATGTATTTCTTGTTTAAATGCATGACATTGTATATGCATATGTTAAGATGATCTATTTTGAATAATGGGAACATGTCTAGAAATATAACACTTTTTTTACAAAAACTATTTCTAAAATTTAAAATTGCCTGTTTTATATAAATACGAGAATAGCAACATGTCTAGGAACTTATCAATTTCTTAAATTTAAAATGAACTCCTTTGAAATAGTTGCAACATGTAACTATTATTTGCTCTTCTTAAAATCATTCACAGTTCGACATAAAATAATTATTCAAATAGTCGTATAAAGACAGAATCTGCTGAATGTTACAACGCTTTATAGCTGAACTATAACATAGATTGCGTCTAGCTAAGAAGGATTACTATACATAAGCGAAGTTGACAAAAGAAGGCCCCTATACGGATTTCGCTTTTATTTTACTCTCAGTAGAGGGTGTATGGGAGAGGGTATTTAGAAATAACAGTTTCGGCAGTTGTTTGGTTGGGCAGTCGGTCCGTCTGTTTGTTTCACAAAATACTGGGTAAACTGTACTTCAAGATCGAACTTCTCCAAACGTTTTCCTTAAATCAAACAAATTACATGTAACCAGTACGAACTGTAGTTGTTAAATGTATTTCCGTTTATAGATTGATTTATATGTTCTTAGAATTAGCCGTTGTACCTGGTGTTCATAACCCTGAACTGATCTATAGATGTCTGAACATGGTCTCGATCAGGTGAAGTTTTTTCATTACCCTTTAAGGCTTTCATGAAAGACGGAACGGAAACGATTTATGGACGAATGTTGCCATACCCTCAAACCGAGTCGGATGAAACAGGAGTTCCGTATATCGGCTTTATATCTTCAAATTTTGTTAAAAAACCACGAGTAGTTCAACAGATATCACTGGAGACGCTATATGACAGACAGACGGGCAAACAGATGGACACCCATGACAAAACCCTATGTCTCCTTCAGACTATTACACCAAACATATTGCCTTTTTAAATTACTGATATTCGACATGATAATGTATATAAAAATTCAAATACGCTATAGTTACGCCTATCAATAGCAGTCGTGTCTTTCGTGCTAGATTTACTAAATGACTTAAGCTACGTCTCATTTATGCACTCGGATTAAATTTTGCGACTAGATAAGCTGGACGTAGGCCTATGGCCGCTTTATGCACTCGGCCACTGATTATGCATTGAAGAACAAAAAGATATATATTTTCTGTGTCTAGATTCTTCTTTTGTGTAGTTTAAGGTGCAATTCTGATAAAATTGTCATTTTAAAACAACCTGTACTTTTGCAAAATGTCCTGTATACTACATCTATGCATGCTAGTATCAGCACAATACATTTTAACTTTCTATGTGTTTTGGTGGTGGTCTTGTAATACCAGCGCGAAAAGGTTTGTCTGGGTTTCTTAAAAACGTTCTATACTTGCAAATCATTCATTATCACCAAAAGCAATAATACCATATCGCATTTTTGCGTTGCAATTTTAGAATTGCCATAATTGGTCTTATCCGTACAACTTGTTGCAGTCTTATGAGGGGTTTGTATTAATACTACGAATTTTCTGGAAATAAAGACTATCATCCATTTCACATGGGATTGCAGGATTATTTTTCAACTATCTGCCCTATCTGAAGACTTATGATGTCGGTTACCTTTACTAAAAAAGAAATTTGTATGCTCGTATTTGTATTTTGTAGGTCTACTAGCGAAAACATTCATAGAACTCAAACACGCAATAAATCATAGTTATATTAGATACAGACAAACGCTAAGAATTTACCCCAAAAAATATATAATATTTTACAATTCACAGATACACATGTGCTCATTGTCTCCTAAAGTTACAAAAGTGTACAGAAGAAAGAAGAGTTCTGTAGACTCTGGGGCTGTAAAATTTATTTCGTTCATTTTAATCAGTTAGCTGGAATAAACTGGGACAATTCGTACATGTAATCACTGGTACACCGGCACAACATTTTAAAATGATTACAACATTTTTTATATGAGAAATCGTTTGAATAATGTCAAAATGAAAGTCACTTTAAGTGAAAATGACAACATCTGATTCATACAAATTATTTTCAGATTTTACAGTTCTGATATGTGTTTATACCATCATCTGATTGGACTAAAGACACAAAATGTACGTAATACGTACACTAATTACGGAATTTATTTACTGATATTTATTTATCTATTTTCTTTTATAGAAATATTTGGAATAAATGTGCCAAAGGGGAGTAGAAAAACCATTTCTCTGTTCTTTAGAACCAATTCTTCTTATTATCTACAATTGTTGTGTACAAAACATATATCATTTCTTTTTATATGCTTGAAAAGTTACAGAACTGTGCTGAAATTTACATCAACAAACACCATTAACTACGAAAGGACTTTAATTGAGTTACAGTATCAGAGACCGAAAGTTTAAAAAGAATTTGTTGAAAGTCGATAGTTAAACCTTTGTTAAACAGAAAATCGCCGCTTGCTTTACCGAGGAACTGACAATACGTTGCGCTCAATTTGATTATATTTTACCTCATAAATTAACACTTTGAAACAACACACATGTTAGTATCAAGTTGATAGCAGTTCGTAAATAAAATGTTTCCTCTAATGCGATTCAAACCTTAGCTGACGATCTCTCACACTTCACAAATAACACAATCATATGCTGTCCCGGGACTTGTTTCTACGCTGCCAATTCCAGTGTATTCACTCCATTAGCAAGGCTGATCAATTATTTAATCGACTCGTAAGATAAAGGGTATGTATTGCAGTCTGTAAATTACTGTTATCATACGTTTTTGGAAGAATGGTAAAATGTAGAGTAGTTTAAGCTTATTATTTCAGAAAGATGTGTACGTTAACATTTTGTGCAGCAAACAATGACATCAACGTAATTTAAAAGGAGAGAAGACATTATCATCAGAAATGTGATATTCTGCCTTGCAATTTAACACCCGTTGTCAATTCATCAATCAAACATAGCGTGTGTAATATCGGAATACAGAGATGACTTCACACGTCTTATGGATAGCATAATGGAATTAAAAAAGAGGGGGGCGGGGGGGTTGTATCCTTCTCTGTGCAATTTAGCTCTTTCTGTAGTTTTTTTTATATTTCGTCACTCTTTAACATACAAATGTACTAACTTTCTGTCTTGTAATATTGTTGATAAATAGCTTGGTACGAAATGTATTTAATTTTTATATTTATATTTCTCCATTTTAAATTATGACGTTGGACTTTGTCATTCCTTTCACTATTCAAAACTGTTTTTTAAGTAATCAAAATGTCAAAATAATGTTGAACTATAAAATACTTCTTCAAATAAATAAGAACGGTTTCCATAACAACTTTTCATGTTATGTTGTAATTTTCCATGACTTATATTTTCTAAATTTAAAGAAGTTAAAAGAACTGTGCTTTTTAAAATCCTTACTTTTTTATTCCTAAAGTTTTGAGCATGAGTACATGTCGTAAATAAATGTTCTTGACTTTCAGGATTCATTTTACAGAAGTCGAATGGATTTCTAAATTCATATTTGTTGGTTGTCGAAATTCGCATTATCTTTAACAAATACTAAAACAAATATATAACCATTTTTTGCTAAGGACAATCTAAATTATACACTCACCGCCTGTATCCATTTTGGCAATAATTTAGTCATGCATATTTATCCTACAATACATGAATAGGTATTTCTTTTCGTGAGAAATGAAAATGAAATTTCGCATTTTTTTTTAATTCTGACATGGAAAATTGTAAAACAGACAGTTATTATTGAAAGTGTTCTGCTTTTTCTAGATACCATCGCTTTGGGAAACGCCATAACCGGTAGTTAAGTAGTGACTGTCATGTTTAAATGAGATATAGTACCACTTCTGACTATAATATAAAGATCATTGCAAATTAAGAATTATCATATCGGAATATATGACGTATACGCCATAACTATGCATATGATATTTTATGCATTCTTTTAATGATGTATGTTTTTATAAATTATAATTTAACGAATGCTGAAACGATCTTTTAATAGTCTATTAACTGGAGTTTAAAATTGAAGAGTTAATTAAATGAAACTATGTGAATTAATCTATTGTTCCCTCAAGTAGATCTGCTTTATCTAAAATGTATAAAATTAGAAAATTATTGAAGTTACGCGGTTATACTTATATCTCTCATAAAGTTCTGCTTACGTTTTTGTACTATCATCATCTTGCAATGAACATTTCAGTATAATTACATGTGTTAAAGGAATGTAGAAATTCAAATGGCAAAACTATACACAGGCTATCGAGAGGCTAGTGACGTGCTTAGCTTCAAATGTAACATATGAAATGAACGCTTAGTAGATTTATTCAGTTATAAACAATTGTATCATTAATTTTTTAATTGATTAACCTTTAATCCAAAGATTCTAAGTAAATATAGATAGATGTAAATAAGTTTTGCTTTTACTTTCATATGCACAAACATTTTAACACTCTGAAATTTACTCTCATTTGGGACCAGCTTATAATGTCTTTGTCATTGTTTATGTATAAAATATTGTGGTCATAAAAGTGAAATAAAAATGGAAAGAAATGACTTATTGAATATATTTTAGAAATAAAATTGACTTAATAATGCGTTCAAAATATTTAATCGAAGAAAAGCAAGGAAGAATTAACGCTTTCTTTACTTGACAATGTACTTACATTGTAACACAACTTTTAACTGCTTGCCATACGGACATCTTAAAAAGATAACAATATATAGTAATATACAACCCATGAACAGGTAGATATATTGGAAAATTAAAACCAAATGTCAGTCAGACTCAAAATTAAACATTCTCTACAATAAAGCAGTCATATCCTGTCGGAACTTATAACTGACCTTTCACCTAAACAACCCCACAGTTGACCTGCAATTTCAAAGAAACTTAAATTGATTTGATAAGTTGAAAGAAAGATAACATAATAACATAAATTAGATTCGACTGGAAATTATTTAACCAGTATAATCAGTCGAAACTTAGTAGAAAACGACATTTTTACATATGAGAGCTGTTGTCGAACAGGTGCGTGATGAATCACACGCAAAGTAGCGAGGCAAAACATTGATTCCGAACGTTAATTTGTGAAAAGCCTGCAGTCTGTTAAATACGAGCTAACTCAGTAAAAGAGAAGGCATTCTACAAGCTCATCGCTGAGGGAGAACTTTTCATCTATCGACTATGCTGAAATTCAACAAAAAGCCGTCGAAATTTCTGTGTAGCTGATACTGAAAATAGCGGTGAACTTTTAGTGTTGCAATGAATACTGAATTTTCTTATGATTTGAAGTGAAAGCTCCCGAAAACTATTTTTCTAGACAAAGTGAAAATTTAATCAAAAACAGACAAATGATCTTAACATGATAAACTTTCTTCAAAGTGTTACTCTTCTAAATGATGGCTACATTTATGAAGCCAGCAAGAGAGTGCTATGAAAAATGCGTACTCGAGATCTCGAATGTGTAGGATATCAGACACAAATTAAACAATTATGACATTGTTTCGGATCGCCTTTGCCGTAGTCCTGGTAAGCATCTATAGTGAGTATCTTAGATATACATGTATGAATGTAGCTCTGTCTAGCTAATTTCTGTTGTCGCTGTTTAATTGATGTTCCTGCAATATGATATCGCCTGTCTGTTGGGCCTTTGTTTTGTTTAAGCATTAACACATGTAAGGATATGTTCTTTAAAACGGTTATGTTGTGCCAAAATTGTAAGTTACTTTGGTTACTTATTCACATCGGTCTTGGGACAGAATGATATGGATAGTTGTAGATCTAAAATTGTCTGACAAAACCAATATGTATACAGATAAGATACACACACGAAGTACGAACCACGTCCTATTTGAAGTCGATTTGTGTCACTTGTATATTATCAAAAGATAAATCAAGAAGATGAAAAGCAAGTATAGAGAGTTAGGACGCCTAATTGGCAGTTTTTCAATGATCCCAAGAATCGTCATATGAATTGTCATAAAATGTTATCATTCACTAATTCAAATACAAATTTTAAAAGCAATTTGACACCGGATAGAACAGAACTTGGAGTTATGTCGTACCCCATTTTTACATATCAGAGTAACCCGGCAGTTTACCTAAATGTGCATTTTGCAAATGTAACCATACACATAATTTATCATAACTCTGGATTTAACGTATTCAGTATTCAATGTAGAGTTACAATAACAGCACAACGAGTCTTTAAATTCCTAGAGGAAAAGACTCAAATGTACAAAATGATTCAAATGTTCAAATTTTTTAAGCTTTAAAAAGTAAACAGGCAAAGTAATTAAGCAGAGTGAAAATTGTTAGAGTGGTACATAGACTAAGCTCTGCTCATTGCTTCTAAATCTATTGTAGCATCATTAAAAACATAATGGCAAAGTCATGAAGATTTCAAATAATCATACAACGTCTTTGAATTATTAGCAATCTCATTCTTTCCTGGTCTTATTTTTGCATGTTTATCATTCTAATAAGTATGTAAAGAATGAAGAAATTATCGTCTCTGTAATACAGACAGCATATCTTCATCTTAGTGCAAATACTCATTAAGTGCAATTGAAAACAGTTGCACTAATTGTGTTTTGCACTAAGGTGACGATATAGTACTGTTATAAAGAAATTAAGAGTAAATGGCTCCGATAGAATTTAAAATAACATTGAAAAGTTGCACAAAGTTACAAAACTAGCACCCTTTTAAACTGCGCCATGGAGGCTAGCTTAAATAACTACTTATATTCTATATGATTTAAAAGCATTTGAAGAGTTTTCAAGTGTAATACATTACGAATATTTATAGTATAATTGCTCTTTATAAAAAGGTCGAAAATATGGTCGCGATTGATTATGGAGTTTATATTCAATATCACTATGTATTCTAAGCACATGCAGAAAACATCTTCATGGAAACATTAGGCTTAATGATAAAATATGTGAAATTCGCGAGATTTAAATAAGTAATTATTATATGTGCGAAACCGGAAGTATTAATCAAGTGAAATAATTGATACAAACAATTCAAGTTAAAAAAGCAGTGGCATTAAAATTTTGCCAGTTTGTGTAATTAATGTCTAACACGTTTCGAGAATCCATTGTTTCTTTTATTTAAGTTATGTACATGGTGAATATCTAAACCGTTTTATGTATCGCGTGATTGCAGTAACGTGTCGTCTGAAAAGTTGTTCGAATATTATTGCAGCAACGAACAAATACGAAATGAAAACATTAACCAGAAACATATGGGGACGGCCATTTTGGGAATTTAATTTGATTATTTTGCTGCGAGATAGAATATATTCAGTCTGAAACAATTACAGTTATTCAATTATAAGTCTTGAAATAAACAGATTATTTTGCTTTCCCAGTCTGTGTTTATTTCACGCAATATTGGTAATTATACACGCAAGTAACAACAGGCAGACAACAGATATATCTTAATATTGCGGCTCGGGTCTTCTGACCAAAAATAGAATTTTCTCAAAACATCTGATTTGTCTTGTATAATTATAATTAAAAAAAGAGGATATATCTGTGACTTTAAAATACATTTTGCGATATCAATATAAAATAAGGCGCCTGTCTCTCTTGCAATGATGAAACTATGTACTATTTGCATTGAAATATATCTTTAAAACTTGTAAGTTTAGTATGTTCTTTTATTATATACTTTCATATTGCCCCGTTCACTTTGCCTTAGAGAGTTCGTTCAGTATTCTACGGTACTGCACGTTGGTAAGGAATGATACTGAACGTTGGCAAGGGAGGGCGGTCCTAGCGATCAGCTGTACGGACTATTTTATTTGTTTGCAAACATCGTTTTAATGAGGTTTCTATGTCGAAGTTCGACAGTTGTTTACAATTAAATAAGCTACGGTCTGAAAAAAAAAAGAAACTTTAATCGTTTTCAAGTAGACGTAAGAGTTTCGTTTTTAAAAAGGTTCGACTATTTTAGGGCACGCAATACTAGTTCTGGTTACGAAAGTTACTGGTACGTAGTTCAGCCAAGTATTGATAAACAAAAGGAACGATGTTTTGCATGTAATCATTAGAAAGAGAAAACATTTTTAGGAACGTACATCAGGTTGATATATTCATATTTCAAAGTACAAACCTGCATCCGTAGGAAAAGTCTTGCGTTTTTTCAAAACAAGATGGCGGACGGCAACTGAAATTTCTAACCGTATAATTGACGTCAACGTTTCTCCTAATAAATGACGTCCGTATAAACAACAATATTGAATCGAGTCTATTAATACGCATAAAGAAAATGTACATGGTGAAATGTACGCTAGTTGTCTGAGAAATTTCAAGATTC
The DNA here is from genome assembly GCA_022818135.1 of Saxidomus purpurata. NCBI lineage: Eukaryota > Metazoa > Mollusca > Bivalvia > Venerida > Veneridae > Saxidomus > Saxidomus purpurata. The sequence continues at coordinate 53,384,864 of JAFMSR010000004.1, forward strand.
ATTTATTGTTTTTTGCTAACAGTATGTCATTTTTGTTCATATTCAATATGAAAGTATATAATAAAAAGTCTTGCGTTTTTCAAAACAAGATGGCGGACGGCAACTGAAATTTCTAACCGTATAATTGACGTCAACGTTTCTCCTAATAAATGACGTCCGTATAAACAACAATATTGAATCGAGTCTATTAATACGCAATAAAGAAAATGTACATGGTGAAATAGTCGCTAGTTGTCTGAGAAATTTCAAGATTCATTTATTGTTTTTTGCTAACAGTATGTCATTTTTGTTCATATTCATATGAAAGTATTAATACAAAGGTTATTGAACTTGTATGGCGAAATATTCTTGGAACTCGTTGATTTGGCGGGAACACTCGCAAGCTCGTTGTTCCCCCAATCACTCGTTCCAAGTAATTTTGCCACGTTCACAGTATTTATTATTTCGAAACGACTTAGATTGTGTTATTAATACGACTTTATAAACGTAAAAAAATATTATTAATATTTATAGGGTGTTGAGGTCATGAATGACGTCAAAAAGCATGCCCTGTCACTGAGTGCAATTTCAAAGCATGTAAAACTACAGGTATAGTAACAATTGGTAAGTTAACGAAATAAGACCAGTTTTAATGCCTCTCATTAAACTTTCAATTAAAGTTGTTTTACTAGTTTTTGGTCCGTAGCGAGCCACATTACATTTTATGTAAACGAGAGACATTTATCCATACATGTATATGGATGTCTTGAAAAATGCTTGTATTCGTTATTTTATGTACGTTTACCCATTTTTAACATTTTGATAAAATAATCTGCTAGTTGTAGTGCAAGAAATAGGCGAGCAACGAGACAGTGTCCACACTAGAATTCACATAATCGTTTGTAACATCATTCCAAAATTTATAAAATTATAGTTTGTATTCTTTGGTTTGATGTGGATAGTGTTGTTAAAACGGATATAGTGTCAGCCCTTGATGTTGTTAGACGTCGAAGAGTGTAGGTCTATAAACTACAGCAGATTGTCAATGAAATATGAAGGAAAAGAGCTGTAGGCATATTTTCTCCTGGTACATGGTCGGTTAAAAAATGAAATGATATATTTTGCTCCTTAAGTGTCAGTCATACCGGACTAACAGACGTGCAACAGATATATTTTTCTTCAATCTGTTTGCGTCTGTTCGCATACGTTTCTCGTCTGTTTCTTATACGCCTATACGGTCTTTGCGGTCCTTGTCCGGTGATATCCGTTTGTGTCTGTAATATCCGTTTGCAAGTTTTGACCATGTTCAAAACTTTCCAACAGATAAAACGGATACAAGTTATACGGTAGTCATCTGATTTATTCTGAACTTGTGCGTTCCTTATACGTTTTGTACGGAACGAGTACGTTATGTGTCCTGTTTTGTTCCGGTTTATATCTGTTGATGTCCGGTGACCCGATGTCGCCACCGGACTACTAACGGACTTGAAACAGATGCACCGTATGTACTCCAGTACATGTCCGTTAGTTGTAAGGTAATATCAGTTCCTCATACGTTCATCGTAAGGTAATGTCCATTAATTATACGGTGGTGTCTGTTAACAGTCTGTTTATCGTCCGGTACATGTCCGTTATTTGTCCGGTCATTGTACGTTTCATGCGCTTGTTACATCGATCGCGAGGCCAAAGAGAAGCGACGAGGACAAATTTACCAACGGACAACAACAGATAAGACTGATTTTGCATTTTTTATCCGTTGCACGTCTGTTAGTCCGGCGTGACTGAACCATTACAGACACGCATCTCCAAATGAAACAGAAAGATAAAAACAATAAACATTTTAATAATGACAGACAGCGTTGATGATAGCTCACGCCGAAGAAGATAAAGTCGCAGAGTCTTTTATCCTGAGCAACAATTGATACTCACACACTATCACATAGACTGGCAAATAGGCCTTATATTTACATTGTTATTCTTGTAGTTTGTGATTATAAGCCGAATTATATTTTCGACGAGATTCACTCCTTTTGATGCCGGCAAAATCAAAGTAATTGATCAAGCCATGGTGAACGTTATCTGCATGGAGATTTTATGAAATATATTAATGTGACCTAGCCTGATGGTCAGATAAAAATGCATCCAATCGGAAGATTTCTTGACATTTCCGTGGCCCTTTGTAACGTTCGTTCTGGAATCGAGATTCCTGCCGTCTGATGATTTTCGTTTTCATCAACGGATATATTATGACTATGCCATTAAATCTAATTACGTCATTTCACCAAATGTTCAAGTACGAAGCATAGCTCAAAATAGATTGAAACCGAATAGTTGGGTAAATCGAACACGATACAGTCCTACTGCAACATATTCAGATTTGCTTAAACAGATCTAGATGCCTCTTCCGTTAATGCTGCTGCAATCAACAAATGACTTGAATTAATTTTTTTCGATTAACGGCAACGACACTTGTAAAAAACAAGAATCTTTCTACAGAATGACACAATCAATTTCATACATCTAACGCCGGACAAATATATTGTAAAATAAAAAAATGGTGCAAATATTTGCAAAAGGTTCTTCCTCATTTAACATGTGGTTTTACATGCAATTCTGAAGGTTCTTAATAAATGCTTCTATATGGAACAGCTCCTGCAAAGAGAGCTACCGTCTAAAATTACTTTTAGACGTTTGGTAATAATATACCCTCGTAAAGACGCGTGAAATCATCTGTACTGTAAACGCAGATATATTTCACATTCCATTTGAGTGATGGTTTGACAACGAACGCAAAGTTCAAATGCCATAATGTCTTCCAACTCTTCTTCTTAATTATTTTGATGTCATTATTGGCTACGAGAAATGATTACGCTGACAGCTTGCCAAGTATAATAAGATTATATTGTTCTCAACTTTAACCGAACTTTCCCCCCAAAAGATGATTGTATCACGAAAGCTACAGATTTTGACAGTCTTCTTCGTAGTTGAGTGCAAAAAATAATTGTAAACAGTAATGAAGTTAAAGGCATTTACATGATACGACTCAGCAGATATTTCTATATTCATTCAGCCAAATATCGCATTATTTAGTTGTGAAACTGGCTAAACATTTAATGACATTGACAATACAAAATGCTTTCATCTTTCATGGCTTCCAACCAAACTAACTACAAGAACACATTTGATAATAATTATGCATATTTATAATCACTGAGATATTGCAGAGACTATTGTTAGTTCCCTTTTGCAAGATTTACAAACAAGGTAGAACACCATAAAATAAAGTTATTCGTTTTTAAAGCAGTAATGAGAAAAAAAAAATAATTTCAATAATTATAAAAGTTTGAGTATTAATTATATGGATTACAGAAAATAACACATGTAAAACGCTAATACATACAGTTCGTCTGTGTGATCTTGTAACGTTCAGTCGTCAGGACACGTTTAGATATAGCTGACAATAAGATAATCCAAGTATAACAATCGGAAAGTTAAGGCGGAGATCGAAACCAAAGAAGAGCATGTCCTCGAATCATGTTCTTTTCCGAATAATTAGGACAAAGTGTCTGTTCAATGGTTGTAAAGAAAGTCACTTGTTGAAAGTGGCAGTCATTTGTTGCTAAGGGATGTCACGCGTTTGCAAATGAAGGCACTGACTCCTAGGAAACCACTGGATCCTAAAGAAGAAGTCGATAGTCACTAGTCAAAGCTGGTGGTTGCTAAGGAAATTCCTTGTTGCTAAGGAATTAAGGAATTCAGTGGTTGCTAGGTTTGACGATAATTCCTATAGCAATTTCGGTTATCCTTATACACGGTGGCTATACGACGTGACTTTTCGGAAAGGTACACACGAAGAAAACGGTCGATTCAAGGTAAGAATTTAAACTTTTTAGGAGGTGAAAAAATATGTTTTTTCGAATGTTTGTAAAAACTACATGGTTGCGCGAAAGTCGAATAATACCGGGGAAAGAACTCAAATAGGCGGGTACTTTGCACTATGTTTCACCAAAATTCGTCATGTAAAAGCTCTGATATGTTAAAATTCTTATCTTGAATCGACCGTTTTCTTCGTGTGCACCTTTCCGAAAAGTCACGTGGTATAGCAACCGTGTTATAGCTCTATAAACAGACAAACGACATCCAGGGGCTGGTAAATTTTGACCTCATGCGCCTGTTTTGAACAAAGTAAGTATAGGTTCACTTGACATTGTTACATACTAAATAACTAAGCTCTAGACCTTTTGGCTTTTTAGAAGAAATGTTTGAAAGAATTGTCTTTATAAATCTACGTAAAAAAGATACCCCCACCCGGGCAGGGCCAATATGACGATCCGAGGGAATGAATTGAACAAACGTGGTAGATGTCCACTAGATAATACTGCATGCTATATATCTAAGCTCTAGAACATATAAAACCTTTGTATATGCAATAGAGGTTGCATTTTCATTGAATCTTCACAAAACTTAGCCAGAGTTATTAACTTGTTACAATCTAGATCTAATTTGAATATTATTATCTTGGGTCAAAAACTAGGTCACGGAGTTAAATGATAACACATTGTGAATGTAATATAGGTTGCATTTTTATTGTATCTTCACGAAACTTGGTAAGTATGATTGTCTTAATGAAATTAAGGTCGAGTTTGAATTACCCGGATAAACGTCAAAAAGTATACCGAGCGTAATGAATGCCGGGAACCATATGATGATGACGTCGTTAAAATGACGTCATGCTCGCAATGCTTTCTGGTGACGTTTCCCGCGATTTTCGACATTTTATTGAAATAAACTCAACAAAAGTAGAGTTTGAGACATAAAATAAACAGAACAATTGTTTGTATCGATGACATATCACGATAATTTCACTCGTGAACACAAAAATTAGTTATTTTAACTCGTGGCTGTGCCACTCTTGAAAAAATCACTTTTGGTGCCCACTCGGTGAAATTATATCGTGATCTTACACCGAAAGCAACAATTATCCTCTATTGTTGACCCTCTTGTTTGTTCTTTTGACAAGTTTGATTCCTAGAGTCTTTTATCCTGAACAACAATTCATACCCATATACACTATTTTTGGTATTTTGAAATACCTCTCTATTAACTTGGTTTGTTTAAGCTCCCCAGTGGTGTTTTTGCCACTGACCGTTCCAAGGCGGTGCCCCACTGTGTTCCGTTAATTGTTCGTTTTGTCCTCGCGTGTTTGCTTTGTATGCTTGTGTGTGTTGGTTGTGTATATTTGTGTGTGTGCATGATTGTGTGTGTGTGTGTGTGTTGTGTGTGTGCGTGCGTGCGTGCGTGCGTGCGTGCGTGTGTGTGTGTGTGTTGGTGGTGTGCACTTCTGGGTGCTGTGGGGCTCGTTTTGGGGAGGCTGCGTTTTTGGTACGTGGCATTCCCTGTTTGATATTATTTTTGTTTTGATTGCAATTGAATTAAATTGGTTCTGTACGAACTTATACTTACATAAATCAATTATTTTTTTATTCTCTAAACTATAGAAAGGTCAGTAGGATTATTTGGTTATTTATAACACAAACACAAACATTGCATTGAGTGTGTTAAATGATTTTAATGGGTCTATAAATCTGAAAACAACACGGAACTGTTATTATAACTCTGTATTATATTTATTTTTGTATTTCATTTACGTTTTGAGGGTGAACATAAACATCCAAAACATAAACAGGAAGCAATAACTGCGTTGTTTCTTACGTATTCTGCGGCAGCTGTACGTAAATCATCGCTAAAGAAGCAAAGATGAAAATTTCCACACCGTAAAGAACCTATAGATCTACAGTAATGGCTAACAATTGTTTTTGCTAATTTCAAACTAACAAAATATTTACAGAACCTGTAATGATTCGATTTTAGATTATCTTTCCTATTTTACAATCATTCTAATATAAATTGTTTTACAGGAGAAACCATTTCGTATTTCGATGCAAAATAGTAATAGATTTTTATATTTTATCAAAAGCTAAATTATGCTTTGTTATATTTCAGTCTACAATGAGTCTTGGCACTTTCTAGCGTAAATATAATTGTTTGTGTATTGACATTTATTTTTATGGAAATTATTTAGTAGTTAATTTAATGGCTGCATCGGCATACGTTTCAAATGGCAATTTCTGGTAGATTTTCTGCCTAAACTATACAAGAAACCAAATCGAACTGTAACCATTCAGTAGAAAAATTTTAGACTTAGCATATGTACCTGACAAGAAGAAGGTTATGCTCACTACTCAAAATAAAAAAAAAACTTTAATATTTTTCAAGACATTCGGATAAGTAAAAATCATGCCAATGAAGAAAGCGGGCTAAATCTCCCTATATGACTGCACAAAAAACATAAATCTATGAGGTTAATAATGTGTCGAAACGAACGCTTTCCCTTTTCTGTGGGATATAAAGTGGTGTGAGGCATTTAGGACCAATGCGACACTCTTGCTTATATCATTATACCAATAACGCCGGAATTTGTTTCAATCCTTTTTTCTACAAAATTATGCTTCAGGTATTCAGCCGTAACGAAGCACCTCCAACAGAATACTCTTCAATTGCCATTAATTTATATACAATACAATATTAGCTTGTTTTTCCTACTCTATTCAATTCAGTCTCCGTGGTGTAGTGGTGAAGTCGTTTGCCCTCTTATTTAACAAGCGGAGTTCAACTCCCATCCCAGCCCAATTTTTCATTTTCTTTTTTCTTCTGTTTTATTTATCGTTTTCAACTTTAAAGCAATTTCTGGATGTTTTTCTGCATATAATCATAAACATCCTTATTCATACCAAACTAATTAGGACAATGAAAATGTAAAAAGAAGAAAAGGTATAAAAATACGGTAACGCCTAATTTAATAGATCTTGTTATTTCAAAATCTAGACGGTAAAAGTTTATCATTTTTGCTGTTATTATTAAGAATAGCATAAAAACAAAATTTATCAGAGCGGAATTGATGTACCATTCATAAAATTCGCATTGATTTTATTCCCTTTACCTTTTTTTATATTTTTAAAAAACTTTGTAATCCTATACATTACACATTCATTTAGTAGTCCGAACCTATTGTTAACATTGAAAATTTGCTTTCAGTTTGAATAAACTTAATGTTTTCAAGTATATGTTTTTATTTGATACTTTTCAGTGAAATACTGAAATATATCAGTGTTTAAAATTGATATTTTACTGTTTAAAAGCAGTAAAAATATCAAAATCTTCAACCCGGATTGACGTCAAAAAGTATACCGGGCGTAACGAATGCCTGCATCCAAACGACGATGACGTCATTAAATGACGTCGTGTGTGCTAGGCTTTCTGATGACGATTCCCGCGGTTTTCGACATTTTATAGAAACACACTCAGCAAAGAGGTTCAAACATGAAATAAACAGAAAAAATGTTGATATGGGTGTAACATCACGTAAATTTCATTCGTGAGCACCAAAAATGTTATTTACACTTGTGGCTCCGTCACTCGTAAAACTATCTGTTTTAGTGCCCGCTCGGTGAAATTATAACGTGATATTACACCGAATTCAACATTTATCCTCTATTTCTATTAACTTTTAAATCACAATTTAACTCAAAATGTTTTACTTGCAAACGTTTATACACACAAATAGTTATTAAATCAATAAAATAGTGATGCTCTATCGCCAACATGAATATTGCACATGCACAATCAGAATAGATACAACGAATAAAAACTTATACATGTTAACATGTTTTAGTGTTACTCTATGTTATATATCCTTTAAAGACTGAAAACGCTTACACTTTGGCAAAAACGAACTATTTATTCCATTCACGCCCTAAATGTCTTCATTTATGTCAATAAAGACTCCAAAAAACTGTAAAAAATAGTGTAATAGTACATTGAGATTCAGGTTATACATATAGCAACTCCCTTGAGTGCGATAGAACTTGTGACCATAAGTGTGAACGTAAGTGTGAACATAAGTGTGAACATATATATCCAAATTGTAACACATTAAAACAGTAGTATCCTGCAGCTACCAAGAAACATAAGAAATAGTAAATCAAATTAATGTTCCTGACTGATAATATGTGAGAGTTTTATTCATTTTCTCAGGGGGATATTTCTGATATCTCTAAATGGTCTGACACATATTAGAAGTTAAAATTGACCTTGTTAATAAATGCTAAATTGCACATTTCCGTATAAAAATATATCAAGTTTTTTTTTCATTTAAAGCGTTTACTGTTATATAATGTGTAAAGCCTACTTCCACTTCCTTTATGCCTGTTGTCTTTGACCAACTGTAAACGTCAATAAGATGATGTTATTTTTCTAAATTTACCGGAATTCATTCTTCGTCTTTTTGGATAAGCTGACATACAGTCACCATTGCACGAAACAGAGAAATGGATGTGATAATTCGTTCTTGATACAAATACATTTACGACGATGTTACTGCTGTAAAAGGTGTGTTTATTAAACTTTTCATTCTGATTGATGTTTCTTATGAACTTCTGTTTCTAACAACATTGCTGATGTTTAGATCACAAATGTTCGTAAATACGTGTTAGCATTATTTTCAAAGAGGTCGTAGAAAGCAAATAACTGCAAGAAATAACTTTCTTCAATCAATATTGATAGAGTCCTGTCTCTTTCGACGTGTATCGTTCTGAGTTTGAAACAATAAATTTGAATAAACTGCAGTGCAATGTTTCTATTAATCAATTTGACTTCAAAAACTTAAAAAACGTTTCCTTTATGTCAGTCTGTTGCACAGTAGTAGAAACATAAACATAATACCATTCAAAATAAGAAGTTTCAGCGAATTGATGTTCTTTATATATTTGAAAGTCAAAAGTTTCACAGCGATTGATTATTGCTGATCATGTTAAAAGTTGAAATATGAAATGTAGGTCTTAAGATAAACTGAGTAACAATTATGTCTATACTTAAATCGCTTAAGTTTTACAACTTCAATGTTCTTTTAAACAAAGTTGTTTGTGCTGGACTCTAAAATTTGTTATTATAGAGATGCATACTGTTATTCAATCTGACAATATCTAAAAAATCGATCTCATATAAATGTCTTTCGTTGTTCTAATAAGTTTCTTTTGTTGGATGCTGCAATGGATTTACTTCTTTGAAGTATTATTGGTTATTCAAGTCTATCACCATAAATTACACAAGATGAAAAGTTGCATTATCAGAAGAGTAAACACTTAATGGCATTTACCTGTTATTCGAAAGATCTTTGTTTGAAGTTCTTTGGAATCACTTACTAGCAGGAACCAGATCATGATAAGTCTAGACGGAACTTGCTTTAAAAAGACTTTCTTATATTTATGGCTTTTCATGTATGAAATATGAGCATTGTATAATATAAAACTGCCGTATAAGAAATATAGCCAAGCTAACATACTTCCATATGCATAATGAATAACGACATTTTAGTGTTATCTTTTACCAGAATCTGAGCAGTTAAGCTCAATAACATTTCCATTAAGTCAACCGCAAATAGTTGTTTAAGACTGGAAATACAGCACTCCATTGCCATGATCTTAACCAATATAGCTAATTCTAAAACGAGTGGCTGTGTTTCCTTTTAAACATATAGAGAATAGGCTGTATGTTATTTTACGATAGTTAACAGCACAATATTTTTATGCGTCGTTTGATTGTGTTACATGGTAGTAAAAATAATTTACATGTGTATTTGTATATTACATGTAAATTATAATTAGATACCATTCTTTTATATGTATGTTCTACTCAGCAACTGCTTCCTGTAATTCTACGAAACTTACTGGAAAGTAAAAATTATTATTATGACAATTCACCTACACGTGTTTGTTCTGATCTAAAATAGACAAGTGAAATTTTGAAAGCAATTTTGCACAATCTGCATTTTTTGTAAGCATTTTATTGTAGCATACTTAAATTGTACTATTAAATACACCAAGATAAGCAGGGTTTGGTACAATTTGCTATTCCAGTATCTGATAAATAAAGTGCTAAAGGACAACTTTCGTATACTTTCGTTCTGGACTTCATATTAATATCAAGTACAAAGGTTTTTATATTTGTTGACATGTAGAAGTATGAACAAGAAATTAACCAGCAGCTTGTTCTACAATAATAAAGACCGAGAAAATATTTGTTAACATTAAGATTATTAACTTTGAGTAATACTTAGGATGTAATTCTGAACATTGTGCCAGAGAATCTATAGATAACCACACCTAATGCGTTAGCTATCATGATCCTATATTAGGTAATTGGTGATAAACATTGTTCAGCTTCACAGTGCTAGACAGAAATTATCAGAGTCGTGAGCGTAGTTAAATTGTCTGTCAAGAATTAAATCTCTTGTGCTTTGCCTTGTGTGATACCATGGTCAATAGTCTTCCGTGAACCCGTCAATATCTGTGGAGTCCCTCACTTCACGCAATACCAATCAATTCTATATTAGATCTTACCGCATGAATACGTCGGTACAATTTTATGCTTTTACACAGAACCATTTTTTCGGAAGGACCAGATAAATAGATACACATGTAGATTGTTCTTAAATATATACTTTTTTCAGTTAGCAGTGTCATATTTTAACATATGATTTAACATTCCAGCTAAATGTCTAAAATGGACCAGTCTGTCTTCCAATGCCGAATGTCTCATTAGTCGTTAAAATAGTTGGTAACTAATAACTGACAATTTGCGAAAACCCAGTTTCAGGAAGCCTGTCGTATTCTTTCGAAAGCCTATGGGGAAACTGCAAAGGAGTGTGCAGATGCTTACTTCTGCTATGGACAAGCTTTGTTGGATTTGGCCTTGAAGAGCATTTCCCAGCACGCCATTCTCCATCCGCGCCAAATCCAACAAAGCTTGTCCATAGCAGAAGTAAGCATCTGCACACTCCTTTGCAGTTTCCCCATAGGCTTTCGAAAGAATACGACAGGCTTCCTGAAACTGGTTCACTGCAGTTGGTATTTCACCACACACCATGTTCCTTTTGCCCTGGGCAAGAATGTTCACTGCTGACTCACAAGCCTCCATCCTCTCCTTATCTGACGACGTGCTGGTGCCTTCTTAAATATATACTTTTTTCAGTTAGCAGTGTCATATTTTAACATATGATTTAACATTCCAGCTAAATGTCTAAAATGGCCCAGTCTGTCTTCCAATGCCGAATGTCTCATTAGTCGTTAAAATAGTTGGTAACTAATAACTGACAATTTGCGAAAACCCCACTCGGACTGATTGCGAATGTAGAATTACTTTCCAACATCAAAGAACAATGCAAGGTTTTCATTTGTACCCAAGTGAAGAATAAAAATACAATTATTGATTGAAAACCACTTTGTTTGCTGGACAAAATTATAACAAACAATATATGGCTCTGTAGATACAAGCAAATGAGACTGTAGTTATAGCAAAGTAAGTAAAATATTTGGCACTAGCAAAGATTCTATCTCTGGCTAATGTGTATTAAAATGAAGTTCGGAGAAATGCAGCTCACTAATTCAGAATGTATCCTATATTATACAATATTCATTCAGAAAGAGTGCAGTTTCGGGGATTTTAGCCATCTTTTGAAACACACTTCTCCAAATAAGCACCATTCACACCAGTCGTTTATACATTTGTAGATGCCTCTTGAGCTTGCTGGTCGGTAGCTTCTTTAGGGGTTGTTAGAGCATCTTTTTAATTTACTGGTTGTCAGAATGGTTTTCAATTTATTAGAAAGAAAAGTGACTACCTTGTTCATGTTCTAACCAATACAGTAATGAGGACTTAACACGTAAGGTTTTCAAGCTATTCCTGATCATTAGTGCGTTACCACAGGGTATATTTGTTTGTCTTAAGGTGAAAGCAAACTGTATAAAATATTTCTAGTCTACCTTAGTGTTTGGTACCAACTGAAACTTGACGATATGTCTGATTCAGATCTATTATTCATTTGACGCTATTTATGAACACAACGTTACCATGACATCGCAAACATGACCATGTCGCGCCCTTTTTACATCTGTTGTATGGACACAAATCGTGTCTAAGACTTATGTTTACTGTACAGAGATCATTTGTTGACGTTAAGCAATAAAGTTGGCATCAAAATAAAGCTATTAAAATTTCCTACATGGTTATCTACTCTGAGTTACTTTCCGTTTATGATGGCAAAAAGAGACTGAAAAAATAACATTTTGATTTTCTGAATTTATCCACGAAAAAAGTTTCGCTCGAACTTAAAAAAAATCTGTCCGGAATTGTTTTGCAAAAATTTGATATAATATTTAGTAAGATGCATCCTAAATATACGCATAAAATTAGAAATTTTCACTGTTTCGTATTTTATAGGCAGGCATTTATATGACGACACAAAGGCGTCAAAATTACGTTTTTTTTGACGCCGCTGTTTGAAAGTGTTAAAATGGGGTATTGGAAATTAATTAGACGTCATAATAATCACCAAATTACATGAGTTTCAGTACTAATGCAGATTCATAACGCATTGTAACACCGGATACAGCTCCTCTCGAATACAGCTCCCCGGAGAGGGATATTCGATTCGAATTAACGAATACAGCATCCCAATACAAATTTAAGTCTGTATTCGGGGTTCTTGTACCTTTGTTTAAAATAGAGCTCCCAGTGACCCCATGCAACATAGACTTGTATTTAAGGCGTATCATTCGTTTATGAAATACGCGGCACGGAACTTATTATAGAATAATAAGGATCCATCCCGCTATTCAGGATGCAGTTCATGTATTTAGCCCTGAGATGTCTGTTTTTGAGCGAAACTTTGAGGTTTAATGACATTTGTGTTGATATTGAAGAATTACTTTCTTTCAATAAACATTCATTTTTTCATATTAATGTAGCACATAAGGCGACAGTTTAAGTGGTTTTGTACTTCATTTCATAAATAAATTGTTGACGGAATGAAGCACATTCACACCAAGGTGTAAGGCCCAACAGACAACATACATAGTAGGACAACAGACATATGGTCGGACAGATAGACCCAAACTTTCGAACTACAATTTGGCCAATGACTTAAAAGTTGTTCGAGCCCTTCTATACCGACGTGACACGTTATGTAAGAAAGTTGGATCAAAAAGTGGTTCTTCTAAGAAACGATGACTAGGTTAAATGTTTAAAGGGTGTTGAACCCGCACCCTCTCCCTCTAAAAGTAGTGAAAATAAAGTTTTTGCACTTAAATGCGTTTTATTATTGGTTTCTTGCATTTTATTACCATCATTAAATAAAATAAGAATATATTTTTAACAGAACAGTAATTTTCTAAAGAAAGTGAGCTTTATGCGGGATAAGTGTACATGTCTTTCGCACATAGCATACGTACGCGTGATCGTTATGAGTGGATTTTCAACGCAAGAAGCACACAATGAGCTTTATGCTTCTCTAAATATTCGACTGATGGCAGTGTCGAAAAAAAGACAAAAGTTCTTAAAGGCATCGATTATCTTACTTAGTGTTTGACCCCATTTGCCCACCAATCGAATCGCTCAGATTTTCAAATAAACGTCTTTCATATTTATTAAAACTTACTACTAAATCACTTAAATTGTTAATAGTTCGCTCTTAATAGAAAGCACTTTAGCTCCGCCTACAATTCATGTCGGTAGCTATGCAAGTACTAAGTAAGTAAAAGTTTATTAAGTCAAATTTTAACAATTAAGAAACCCCGCTCGCTTCTATCGGGTTTCTTAATTGCTAAAATTTGACTTAATAAACTCTTACTTATACATGTAGCCACTGGTATGTTTATTTAAGAATTTACGTACATATTTTTTAAATGCTTCTAACAAAATTGTGAAAATATGAAATAATTTTATAATGTACTTTAAAAAAAGATTAAATTGACAGCGTTGTCGGCTCGGAAGAGGTCATGTATGAAAGGCAGTGCTTGGTAATGATCAAATTTAGTCCGAGAATAGTGCTCCCATCCGAATGACACTAAAATAGTTATTACATTAGAATGAAAGTAACTGAGTGAACAGGAAGTGTTAGGTTATGCAGTCTAATGGTTTGCAGCACCGTCTTCAACTCATTGTTCACGACGCAGAGTTCAGAGTTCACGCTTACATGTTTATTCTTCGTTGTATTTCTTTGAATTGTGCGCTGTACTTCTTATTATATATTCAAATATAGTGATGGCTCTTACAACATATTCCTTAAAAGCATCCCTTGATTCCTCTTCGGAATTGGTATTTGGACGTTTAAATTTTCCGTAACCTTTCGCGAACAATTAGAGAAAATTGCAAGTTAAGATCTACACTTTCAACTGTCATTTTCAGTAAATATTGAAATGGCCATATCCAACACATTATATTTCATCCGAATGTTAATTACCAATTCCCTTAGACATAATTTATACGAAATAAATAATGATGTTCAAGGAGAAAACTTCAGACTATGCATTTCTAACAAAACTCACAATCTGTTATGCATTTTCCAAATAATGATTTAAAACCAAAAGTACAAACAGTTCTCAATTGAACATACATTTTATTTTCTTATTAGCAATAAATGTCATGAACTGTATTCGATGTAATTCAAGTCATGTTTCATCGCAGATTAAATTTACTTTGAATTAATCCGAGCACATTTCGTTTCTTATTTGATTAAGCATTTGTCTGGCGATAATAAGACGCCGTTGTGTAAGAGCAATAGACTTAAAAGTTTGTTTTGTCAATTTCAATGGGATTTACAAGACCCTGTGAAGCAAACTGCATTTTGTAAGTCCTTAATTCTATGCAATTGCCTTATTAATCTAATGCATACAAACTAGAAAGACTAAGGTAATAACCATAAATATTTAGTTTCAAACTTTGACTACTCAATACGTATGAACTTTTTTTAAAAAAGGAAAACATGACGAACTTGAATACTTTATGTAAAACAGACTGACAATAATAAGTCTTTGACCATTATTTAACTTTTAATTAATTTTCCTTATGAAATAATTTTGTTTATTATGTTTTAAATTATTGTTTTTGCTCCGTATTAACACTTATTTTGAAACATTCTTTTACTTTTATTTTAGTTTTTGTTTATATATTTTCTTTGCAAATTATTCCAAATAGCATCGTGTTTCATAGTTTCTTATGTTACGAAATACATATCTTAATTTATACTCTTTAAAGTGATGTAACTGGTCTAAGAGATCATCATAATTTTAAAAACAACATAATTTCTATAAAATAAAGATTATGAGAGTAATAACTGAAATACTAGAAAATGACATTTTATGCTAGTTTTTTCAAAATAAGAATGTGTAAATCTGTTTTGCCCACTTAAACGTAGTGCGCATAATTATGTAGCTTTTCAATCGCTAAGTGTATGTCGGTCTCGTCCGGTGTTCGTCGTCCGTCTTCAAAATTGCTTCAAATGGTATCTCCTCCTAATCCACTTGGAAACCTTTTATAAACTTTATAGAATCATTTGAGATGGTTTTCTTCGTCATGTTATTCCAAAAGCAGTGAAAAGGTTCCGTTCAGCTGCACGTATGGACCACTAATGCTAAACGAACCAAAACCTTAAAACTACATTTTTTGTTTGGTCGCCTGTCTGTTATCGAATTAAGTTCACACACATATATTCCTTAAAAAACTCTTTACCTGAGTTAAACAAATTACTTCGATCCATCAAAATATGACAAAAAGATGATGGGGCCTGGTTTCCTTAAACATTGTATATAATGGAAACGTTTATAACAACCTTGGCAGAAACTGCTTGCCCGTAAATGTCTTGACAAAAATCTTTCTATGTCATTCTCTACCAAGTTTGGTCAAAGCAATTATGATGTATGACAACGTTTGTATTTTTGCAATTTCATTGAAAATACTGCGCTACATTTAAAACGTGCTTATTCGACCTTAAAGGCAATGTTAGGCATGTTCGGTCAATATTGCCGGTAAGATATCTTGTTGTTATAGGAGTCTAACGCCGTTCCAAACATGGTAATTTTAAACTGTCCAGTTTACCTAGCAAACGGTCCTGTGTAGAACTAGTTCTGGACTCCGATCCTCCGTAAGAAACTGCTATATTTCTCAAATAAAGAGACATGGTCGGTAGCCGGGAAAGAACCAATGGCCCTCAGTTTATGAGAAGTTACAGTGGTCTCAAGTCAGTGACTCTAAACTTTCGCCCACGAAGGCGGTCGTAAGATATCTTTCTTGGTTATTGAGACTTCCAAGCTATTTTACATTCAAAATGCAAATTGGATTTTAATAATGACGGATGAAGAACATTCACTTCGGCATTCCTAACGAAAAACCTATTTCCTTTGGATATTTTGTAATTTGAAATATTTATTGTAAGCTTGTGACAATGCATTATCCCAGGGTTACAGTTTATTATAGGTTTGCTACGACAGGGCCTTTTCTTCCTTTCTACTAACATATACAGGAAATTTTATTATTGTTTCCCTGAGAATTATTAATCAAAGAACCTAGGATTTGTTTTCAGCTGCTTTTTCTGTACAACACATTTTCCACTTCTCCACCTTTTTTGGTCAGTAACATGTCGGAAATAGAACGAAGTGAAAATTGTCTACGATATCATTTTTTTTCTTTATTTGCAGAAAAAATATGTCTATGCCGTAGAGAACTGGTAATTGGTAATCGTCATATAGTCGCAAAAGATTTTTGTTTTGTAATTATGTTCACTATTTACTGTCTACAGCTGCTTCAACCGAATGCCGTCTGTACAGTTTTCTCTTTTTATGCCATACAGCAAATGTGAATGCTGTAGAACTATTTTTAACCATATAAAACATGGTTTTAATCAGAAAAAAATCAAATTTATTAAGTTTATGTTTTTTTTGTTTTTTGTTTTGGTCGTTATTGCAAACATAAAGTTTTAATCGGCTGAGGTAATCTTGTTAAGAAAGAAGAGCAGGATACAGATAAAGAACAGCAACATATAACAGAATACAACCAAAAGAAAAAAGAAACCTGTAGAAACCACAACCCAACAGTTGCATAATACGAAGGAAAATAAGGATATGTTACGAGAGCTTTATACAGAAGAAATTAGTGTACATCCAAATAAACCACGAATTACAATATTTTTATTATCGATTGGCGAATTTGTGGCTGATTCATGACACATGTACATTCCACATATACATCTAGTAACCGAGTAGCCTTTAACGGCTGCTTATATTCCTACTTTTGATAGGAAAGGATAATCCTGGATAGTTGAAACATGAGTTAGCCTTCCAAATATCAAGAAGTTTCGTTCAAATAGAAATTCATATTCTTAATTGTTGTATGCTTTAGAGCAATGAACGGATTACTTCGCCGACCTCTTTTAAGATATACACATGTGTTCCTCTTATTTGAAGAGAACATTTGAAATTATTTTCGTCTGAAAGCTAGTATTTTAATAAAGAAGAATACACATATAAATTCTGTTGCTGATTTATACAGTTTTTAATTGATTATGTTAACAGTACTTGTCAAAGAAATATAATGACATTGATTCAGATACATAGCGAAGCAAGAAGTCCACTTGCAGTTAGACTAACAAAAGACAAACAAAGAACTGTTACAACCAAACATCAAAGTCCACTCGCAGTTAGACTTACAAAAGACAAACAAAGAACTGTTACAACCAAACATCAAAGTCCGAGAGAAAAGTATTTGACAAGACGTACAACGACAATGCTCACTCAGCACAGTATTCAGATAAGATTAAGACAAGCGCTACAAATGCTAAAAACACTTAACTTACAAGAAAGTAGAACGGTAGGCCGAATTTGGATCCGCTACATTGCTCTGTCCATCGAATGTTCGATCCATCTTTTTGCATTTTTTTTTAAAAACATTATCAGTATACCACAATGTACTCTACAAAACATTTCAAACAAAACTGCCAATTTGTTAATGGATATTGTCTCGGACGTGTGCCAACATTTCTCAGCAGAAGGCTAGAAGACATTCATAAAATACATCATCTTAGGTCTTAAAAAAATTAGCAGCAATAATTATATCACAAAGAAGCCGTTTGCTTCGTTTATGACACACCGGGCGTCAATTCAACCAGTATCATACAGTAGTCAAGCATCAAGGGATTCAGAATGAACGTAGAAAATTGTTTGGAACTTTCTGGCTTTTGTGGTGATAAATAAATAACATTTTGCATAGCTTAAAGGGACATACCCTTTAAACTGATGTCAAACTAAATAACATCAAACACATAATTAATATACATTTGTACTATATTCTGAAGTATTATAACTTAACCTAAGAGTTTAAACTATGCATTTCAGCAGTTATCGATAAAATCAGCGGTTTAAAATAAGTTGTAGTACCGTAAACCGTTCACTATTCTATGTAGAGTTGTTGTTGTTGTATAATTAATGGGTGGGTGTGATTTATTACAGAAGGCCTCTATATTGGTAAAATGATGCATTTATCGCCATAAGTTGTTTCTTTTAAAATTTATTTATTTATCATTTTACGTTCATGGCACACATTATGTTTCGAGAATATAATCTGCCAGATGTAGGGTATGTCCCTTAGACGCAATTTAAATTATAGGTTTTAAATGACTTATGAATTGTTTTCAAAAGACTTTATTGCCTATGAGCAAGTAATTGGGTTTCTGAAACCCGTTCACAAAACGAAGGAATGTGGTACGTGTGGTTTGGTGAGTTGGTATGACTTGAGATCAAATTCAAATCCTCTACGTTTAGATAAACAAAATGCAGGCAGTTGACGATTGATGCCATCATTTTATACGCTGGCATTATTGTTAGCATTGTTGTTGCTTTAAATATTGACACAGCATGTACTGTTTAAAAAAATGTCCCGATAACATTGTGATTTGAACAAGATAGGGACAAAATAACAAACTTTCCAGATGAGTGTCTGAATCACCAAGGTTCTTGTATTCATGACTGGCACAAGCGTCACACGGAATTGGAAAATTGAAGAATAATTGTTGAAACAAGTGACATAAATGTCGAACTAACAGTATTGTATTTCACATCATGTCTTTCATGCGTCATTATTGTTACAGAAATTGAACTATTAAATATTTTATCATGTAAATAATATTTGATAAAACAAATACTATTACATCGTATTACCCGAAATAATTCGAAACAAAATATATCTAAACAATTCAGATGCCTGCATTCGGTCACGTTGTAAATGTTACATGGCATAAAATCATGAACAGATAAATTAAGGATTAGTTAATCAAACAACGAGTTTCTTGATAGAGTATACATGTATATGCTGGAGAATTTTAGACTGTGTAAACTTTTTTTTCAGGTAAAAAACCTGAGTATTAATTATTAATTTAAGTATCCACTCGTATGTTTGTATAGCCATGTTTTGACTGATATGTTTTTGAAAAAATATGTAATTTACAGCAGACATCTAATGTAGAAACTATCTGGTTTGTATTTGATATATTCAAATTGTTTTCGATATATATTCATTTCATATCATCTTAGATGAAATAAAGTAATAATTCAATAAAGTTTAAATTGCAGCAAGTCTCGTTATAGTTATTTTATGTGTTTCAAGACCTTTAAAGGGACACTCTCTGGGACTGATGTCAAACTAAATAACTCCAAACAATTAAATAATAGAATATTTGCAAGTATTATATCTTAACCTGAAAGCTTAAGCTGTACATTCCAGTCAGTATCGGTAAAATCAGCGTTTCAAAATATGTTGCGATACCATTAACCAATCACTACTGTATGTTAAGTTGGTTGTTGTTGTACAATAAATGGATGAATAGCGATTTATTTCAGATTGATTCTATGTTGATTATTTGTGCTAAAATTGGACATTTTTCGACATTTATTGTTTAAATGTGTATTTTTTTTTTGAGTTCGTTGAACACATTATTTATGTTTCAAGAAAATAATCTGCTAGATGTAGGGAGTACCGCTTTAATATAATGACTATTTTGAATTGTGTTTAGTCATAATGTTTGATGCATTAAAACGACCAAAATTTTTTTCGAAGTCTAGACAATAACAAGACTAAACTTTCTGTGGTTCAAGGGTTTTGTTGTGCGTTCTTATCAATTTAATGATTATCAGACTTAACATCACATTAAATAACAATTCCAATCCTTCAAACAATTTGTATTTGGTACGGCGAAGGAAAAGATCATCTTTAAATGTAAAAATTGCAAAAGAAATGCTTTTATAGACAAATAATATGCTTAACTCTTTGGTACAGCTCATATACATCTGCTTATATATTTGATATTTCGAGCCACCAAGTCTGTATATCATCAGTTAGTATATTTCTGTGAAGTCTTTATTATGTGTTGTGATTCTACAAAATATCACATAAGTGCAACAAAGGGAACAAAAGTGCACAGAAATTAACAAAGAAGAAATCTGTTTTGAGAAGACTGTATATAACTGAATTTCAGCGTCGTGCAAATATAAATTAAGTTAGTAAAACACATTTTTTTTTCTATTTTGAGCCTATATATAAGTTTCAAATTATTTATATATATAATGGGGGTCCATATGAGATAGAGCAAGAAACTGGTCCTAAATAATGACCGAACATTCATATATTACACACGTAACATTTGTAATATATTGTAACATGAAAATAAAATTAAGGGAAGAAATTGACAGCCTCTATTATAACAAAGATTGTGAGATATAAGGATCTAAGTAACATCAATAATGAGTTCTATAAATCAAGTTTATAGTGCAGAATTTATCGAGTGTTACTGTGACATTGTAACATTGAATATATATTTAGACACATTTTTTTCAGATACACGTAACATAAGTAATCTCCATGTAACATCTATGTAACATACATGTAACAACTATGTAACATCAATATCTTCTTTAAATTAAGTTAATAATGCAGATTTGTCAAATGTACTGTAACATTGTAACATTGAATATATATTTAGGCACGTTTTTCAGGTACATGTAACATAAGTAATCTCCATGTAACATCTTTGTAACATCTATGTAACATCAATATCTTCTTTAAATTAAGTTTATAATGCAGATTTGTCTAATGTTACTGTAACATTGTAACATTTTTATATGATAAGGCATGTTTTTCAGATACACGTAACATAAGTAATCTCTTTGTAACATCTATGTAACATCAATAATTCCTTCTTTAAATCAAGTTTATAGTGCAGGTTTGTCAAATGTTACTGTAACATTGTAATATTGAATATATATTTAGGCACGTTTTTCAGATACACGTAACATAAGTAATCTCCATGTAACATCTTTGTAACATCTATGTAACATCAATAATTCCTTCCCCAAATTAAGTTTATAATGCACGTTTGTCAATTGTTACTGTAACATTGTAACATTGAATATATATTCAGGCACGTTTTTCAGGTACATGTAACATAAGTAATCTTCGTTTAACATCTTTGTAACATCTATGTAACATCAATAATTCCATCTTTAAATCAAGTTACTGTAACACTGGATATATTTTTAGGCACGTTTTTCAGATACACATAACATAAGTAATCTCCATGTTACCTCTATGTAACATACATGTTACATCAAGAACTCCTTAAAATTAAGTTTATAATGCACGTTTGTCCAATGTAACTGTAACATTGTAACATTGAATATATATTAAGACTCATTTTTCTTATAACGTAACATAAGTAATCTCATACATGTTACATCAATAATTCCTTCTTTAAATTAAGTTTATGTTGCAGATTTAACAAATGTTACTGCAACATTGTAACATTAAATATATATTTAGGCACGTTTTTCTTAACAAAAGTAATCTCCACTTTTAAATTACATCTATGTAGCATCTGTGTAACATCAATAATTCATTTTTGTTAACAAGTTTATAGTGCTGATTTGTCTTATGTTACTGTAACATACAGCACATATTTTAGATGCATGTAGCATTATTAATTATCACATAACATGATAGTGACTAGATCACCATTTTAATTTATAAATTTTGTTCTTCAAGCAGGTTTGTCTCATAAAAGTAATTGTAACTTTAATGATTTCTGCATGAAGTGTTTTTTTCTTATGTAAGTATACCAGCGAAAACAATCTGGTTTTGTGAATAAGTTCTGTAACAAATACTTCCAGAAAACCTTATTTTGGCACATATTTGCATCACATGTTCTTATGATCACTTCCATTAACTTACATTTTGTATATGTAACAAAAATTAGAAGATAAGAACAAATTATCCCCACTTGTAAAGAATGATATTGAACAGTGTGTACTAAAATATATCATTATTAAAGTTATTGCTATAATCATCTTTACAATATTTTTTTTCTTTTATTATAATTACACATTGCATACAATGAAGTAGGTTTTAAGTATGATTATGTTATCCCATAAGATGATAAACATACATTTCTACTATATTATATGTTATTTGGTAGTGGTATATGGGGATATATTACCAGAGCCGTTTGGTAATTTAGATGCACATGCCGATACATGTCCATGCTGATCTTAAAATCTATTCCCTTGGTTTTCCTATGACATAGCTTATATGATCTGGTAGAAATGTTTTTAGTGCCTTAATCATTAGTGACCTACAAGCTGAAACAAATGTCAGTAACAGTTACTTCTCAACACAAGTGTTAAGTTTTTGCCTTTTCATCTCTTGTCCTGCCTGCACTTGAAGCAAACTGTCTTCTTGTAGAATATTGCTGGCAGATAAATATCAATTCTGAAAGCTGATCGTATCAGTTTCCATATGAAGTCAGACAAAAACAGTATAACTGCTACTTGTAGGATTATTTATTTATTTCATGTTCATTTTTTACAGTGCTGTAAAATACCAAATAATATTGCAACAATTCAGGTCTGAAAGTTAATATAGACAAAACAAAAATAATAGTTTTAAGGGTGGTTGAATATCACATAAAGGTGGTTGAATATTACATAAAGAAAGATGGAATTATGATAACAATTTATTAGTCATATTTCATAACTGAGAACTGGTCATTAGATTACAATATCTTTAAAGTATTTTCACAGAGTTTGAAATAATCTATCGTGTAATGTTCAATGTTCGATGTAGGTTATGTTTTTAATTTTAGTTTGTTGCATGACTTCCTGCATAACCGGAGGGGGGCGTCTCCTCTGTCTTTGCAATCTTTTCTCTACTGGTGAATGATGTTTTTCTTGTACTTCTAAGTCGATCTCTGGCTCTTCTGGCTCTTCTGGCTGTACTGGCTGATCATCAGGCAATCTTGGTGCCTCTGGCTGCACTTGTTGAGGATCAGGAACTAGTGCCTGTGCTGGCTGGAGGGCTGTTATGAATAAAAAAAATCATCTTAATGGATGTGATGGTGGGAAATGTCATAACAATTTCTGTTACAGAACTGATTAAATATGTTTAAACATAGATATATTGTGACAGGTGATACATCAGCTGTAGTGTTTTCAGTAATTTTTTATCCTGTCTCTCAACTATCATTTATTAATAGTATATGTCTTGGGCACGAGGTTCAGATCAAAATATCCTTCACCGAGATCCAGCAAAACAGTTACACGAGGTGACAGATATTTCCATCTGAGCCAAGTGTCTCATGATGGAATTCTCTTGCATACCATCTTGCACTTTAAATTAGATTTCTAAATCGAACTTATCAAAATGATTAATTATCATGAAAAACAAACAAGTTTAAAGTAATTCACGAGAGTTGTTTTGCATAGGAGGGGTGCCAGACTGGTTTTTCCAGCATGGGCAAAATCACCAGAAATGCCGATCCGATAAGTAATATTATTCATTTTTTACACTGAAAATTAACCAGTATGATGCTTGCTAACCTCACACTTCCCTACACCCTTAACGAAGAATACACCATAATGCAGTGAGAACCAGAGAGCACAGAACATCATAATGTCAGCAGTTTTAACATAAGAATATGAGTTTGTCATAAAAGTTCATAAATAGGTAAAGAAATACAAATATGTAATACACAAAGCATACAATTAGTAAAGTATGTTATATTGCCTTGTTCCAGAGCTATCAACAAGTGTGGATCCACAGTGTCAACATTGAACACTGTGGCCCTCTTGGACCCTCCAGCCATTCTCACCACCTTGGAGTTGTTCCTTCCGAGGTGGGCAAGTGTGTTCTCACTGATCCTCAGACTCACAAGATGACTCCTGATGATCCTGATTAATCCATCTTTAGTTTCTACGTTTCTTTGTATCTAGAATTACACAAATGTTTACAATGTAAAACATCCTGTTTCTATCAGTCATAGGAATAGTCATAGAAAGATATAATATACTATTCACTGCTCTTCAATACTTCTAGTTAAAAATTGTTGTTGATGTTTTAACATTTTAGAAATATAACATTTAGAACTACATGTCTGTATTGTAGGGATTAAGCATTAAGCAACATATTATCCAGTGAATATAATCATATACTGTGTTGTATGTAGGGTAGTTTTCTACTTGTGTTATTTACAGCTTATGTCACAAGAACAGGTAAAGAAAGACTAATGACCTGTATAAAAATCACTGTTTATATATTCATGCTAGCAGCAATCATATTATCAGCTCTATAGAAATGTCAATCCATAAGCTTTGTTTTTATATATATTGTATATTCCTCAACACCTAAAAGTTTCTGAATACTGCCTTAAAAAATAAATACTTGATTTTTTTTTATAAATGAATACTGTAACATTAACTTGAACTACTTACACTTTCTGGTAAATCCAAAACTCTCTTCAGTTTAACATTTGTTGCATTATCCACGGATGGCATCTGATCTCCCACATAAGGTATCATTGAATGTGTGATGAAATCCTCCATATCTGCCAAGTAGTGCTGACGGCCTGCAGCAATGAGAACCTAAGAAAAAAAGAATACAGTTGTCATTGCAGTTAAAACATTTATGAACAAAACATTCCCCTACCTGCTGTCGGCAAGGATTCTGTCTCTTGACCAGTGCAGATCATGATCAGACTATACAGTTATGCATTGTTCACTATAATAGATATTAAGCTTTGTATAAACACCATTTTCAGCAGTAAATGAAAGATTCCATATTTGATCAATGTAACAAATAATGTAAGGATACAGGCATTTTCACTATCTCATACAAACATCTACACCTTTGGGGAGGCTGCGTTTTTGGTATGTGGCATTCCCTGTTTGATATTATTTTTGTTTTTATTTACTTTATGCAGTAAAATATAATTATGATAAATGCATTTGATCATATTTGGTAACTTTTAGTTTAAATAATTATACTGCATTGTCATATCTATTTTTTAATTCAGTACTTACTTGGCATTAATTGAGGTATCAAAATCAAGAATTGACTCTTGACATTAGATAAAAAATGTGACCGTACCTCTCTGACAGTAACAAGGGGCACTGAAATTCCCACTAAAACTCTGATATCGGCCGGAACTCTTTCCATGAGTTGCTTGGTACAATCATGTACTACGTCAGCCTCAATGCTGCCTATCTTCTGAAGTAAAATTGGCAACGCACCACTTGCAGCTTTGGCCTTGCTTTGTAACAAGCGGGCTACACCTGGTTATTTAGGTCCATTTATGGGTTCCATTTTTATCACACAGAGACGACTGTTGTGCCTAAAACATATGGCATTGAATAGAAAATGTTTACAGGCAGGCAATCATATTAGTTTAATAATATTTTATTGTTATATTTAAAATTAAACATTTGTATAGAAACATATTATTTACATTTGACAAATGGATTGGGTCACGAGTCATAGTCGCACGTACGTTTATAATTCTACATCGAAACTGCAATGAAAATAAAAAGTATGCTTGCACTAAATAGTTGTCGACAAACCTCTTTGGGCAGATCTGACGAAACATATCGCACGTTAAATGTTGGACGCAAATTCGTCGAAGAATGAGACGCCTAAATACATTTCCATAGACTTACATTATAAGGATTTCTTCCGGTGCGACTACCCAAAATCTCACCGACTGCTGAAATGAACTTTATTTTGTAGAATCATCCTAGTCCCACATAAAAATAACAAAATTTATACATGTGATCCAATACTTTATGCCAGTAATTTGGAGCTCAATGACACCACCCCCATTTTTGTGGCAGTTTTGTGGCCTACATTATATTAATGTTTTACAAAACGAACTAAATAGCACTAAAGCTTATATATTGAGTCTTTCCGTTGAACAAAATGTGGTCACTGATCACATCAGTGAAGTTTCTAATTTGAAAGTTCGTATAGATGATCAACATATTAAACTTCCTACTATGTACTGGATTCCTAAATTACATAAACAACCATATAAAGCTCGTTTCATCGCTAATTCAAGCTCTTGTACCACTACAAATATTTCAAAACTATTAACATCTTGCCTAACTGCTATAAAAGCCCACGTGAAAAGATATTGTGATAAAGTATACGAAAACTCTGGTAAACATTTATTTTGGTCGATCAAAAATTCTGGCGAAATCCTGGATAAGTTTAAAGTTAATAATTACAAAGTAACTTCAGTCAGTACATACGATTTTTCTACTCTGTATACCACTTTACCACATAATTTGATAAATGACAAGCTAACTGCCCTAATTCAAAAGACTTTTGCCAGGGAGAATGCTACATTTCTCGCCTGCAATTTCGATAAAGCTTTTTTTACTAGCTGTATTGTTAAACATTATACTATGTGGACCTGTGACGAAGTTTGTAAAGCCCTTTCCTTTTTATTGAACAACATTTATATAAGGTTTGGGAATGCAGTTTTCAGACAAGTAATCGGTATTCCCATGGGAACTAATTGTGCACCCCTTGTCGCAGATTTGTTTTTATATTGTTATGAAAGAGACTTTATGTTGAGTCTTTCTCCAGATACGCAGGCAGACATTATCACTGCTTTTAATAATACATCACGCTATCTGGATGATATTCTTAATATGGATAACCCGTTTTTTGGTCAATTGGTGGACACTTTTTATCCCCGGGAACTCCAGTTAATTAAAACTAACAATTTGGATACTGGTGCTTCATTTTTAGATTTACATCTCTCTATTTATAACAATATTATACATACCAAAATTTATGACAAGAGGGATGATTTTAATTTTAATATTGTAAATTTCCCCCTTTTGGATGGGGATGTACCTCATGCTACATCTTATGGGGTATACATTTCTCAGTTAATTCGGTTTGCCAGAGCGTGTAGTCATGTTGAGGATTTCAATGAACGTAATCAATATATTACAAATAAACTTCTTCAACAGGGCTACCGTTATTACAAATTGCGTAAATATTTTGCTAAATTTTACTATCGTAATTCTGATTTGGTTTTGAAATTCAATAGTAATCTAAAGACTCTTCTGCGAGAAGGTATTTCAAAACCCGATTTTTATGGGGATGTGGTTTACAAACTTCGTAAGATTTTGGGTCATGGCAATTTTCCAACTGTATTTGCTAAAATTATAAAACGTTTTGTTAAAAGAGGTTACGACCCTACTGTTTTGAGACACACCGCATGTTTGGTGTTCAACCCGTTTACAGTTGGACGCTATGCTTCCCTCTTTGATTGTGTCTGACGGAAGAGGGGGAGGACTCTGTGATGGGCAGTTTTTAAATCCCACTGGGACGAAACTGTTTTGATTTCTGTCCTCTGGCCTGTTTCGTCGGTCCCTTAAGGGTGTTTCTCTTGGTGCTCTGCCTTCTGCAAATGCATTGAGTACATACGTTTTTTGGTTCTCAAGGTTTGCTTTTTATATATTTATACACGAGCATTTTTGTGTTTTACATACCATGCCTTTTGTTTCCATTGCGTGTGTTAGAGATTCACCTAGCAGGGATTACTTTTATTTACACTGTTCTGTGACTTTGGAACATGGTGGGGGTAAGAGTGAGGTTGGGTGCGCACCATAAACCGGTTTAAGCTCCCCAGTGGTGTTTTTGCCACTGACCGTTCCAAGGCGGTGCCCCACTGTGTTCCGTTAATTGTTCGTTTTGTCCTCGTGTGTTTGCTTTGTATGCTTGTGCGTGTTGGTAGTGTATGTTTGTGTGTGTACAGGATTGTGTGTGTGTGTGTGTGTGTGTGTGTGTGTGGTTGTGTGTGTGTGTGTGTGTGTGTGTGTGTGTGTGTGTGTTGGTGGTGTGCACTTCTGGGTGCTGTGGGGCTCGTTTTGGGGAGGCTGCGTTTTTGGTACGTGGCATTCCCTGTTTGATATTATTTTTGTTTTTAGTGGTCACCGACCAAATATGTCAGTATTTTCAAATACCAAATATTTTGATTATAATTTATATCCAGATTTTTCTCTTCATATTTCATTTGTGATCTATCATGCAGCGATTATTTCAAACTAATTTTTCTTGTATGCATCCACTTAGTTTCAGCCAATCAGCAATCAAACACATAGTGTAGGTCTGCATGTTCCCTAGACAAAATAACCTGCTTCCGGTTTTCACCGATTTAGGCGTCTTGGTACGTGGCATTCCCTGTTTGATATTATTTTTGTTTTTTTGTTTTCATACCTAAAGACTGAAACGATTGCTTTTGTACGCACTTAGAACTCTTTCAAATAATAAAATAATCATTGCTGAACCAAAGTATTGCTTTGATTTAATCTGCATAGCATCACGATGCAGAATATACCTCCATATTGATGACCAGGTCGAGACGATTTCGTGTGCTGCTGCTGAGCTTTGAAATAATTTGTCAAATTGCTTCAATATCAGTTGTCATATCTGTAGTCTTTTCTTTTCAGAGTCGAAAATGTGAGTGGACAGGGAGCAGAGTGTCTATTAAAAATATATGTGTTTATTTGGTTGATACATCATATACTCTTCTTGCAATGGCATGTTATGTTACAAAAATATGAAATTTTGAAGAATTTTTGCCTTATTTATCACAAAATAGTGTTCTAAAAAGCAGGATAGTATCAAAAATTACATCAAAAAGTACAATAGAGTTAAGGCTGTACATACGCACACCGTACAAACACGCTTGTTCAGTAAAAAACAAAAAATAAACATCTAGATGGACGTTCAGGGTGCCCAAAATGAAGAGTAATATGCGTAGTATTTGAATTTCTAACACATGTACCATGAATTGTAAAGGACCGAATGCTTCTCAAGTGCCACTTTTTCATTAAAATATGAATTGTCACGGCTATGCATGAAATTTCAATTGAAATAGACGATAACTGACGCGATGCATCCCTCTGAGGCCAAAAAAGCGTATTTTTTTCATACCATTTTAGAGTAATTTTCGTATTTCTGAGACTGAAATTGCAAATGCGACAAGAAATGATGCATATTTAACAAAATTCGTATTTAATGTAATGAAAAACAACAAATTAGCTACAAAAAACTGAGCAGATTTTCTCAAAAATTGGTTTTTAAGGCATTTTTGTAATTAAAGGGAGGTAATTCAAAATCTATATTGCCCTTCCCAATGCGTTCCGGGATATTTTGTCGCATTTTGTGATAAGAATTACGTCGATTTTTGTTAAATTACAATGCTAGCACTGTTTTCACGCAATTTCATGGCCACTAGATCTATATAACACATTTTAATTACAACAGTATACTTGTTTGGTATGTTTTCAGCTCTAGAATCATAAGGTGACGAAAATCATTTACTAAAACAGTAGCCATATAGGTGATATTTACCCGTCTAGTTATTTTGAGATTCAGTTACAGGTCTAAATAACACAATTTCATCAATAAAATCACAGTACGTACTAAAATCCGAGCATAAACAGCTCGGGAACATACTTTGTAAATTATCATTTGTGAATTATATACCACATTTCACACTTCTATTGACAACATGTTATCTGCCCTTGCACATTTCTTTTCAGCATTTTCTCCACTGCTGGTCCCGTATATTGAAACTTTGTAACCATACCTGCATTCTAGACTAAAAAATAATCTAGTAATAAATTCAGATTTGCGCTGACATCTCTACACTCCGTATTTATGTGTGCACAACAAAATCAAACAGTAACTGTTATAATCCCCTAAATCTGACTGAGGGGTACATTTTTAACCTTTATTTTCATAAAAAATATCAGAAAAGCTGTTTTGTTTCCTTCCAGACCTCTATTTAATGTAACTGTTACCAAATTAGCTATTTTGAATACAAAACAATGTCTAATATGAACTCGGGGACACACAGAAACATCGTTATCTGTGCTATATTTAGGTATGAGACGCCTAAATACATTTCCATAGACTTACATTATAAGGATTTCTTCCGGTGCGACTACCCAAAATCTCACCGACTGCTGAAATGAACTTTATTTTGTAGAATCATCCTAGTCCCACATAAAAATAACAAAATTTATGCATGTGATCCAATACTTTATGCCAGTAATTTGAAGCTCAATGACACCACCCCCATTTTTGTGGCAGTTTTAGTGGTCACCGACCAAATATGTCAGTATTTTCAAATACCAAATATTTTGATTATAATTTATATCCAGATTTTTCTCTTCATATTTCATTTGTGATCTATCATGCAGCGATTATTTCAAACTAATTTTTCTTGTATGCATCCACTTAGTTTCAGCCAATCAGCAATCAAACACATAGTGTAGGTCTGCATGTTCCCTAGACAAAATAACCTGCTTCCGGTTTTCACCGATTTAGGCGTCTCATACCAAGAAACGTTTACAAATGGCGTAAAATAAAATTCCGAAGGGGAGACAACTATTCGTGCAAGAACTTTCGTACTCTAAATTATTCGTACTTATAAAAGGAACAATTGCAAAGACCGACAGTCACAGAATTATTGATGTTACATAGATGTTACACGAAGATTACTTATGTTACGTGTATAAGAAAAACGTGCCTAAATATATATTCAATGTTACAATGTTACAGTAACATTGGACAAACGTGCGCTATAAACTTGGTTTAAAGAAGGAATTATTGATGTTACGTAAATGTTACATAGATGTTACACGGAGATAACTTATGTTACGTGTATCAGAAAAACGTGCGCCTTCATATATGTTACAATGTTACAGTAACATTGGACAAACCTGCATTATTTTAACTTGTAATAAAGAAGGATCTATTGATGTTACTGGGATGTTACAGACATATTACGTTGAGAGTACTTATGTTAAGTGTAACTAGAAAGGATGCCTTTATATTTTTTACTACTTTCTTCTATGAAACAGACTTACCTTAGTTTGTCGTTGGTGCTTTCATATGTTACAAAAGTTGCCATATGTTACTAACGTTACGCCTGTAACAAATTCATACCATTTCATTAATTAGGACCAATTTCGTGCGCTAGATGGAGATGTAACAAATTCATACCATTTCATTAATTAGGACCAATTTCGTGCGCTATATGTTATTTTGACTGGAAATATTCAAATCATTAGTTTAGTACAATGTGTCAAATATTTGTCATATACTTCTTCCCAAAATTTAGATTTGCTGACGGAAAATATCACCAACTGCAATACATGATCTTTATAACATTCATCTACAAAAAAATAACAACCAGCACAAATATCTCGTAGTTTCCCTTATGTTATACTTCAACAAACTATTTAGTCACAAGTATTTGATGACTTATATATAATACACACATATCTTGATAACTAATGCAAATGTAGAAAATATATAAAGGGAGTCAATATACGTTTCCGTAGTCATTCATGCTCTTTTTACCAATTTTATTGTAGCAGATCTATATAGTGAAAAGTTATGATTCATTTATGCTGAAATGTATGTAAACTTAAAAGTGGAGGAAGTTAAAAGTGAGGGAGAAATATTTCTTTGTGTTTTCCGTCACTTTTATTTTGGCAGAAAATATTCAAATCATCAGTTTAGTACAATGTGTCAAATATTTGTCATATACTTCTTCCCAAAATTTATATTTGCTGACGAAAAATATTACCAACTGCAATACATAATCTTTATAACATTCATCTACAAAAAAATAACAACCAGCACAAATATCTCGTAGTTTCCCTTATGTTATACTTCAACAAACTATTTAGTCACAAGTATTTGATGACTTATATATAATACACACATATCTTGATAACTTAAGCAAATGTAGAAAATATATAAAGGGGGTCATTATACGTTTCCGTACAAATCGTAAGTTTATTTTTATGATTAAGTGCGTAACTTAACGGGTTTTCATGTTATATATATAAAAGCATGATATTTTGAATTCACAATCACATGATCTTAAATATTAAATGAAAACGCCGCCATGATTTCAGAAAAAAGTAATACTAAAAAACACCATGAACGTACTGATAATGTAACGCTGTAACAAAAATAATCTACATTGTAAAATAAATATCTCATGAACACTTGTCACTTTTGTCCCTTGGTACGCATATCTTACTTCTCATTTGATAGTGCAGTATGAAATAATAAAGAAGGGAGATACGTTAGATGTAGGTAAAACCCATGAGCATAATTAAACGTAAGAGAGAAATTATGATGAGTATGGCAATAATTTAAACACCGAGCTTTAAAGACCGTCTAGAGCTTCCACAGTTGATGAAATGAATGAAATAGTGCTAAAGTGGTGTAATGAAGCAACGACCTATGACAAAGTAAACGTTTCTGGCCCCGTTCTTAAGCAAAAAAATCTGTATGAAGAGTGGTTACGGTATTTCGATCGATCCATAGCTGGACAAAATGGAGAGTTATTTCTTGACAATGTCACTACACAATATACACTGTAGAGTGGACTTGAAAACGTGACAGTCACTGTGAAACACGAAACACCTACCGCCTAATACAATTTAATCTACTAGCTAATGGATCAAGGAATTATACAAACTCTTCAACTCAAGCATCATCAGAAACAGTTGCTTCATGTTGTGAATCAAATGGCTGCCAAGTCCGTAAAAACTGGTTTAAAGAGGTTGAAAAAAAAATCAGTATTCTTAATATTAGTTTATACTAATTTATTTTAGCTCGATTGTGAAGAAAGCTTGTAGCTTATCGAGTCACTCTCGAGTCCGCTTCCTGGAAAAACCAGTACTGGTGTCATATGTGGAAGTACGGTGGTGACCTCAGCGGGGCTAATATCAAACAGGGAATGCCACGTACCAAAAACGCAGCCTCCCCAAAACGAACCCCACAGCACAAACCCACATCCTCCGGGATGAGCGGCCGACACCTCAACCTCTACACCACAGCTCCCCACCACAGCTCCCCTCGTTGTATCATATTCTTAATATTGTCTTTTGCATTTCTAGATCATGGTCTAAGTAGCAGGGAATTATTAAATGCTTCTGAAAGTACGATTTTCTTTAAAATGTCGAAACTTGGGTAAGAAAAACAGACACCAAGGAATCCGCTGTGATAAAAATAAAATTTATATCTTCGATAATTGTCAGTTTTTGTGTTTGTATTAAATTGTCTATACTTAACCGTATTTTTCCTTACTCATAAATAGTCTGTATAAAATATTTTATGATAATATCATATGATAATATGATTCATAATATGAAAGTTACCTAATTATAAACAGAAACGAGAAATCATTGGATTTACTTTTTCAGCATTGGTCCTTCGAACAAAGACCACCTGTGAACAAAGACCATTTTTGTTTGTTCGACGAGGCGGTGTTTGTTCACAAGATTGAGTGTATTTGGCGACCGACCTTTTGCATAATAATTTGTTTTATGGTTTTAATTAATGACGCATATTAAGTAGATATGGCGTATTTACTTACGTATTACAAATGTATCATAAACATTTTTATTATTTATAATACTGACGAAAGAAGTAACAGTTGACGCGATTTTGACAGTAAATGCACGACGGTACGTCCGTATCAAGTGATCTAATACGGGTGGACCTTAATGCGAAAAACCTATACTGAAAATGCATGAAAAAAGAAAGATATTCAATTTAATTTTGTTATCTAAAAATTGCCTCTTTTATTCAGAATGCTTTTATGTTTATATGATAAACGGACTTTTAACGTGTACGAATGTGTTGTTCAGTGCATTAGCATAATGTAGGAAATAAAGCAACAAATACTTGGAGATTATTTGTTTGATATATTGTAGCACATTACATGTTACAACCTCTATCTATATACATGCATTTTAAAAATGCCAATTCTTGAAGATATTTCTTAAAGCGGACAGAGCTCTGTTATAGAACGGTTTTGCAAATTTCTTGTATGTCAGTTACTGAGTATCTACATAGACAAATATATTTCAATTAATATCATACATTAGTCCTTTATATCTTTTTTTAATTATGTAGCTCAAAAGTCCTCATAAAGGGAGGGGCATATTTGCGGCGCTTTCAACTACATTATCAAAGCCATTGTATTTTAAAGAAATTTCATTAACACTACCGTTTAAATTTCTCCAAAATGCATACAAATAACACAAACGTGCTTCATTCAATCTTTGTAGCACATGATTTATTTATTGACGCATTATTCTTTTGTCTGACCAAAGTTTTCATTTGCTTGTATATGTTAAAACACTGAATTGAATTTTAGATTAACGAGCTGCACCGTTGCCTGACGACATCATTTCCCTCAATTATTATACAAGTACAGTACATGTATATGTGGAATGAGTTTTTAGAATATAATATCATAGTCTTTGTAGATAGAATAATTATCGCATTGCATACATTGATTTCAGTTTTAGCTTTTCCTAAACGGGTAAAAAATATCAAAATATCTACAAATGCTCTATTTCTTGGTTTCTGAGTTAAAGAAAACATGAGCCGAACGGTAGTTTGGAGTGATATGCATTAAGATAATTTCTATATCAAATCACAAACTTTAAGTGGACAATACTTCATAGGCAAAATGATGAAATTAAGCTACAATTCCTGATTCAAATCATTCGATACATAAAAACAGTCAGTAAATAAAATGATATGACTAAGGTACTTCAAGGATCTTAGCGAGTTCACCAGTGGAGAAATCCCACGGCTATAAACAGTGATAAAAAAGAAAGAAAAAAGATACTTCATACAATGTTTCGACTAAAGATCAGTAAAATTGCAATTGCTGCGAGTCGTTTCAGCGTCTAGATCGCCTTAAAATACGTAATATCAGTCATCTCAGATCTAAGATCACAAATAACACGTATTCGAAAGGTATAAAATATTAACGATAACGTATAATGTCAGAACATTTCCGCCTCCAGATAACCCCCTCGATGGTTCAATACCGCCAAAATAGTATTCTGATAGATTATTCACAGTTATATAATTATGAGCTATATTTTATATCATCCCTGATTGTAGTGACTGAAGCACATAATTACCATCCTTAACCAACGATCGATACACTAGCACTTTTTGTCCTTCCAGTCAGTCAGAGAACTTTGCTATTTCTAGTTGTTTACAAAATTGATGCATCCACCGATTCTACATTAATTGTTTTAATTACAGCACAAAACCATTAAGCTCTTCTCTTTTATGCAATGAACTAAAGACATCATGTTATAGCTAACAAATATAGTGTAGTCTTTTTCTTTAATTATTTTGTTTCTATTTCTTATCATTCAAAAGTGTTATATGTATTTTCATTCCATATTTAACGATTAAGAAGTTATTTCTGTAAACGATTAAACAATACTTCAATATTTGTGAGTTTGTTTGGTACACTTGCCTGAACGTTATTGATAAGATGCGAAACATTGCCTGCAGTTTATCTTATGACATGTCTATTAAATAATATCTTTATTATTATTCACTGAAAGTTGATTCAAACTACAGTTAATAAAAGAATGCTCATCCAGTATCCCAGGGACGATGACAAGGTTTATGAATTGCTGCCTTTCAATATTTGTCTTTAAACATAGCTGGAACGATACAACATTCTTGTTAAGATTTTTAAGTTGATCACTTCGGTTGAATGAATTCGATTAAGGTTTTCTAAAGGATGTTAAGCTTTTCAAAGACATGAAAAAGACGATTTGATAATCCGCGTTTCTGGTCTTAGAGTTGATGTGCTTAATGCCTATTACGTTAATAGTAAGGGCTGAACAGTTTAAAAAAGACTAATTGGAACCAATAGTCTACCCCTACAATTGAACAGTATCTATCAATAAAGAAAACATACACCCTGACCCAAACATCAATATCTTTAGCGCACAAATGAGCGGATCGCTTATTAGGACGTTCAAACAGACATCCATTGAAATTAAAAAATAAATGAAAGCTAATATCGTATATCATGGTACTTGTTGTATTGAAGTGAAACATATCATATAGAACTTAGTAAAACATAATTGCTTCGTCAACTTGTTTTGAGATGCGTTTGTTGAAAAAGAAACGTTTAAAGATGCACTGAGGGAAATGTTTTAAAAAATAACCATACCTGTAACTAACGGAGAATACAATTCACGATCACAACATTCATGTAAGATTTATTATTAACAATGCATGTAATATCACACACATTTGCTTTCCAAGTAGGTAACGAACGAATAAGGTTGTTAACAACACTGAATACACGGCACACATAAAATAAGAAAAGTTGACTTGCAGTATATATAATGTATATAGTAGCTTTCAGAATTCAAAATTGCATATTTTAGACATGTTTGTGCTGTACAGCAGATACTTGTGTGTGTTTGTTTTGCTACCCCAATATTGAATGAGTGGATATTCAACTGCTAGTTCATCAGTGTAATTTATATAACATTAATTTTCTAAGAAAGTACATTTACAATACCCAAAGTTTTCCGACAAATCCTGAATAATATGTCTAAATATAGTATTTTCTTACTGATTTTTCATACAAGTACCATTTCATAAATTCTACACCCATGCACGTATACATTAACCTGGAGACTGGAAGGTCTAAATCAGATCATCCCTTTAGAAACATTACATCTATGCGCTTACAAAAGATAGAAAAATATGTATAAATTGATAGGAAGAAGCCGAAACTAAATACAGATAAAAACCTTCAGTTTAAATACTTTTAGGCGTAATTTTGCAATATTGTCGTAAAACACGTACAGTGCAGTCTTGGTACTTTCAACCATTTCTTTTGGTATCACAACATGGATTTGTATAAATTACTGTTTTTGTTTCGGAAAACGTACGTAAGATGTTCAGGCTTAAAATGGTGAAGCTGATCTTTTTGAAACTAGTTCATGTACATCACTTCAAAGAAAAGTTGATGCTTTTTCTGCTATGAAACTTTATTTTAGTCGCCACACAGCTTTTACTAATAAAACTGTCCAAGTTTGCACTTTTGCTGTGGACATTTTCAAGATTGATCTTATAAGTTATGTTAATTAAAGCCATAAAACCTACTTTTTGCAATACCTCCAAAATAACCCTTTAGTCTAAAACTAGACATATATAATTACTACCAATAATAAATATACGGGCATGCATATTGTTGCCAGAGCCAGGGAGGCTGCATATCTCTTTTATCTATGTCTGTATTTTATTCCTCTCTCTCTCATTTTTGTCTTTTGTCGAATATTAGCCAGTCGTAACAAAATTGAACTAATTGGTCTCCCCGCGAGTAGGATAAATAGACCTCCTAAACTAATCTCGTTTGTAAGCAGAAATAGACTCTGATTAGATTGATCTAGCTTTGCCTTGCAATTAGTGCATTCAAAAATAACATAAACAGCAAAATATAGTTGAAGCAGGCAATCCAGTTTCTAAGACCGAATGCTATGTAATACGTCTTTAACGCCTCCAAGCTCATTTAGTCAAAACTTATTGCATCATTAGATTATCTTACAGATAAAACAACATTTTTTTTTTAATTATAAATGTTAAATTTAGAAACTAAATTGCACAAAAAAATACATGGCCTTTTTTGTTCTAATGGTTATCTTAGTTTATAGTTTACACGAATTTACTTTAGTTCGATCACGAAGAAAGCTCTGTAGCTTATTAAATCGCACTCAAACACTGATTCCACTATTTTTGTTTTTCGCTGCTGCTACCCATTTTCAGATATATGGACTGAGGCACGTTTGGCTTAAGTGTCTTTGCTTAAGGACACGCTCGTACTCGGATTTCGATTTGATCCCTAGACCTCCCGTTTCGGAGGCGAACGCCTTAACCACTGAACTATCGAGGACCACACCTACGACTATCTTAGTTGCAGAAAACGGCGTTCATTTTATCGTATATCAGCTCTCGATAAACCATCATTAAATGAATTGCTTCCTTGTGTTAGATACGTTTTATTCATTTACACTTTTATTAAATGTTCATTATAATTACTCGAATTCGAAGTTGAAGTATTTTTTTCCAAGAGATTCGAAATCATGTGGACTTGTGGAAACACGTTTGCATTCTTTTATATTAAATGCTCATATTTAGGTTGATAACGCACTAAAATTATCTTTTTTCTGAACAGTTGTATAATAAATATTGTAAGATTATAGGATAGATATATGTTTAGAAATCATTGGTCTTAATCATCCTGAAAGCAGTCATACACGTAGATGTACGTTTACAGATTTTAGCTGACCTATTGTTATCAATATAAAAATAAGTTTTATGATTTTTTAATTACGCGTCACATGAACATGCAAATACTAAAACATCGTTACGGTAGATGATCCAAGTTACATATGAAAAATCTCCGTGGCAGGTCTGTAGATTTAAGCGTTATTGAGATTCTGGCAGTAACAAACATTTAAATGCCCAGGGCGTGAGAATAATAACATGAATATGAACGGCTTCCCACTCATTATAACGAGAAACAAAAAAGATGCAAGACTGATTTAGATTTCCTAGTCATACTGTTTTATTACGAAGTCTATGTAAATACATCCCGTTAAACAGAAAAACATTGTATAATTTTACAAGTACCGTTGCAAGCGTATTTAATAAGCATTTTATTCATCTTATCAAATAAATGTACAAATGTATATTTTTGTGTCTTGTAATTGTTCATTCTGTAATTCATACATTATAACAATTTCTTTACAAGAAATAAATGAGTCTTAACAGCAGAAATACAATTTTGCAATACAGTAGCCAACACAAATGACAGTGTCAATCTGATAGTTTGTCCAGAAAGTTACAATACGTTTTAGACTGTCTCAAAGTTACTGCTCCATTGTTCCTAGTTATTGTCAATATTGTCCTTTTGTGAGTAAAATATACAGCTACATCAGTATTCTAAAATTTACTATGAAACATAATACAAATCATAATATGTGAAGACAAACTCTCTTAACGGTTATATGTTATGTTTACATGAACTTATATTTTTACAGTCTGAACTTTGCAGTTTTGTCTTCATTTTCAATAATCACATTGGAATCGGGTACAGTCATATCTAAGCATGTAATAACAATAATCTATATGTGACATCAGTGGAGAAAATTAGTGAAAATGTTGCTTGTGCTGTAGTTCATATAGTTTTCCTAAAATATATAGCCAATCTTAATCAATCCTACAGGAAAGTTAGGGCTGCACAGATAATTGCTATTGAAACCATTATATACATGTAAAATACTTATGAACAAGATTATGGAATATATACGGTAAACAATTAAAAATAAACAAATAAAAATAGCTTAAATGTCATTATTTCAAAAATGACATCGTGACAACAACATTTAAACAAACCACTTATTCATGCACATAAGAAATGGTATAAAATATTCGTTATTAAAATAGATAGTGTTTTTTCACGCGTTAATATCACGCGGTAAAACATGACCTTCCTCCTCGACTTGGTAATATAACTGGCATACCAATGCTGCCATATTGACAGTCTCTTAGTCTAAAGATTTATAGAATACTTTTGAATGGCGAGGATGTATTAAAAATGTACAATTGATGTCGATGTAGTATTACTATTTACATAATTTTATTATCCGTGGGACACTTGGTTAACTAGATTGTACTATGTATAGATTATAATTATATTATAATCAAAACAATATTTTTATTTCTTTTAATTGTTTATAAGTCCCGGCCTAACCTTGGACTTCTCCCTGGGTGAAATTGCCAAGACTCCTGGTAGGAGCAGGTTGAAGAGAGACATGTGCATATACAAGGGAATCCTGGTACTAGACCATAGCTCTTTTACGAAAGACCCCTTGGTTCTTTAACATGTCCGGTGTAACGCACCGATACTCGTGAAACTACATCTTGGTTTCTAACTAGTTCATTTCTAAATGGGTGGCAACCACTGAAAAGCGTTTCTGAAATTTCCAGTGCCCTGGCCGGGATTCGAACCGGGGACTTCCGGATTTGTAGTCCAGAGCGTTAACCACTAGACCTCTGCACAACCCATAAAACAAAATCTTTCCTTTAATTTGAATTATCAAAATCATTCTTTCCTTCCCTGTAACGTCCAACTGGACAAAATTGCCAATCTTATGTTTTATGGTTCGTTTGTACTTTCTTCAAAGTTCTAAATTTTGACATTCCGTGTAGTCATGCCGAAATATTCCCAGTTATAGAGCTTCAAGTCAAAAGAAATCAGAAGTGTATGACATTTTTTACTAAAACAGCGGAACAACAATGTATAATAATTCTTCATGCATGTAATTACTCTTAAACTTAAAATTTGCAATTTTCGTGATGTTGAGGCATTCCCACAATGGTTATAAAATCATTATACACTTAGAGATTAATTGAATATCCAATTTAAGCTGTTATGGCACTTTTATGTGCCCATTAATTCGTATATTAAACCACCGTTATTCGTTTTAAAACGAGGAAGTAATTCCAAAACGTCTGTTATAATTTAAGAGAGGTTAAATCATGTAGCGTAAATATACTTTTTAACATCCGGTATCTACATATAAACATGCATTGCACTATTTGTGACACACGCTCGTTTGGAAATGTCTATCAGAGGCAAAATAAAATTACGTATTTAAAATTAGTATACATTATAAACAATGAAGCGACGTCGTTTTTATCAGAACTGAATATTAAGGAATCCGTTGCTCGCATTGAATAACCAGAAACACATTGTAAAAGTAGGCATTAAGAACAGATGAAAATTGTGTTTCTGACATTTAAGTAACTGAAGAGTAAAAATATGCAATTTTGTGTTTACTTCTAAGTTTATAATAATAAATAAACATAGTTTTAGTGTTTAGCCATGCAAACAGTGTTAACCAACCTGTTTTATCTTACTTTGTATACGTAGAGACAATTCTGTGTAATAAAATATTCATGTAATGCAGATCTGTCGAATGTCACAATAGAAGCATTAAACAGGAGCATATGAAAAAGGTCAGCATTGTTATTATGATTGGCGTTGTTTGCGTGAGATAGAACAAATTTAGTCTGGAAAAGAAGTGGTTATTAAATTATAGGTCTGACATACCATGCATTATTTTGCTTCCTAGTCGATATTTATAACACGCAATGTTTATATCTACAGAAAGAAAGTAACAACCGTAAGACAATAGACAACACTTTCACAGCTCTAAAAGCCCTTCATCCTTGTGCAAAATGTCAGCAAAATCTATAGTGACATTCCGGGAACGCACAATAAAATATAATACAGGATGATAACTGAAAGTCTAGGAAGAGCATTACAAATGTTACAAAAACAATTTGTAAACTATCAATTAGTTATGCTCAATACAAGACGAAGGAGCTTGAAATTGGACAAGGAAGAGGTGCTGTTAAAGGCAATTGCAGCTGTACCCAGCATCATTGTGTGCAATATGAGAATGTCCCGGACAAAACATAAAAAAGTAAAATACATATAAGAAATTGTAGAGAGGTTCATGTGTTATATTCAGCACAAACTTGTATTGCATACCAACAACTTAGATATTGCACATACTTTTACTACAAAGAATATAAAAAAAATGTCTGCGTCTTAGAGAAAGGAATGTAAATAAAATGCCGTTATTTTTAACTTTTAGCTTGAAAAATATTCTTGATTCTCCTTTTTTAAGGAAAACAGCTTCTGTACAAATAGAACAGTCGCAATAGTATGAGGACATTCTACTGTTGTTATGTAAAAAGTTCTCAATTAATGTCTATGCCAGGACTGCGTGGTCATCGGTGAATGCTGATATTTTTCACGTTCGATTTGATTGATGAATTGACAACAGACTCAACGGTCTAAAGCAGATTATCCACATCTCTGCTGCTGAAATGTCTTTGACTGGTCCTTTTTAGTAATTTGATGTTATTAGTTGCCACATGAAATGTTTGGAATGACAGCTTGCCGAAAATAATTAGATAATATTG
This sequence comes from Saxidomus purpurata, assembly GCA_022818135.1. Lineage (NCBI taxonomy): Eukaryota > Metazoa > Mollusca > Bivalvia > Venerida > Veneridae > Saxidomus > Saxidomus purpurata. Next base: position 53,426,996 of record JAFMSR010000004.1, read on the forward strand.
TTCTAAACGTTAACCTTTGTCCAAAAAATGGAAGATTTAAGCGGTTTGAAAGCTACAGTGTTTGTCATTTGTCTCTCTAGGGAATGAGTTAAATAATATATCAGTGCCAATTGAGAAGGAAAGGGCATACACTTGAAATGACACGGCATTAATGACTCTATGAATTCATGAGACATTCAATGATTGTACTACTTATGGATGTTTGCCTGGCAATTCTTTAAAAACTGCATTGATACCTGAAGCTGACATCATTGATCAAGTTTAAGTCTCTTTTTGGGAAGTTAATCATCAAAGGTTACCTTTGTTTACAATGACCTACAATGAAACATAGGAGTATATCTTCACAAATTATAGGAACACTATTACTTATAGGTCACAGTGGCAATCAATGTTTTTTTCTGATTGAGTAAATACTCAAAGTCATGCCCTTGCTTCGGATTTTAACCGAAGACTATTTTGTTCTATTGACTTGCGCAGATATTTAAATTCGAGGCAATGACGAAATTAGAACCGCAAAAACATCCTCCTAAAATTTGAAAGGTTCTTTTGTTATTAAGGCTTTCGCTACCATATAAAACTATATATGTACGGCATTGATCTTGATTAAAAAAAACACTGAAATACATAGAAATGATTTTCTATCTGTATCTTAACATCATTTTCAGGAATTAATTATTAAAAAAAAGATTTGATTATCAGTCAATATACCATTTTGAAGAAATTCTCCTTTTAAGAAAATGTTTGCCCTATATAATTATATACATGGTAGCGAACGCATTTAAAACTTTTTAAATTGCTTCAAGATACACGCATTAATAAAAGTATCTATTTCAATGCACTTTAATATAAGAAAACTCGAATTACGCCACCAAAGTTAGTAAACCTTGAATTAGATGAAATGTTAAAGTTACATATTCGATACACGAAGGTTATATTTAAGCTTCTTGTTGTAAACTGCTTGACAAAAACACTGCAAGGCATATAAAAACAAAAATAATATCAAACAGGGAATGCCACGTACCAAAAACGCAGCCTCCCCAAAACGAGCCCCACAGCACCCAGAAGTGCACACCACCAACACACACACACACACACACACACACACGCACACACACACACACACACACACACACACACAATCATGTACACACACAAACATACACTACCAACACACACAAGCATACAAAGCAAACACACGAGGACAAAACGAACAATTAACGGAACACAGTGGGGCACCGCCTTGGAACGGTCAGTGGCAAAAACACCACTGGGGAGCTTAAACCGGTTTATGGTGCGCACCCAACCTCACTCTTACCCCCACCATGTTCCAAAGTCACAGGACAGTGTAAATAAAAGTAATCCCTGCTAGGTGAATCTCTAACACACGCAATGGAAACAAAAGGCATGGTATGTAAAACACAAAAATGCTCGTGTATAAATATATAAAAAGCAAACCTTGAGAACCAAAAAACGTATGTACTCAATGCATTTGCAGAAGGCAGAGCACCAAGAGAAACACCCTTAAGGGCCCGACGAAACAAACACTGCAAACGCTAGTTTACGCCTATGTTGTTATCAAATGGGGTAAACGTAATCATTCACATTAAGTCTAGTCCAAAATACTTGTTGGTCTAGAGGCAAATATCTTAAATTACACTTTTGCTCACCGGAAATATTTCTTCACAGTTTACATAAATCATTCCTCGGTGATCCACGGTTCTCTTTTGTATTGTTAGAATTAGGGACGTTTACTTAATCCACCCAGCAATATTGATCCTAGTGTTAATTATTGCATCTACATTGCTTTTTTATTGTCTGGTACAAAATGTATATCAACTATTTTAGTGACATATCATTTTAAAAAAGACATTAATCATGTGCATTGCTAATAGACATATAACGCTAGTTTAAACATTCTTTCTAGTGAAAAAAATGTACACAATGCAGAACTGTGAAATTGAATTGTAAATTTGCGATTGTAGGCTCGTTTGTCATTAAGATTCTGCTTCAAGCGTGTTTTAAATTGCTATTTCGTTTTCCGTTACTCCTTAGAATCATATTCGTCTTAGTTCTAACAGTGTATCTGTTTGCTAAAAGTTCAACAGGCGTACTTTATTTCAAATAACCCATTTCGAGAGTTCACAGCAAAACAGTTGTAAGTCCTTTATTTCATATAAGTTACAGTAACTGCACTTTGCGGTCAACCCTCTATTTACATATTGTTTTTTAATTTAATGATGTTTAGTACAGCTCGGTCAACTCATTAATGATCTGTTTTCTCACAAACATTGCCTTACTTTTATTACATGTTCGATTTTAAATATCCCAAAGGTCCCGCAAAAAATAAAGCTTCATTTTATTACTATTATCCGTTTAGCATTTATATGATTCTATTGGCAGCAGCCATGGAATAAAAATGTTAATCAAAAAGGCTCTATTCAGAATTTTAATCGAGTTCAGTCAAAGCCATATTGATGCTTAGGTTTTTGTTTATTCTCGTAGGAAATCTTTGATTCAATGATTGCTTAAGATGCAAAAAAGATGCGATTTCAAGCAACTTTTGATTTACATCTTTTGATTTATGGTTTCTTCAAATTAAATTCGGAGATACTATCTAAAGCTTCAGACAAATTGATTCTTACCATCTTCGAGTGATCAGCACGGCACAGCAAGTGTCTCACATTTGCTTTTCACAGTCGTCCTTCATGATTTAGTTGGATGTACACGCTTAACTATAGCGTCGAATTCTTAGATTTAACTGACTGTCTGCTATAGACAATAAGATAGACATATTAAGAAACAAGAAATATGTTTAAACAAGAGCTGTCCCTCATAAATGACGAATGCCCCCGAAAGAGGTGTCTTACAGTCGTGTCCTCTCCATGTGCATGATAATTGTGCCATGTAAATTTAAAATCAGTCAATGCATAACAGAGTTACCATGCATACAGAATTGCATTACCTTTAAGTGTAACCTTGATATTTGAGGTAGGAATGTGGGTCTCGCATTTGTTCCAAGTTATTTTAAAATCAATCAATGCAGAACAAAGTTACAGTCTATACAGTCGTGTCCTCTCCATGTGCATGATAATCGTGCCATGTAAATTTAAAATCATTCAATGCATGACAGAGTTACCATGCATATAGAATTGCATTACCTTTAAGTGTAACCTTGACATTTGAGGTAGGAATGTGGGTCTCGCATTTGTTCCAAGTTATTTTAAAATCAATCAATGCATAACAAAGTTACAGTCTATACACGAATGTGTACATATATACAAATATTCCATTACCTATAAACTCTGAGTGTAACCTTTTCCTTTGAGGTAGGGATGTGGGTATTGCACACGACACGTCGTCTTGGTGTGCTGAACATTTATGTCATGTTATTTGAACTTCCTTTAATGCATAACACAGTTTCAGTCCGAACACTAATGTGTGCATATAAACAGGATTCTATAACCTTCAAATTCGAAGTGTGACCTTGACGTTTGAGGTAGGGACGTGGATCTTGCACGCGACACGTTTTCTTGATGTGCTTAACATTTGTGCCATGTTATTTTTAAATCCCTCAATGCATGACAAGGTACAGTCCGGAAACGAATGTGTGCATATATACAGGATTCCATTACCTTCAAACTCATAGTGTGACCTTAACCTTTGAGGTAGGCACGTGGGTCTTTCACGCGTCATGTCTTGATGTGCTGAACATTTGTGCAAAGTTATTTTAAAATCATTGAATGCATGAACAAATAGTTACAGTTCGGACACGAATGTGAGCATATTACTTTCAAACTCTAAGTGTGACCTTGAACTTTGAAGTAGGGACGAAGATATTGCATGCGGCACATTGTCTTGATCATTTGTGCAAAGTTATTTTAAAATCCTTCAATGCATGACAGTGACAGTCAATGTAAAGCCGGACGCAAGGATCGACAACCAGACAGACGGACAGACAGACGGTCTGTGCGATTTGAATATGCCCACCTCCAGGGGCATAAAAAGATAGTCTATACACTAAGAAGACCATTATATGCTGACAGAAATTCATGTGATGTAGTGTGTGCAATAGCATTGTATAGCTCGAAAGAGACAATGTACCATTATTCAAAAGTATTGACAGACGTTTATATAATCTGATTATAGAATGAGCTTGTTTTCATGTCCAAACTCAGTTTACGTAACCACTGTATCGTACTGGTTAAAAACATTGCTTGCAAGAAACGTAAACGTTTCTGAAACATAAAAAAAGTTACATGATGGAGGATGATTTGACTTTAGGATGGTTTCTTCGACCACTCGGCCACGGTGGCGATCATACACATATTAAATAATAGACAAAATATCCTCGTTCATTCTTCTAGTGAGGTCAAAATATTATTCATATTCATCGTACAATCTATAAAGCATGTTGGGCTTTGTGTAATTATGTAATACAGGCTGAAATATTTTTCAAGAGTGACAAAGATATTGATTGAGATCTACCGAGAAGGGAAAAGTCTTCTAACCAAACATTATTTTACATAGTCTCACTGTGGTCAATGTTGCTGTTATTCTGCGACTAAATTTAGTTCTGCTGTCCGCATCGTGGTCAATCTTATCAATCGTAGACATATATAGAAACTAGTCACGCAATGATATTGACGACAGCCTTCTGTATGCTCGGTCTACTTTATCCGATACCCTAACCAGTAGTGCAGAATGAAACCAACCATCTTAGAAGAGCTTACCATCTTAGAAGAGCTAAATCGGAATAGGGGGGTGGCCCGACGGTTTAGTGGTTAACGCTCTGAACTACCAGTTTGGAGGTCCCCGGTTCAAGTCCCCGCCGGGGTACTGGGAATTTCAGAAACAACTTTTCAGTGTTTTCCACCTATTGAGAAATGAACTGGTTAGAAACCCAGAGGTAGTCTCACGAGTATCAGTGCTGTACACTGGGCACGTTAAACAACCAAGGGATCAATTCGTAAAAGAGCTAGGGTCAGGTACCCGGATTCCCTTGTAACTGTATCTGTCTCTCTTTAACTAGCGCCCGTCAGGAGTCTTGGCAAGTTCACCGAGGGAGATATCCTAGGGTCGGCCGGGACTTTAAAACAATCAAAAGGAAAATCAAAACACAGAACCTTGTGCATCACTGAGGAAAACAAAATTAATCCATGTTTTTCTTATCAAAGATGTTCCTAGAAATATTGACCGTCATTCAATGGTCAAGAAGGAATATTTAGTAAAATCAACCAAGGCTGATAATTAACATTGCGTGGGAGGTTTGATTCATTTCATTTAAAGGGATTAAAATTGATATAACTATGTATGATGTATAATTGGACTTTAATTGACATTATTAAGATGTTACTGCATATTTCATTACACTGGTAACAAGAGGGCCAAGATGGCCCTATATCGCTCACCTTGGTACAAGTCCACTTGCCTGGTGGAAGATCACTAGATAATGTTATATACCAAATAAGTTTTCCTATATACGCCTTTGTAAAACAAATGATCCCCCCCGGGCAAGGTCAATTTTGACCCCAGGGGCATAATTTGAACAAACTTTGAAGAGGTCTTCTAGGCAATGCTACATGCCAATTATCTATGCTCTAGGCCTTGTGGTTTCAGAGAAAAAGATTTTTAAAGTTTTCCCTATATAAGCCTATGTAAAACTAAGTGACCCCCGGTGCGGGGTCAATTTTGACCCGGGGTTCATAATTTGAACAAACTTGGTGGAGGTACACTAGCCAATGCTACATGCCAAATATCTAAGCTCTAGGCCTTGTGGTTTCAAAGAAGAAGATTTTTTAAAGTTTTTACTATATAAGTCTATGTAAAACTAAGTGACCCCCCCCCCTGTGGGGTCAATTTTGATCCGAGGGTCATAATTTGAACAATCTTGGTAGAGGTCCACTAGCCAATGCTACATGCCAAATATCTAAGCTCTAGGCCTTGTGGTTTCAGAGAAGAAGATTTTTAAAGTTTTTCCTACATAAGCCTATGTAAAACTAAGTGACCCCCCGTGCGGGGTCAATTTTGATCCGGGGCTCATAATTTGAACAATCTTGGTAGAGGTCCACTAGCCAATGCTACATGCCAAATATCTAAGCTCTAGGCCTTGTGGTTCAGAGAAGAAGATTTTTAAAGTTTTTTCCTATATAGTCCTATGCAATACTAAGTGACCACCCCCGCGGGGTCAATTTTGACCCGGGGGTCATAATTTGAACAATCTTGGTAGAGGTCCACTAGACAATGCTACATGCCAAATATCTTAGCTCTAGGCCTTGTGGTTTCAGAGAAGAAGATTTTTAAAGTTTTTCCTATTTGTTGCCATAGCAACCAGAGTTCTGCATGGAATGGAATTCTTTGAACAATTTTGGTAGAGCTTAATGCAAGAAACATTCCTGCATAGTTTTATCAACATTGGCCTAGAGGTTTCAGAGGAGATGTCATTTGAATCAAAATGTTGACGGACGACGGACAATCATCGATCAGAAAAGCTCACCCTGGCGTAGCCAGGTGAGCTAATAAAAGCTGTAAATAATTGTAAAGTGATTTTCCTACTGCAAATTCAATCGATAGTAGTTTTGATTTACTACTGAATAAAAATTCTGCTATATGTTTACTAGTAACAGAATAGATAATACGTTGCTTATACTCTAAGCTACTTTCAAAGTTTTCTTCCTCGCAAAATAAGAAAAAAAATCTAAAATATAATAAATTCTAAACAAAAATTGACCAAAACAAATTCTATTACAGTACTCCGGTTTAACATTCATAGTTTTTTCTGCTACACAATTTCAAACACATTTAATTATTTTACGTTTGGACTTAACATACATTTATCATTTACTGGTCCGGGTTTGTCAAAATGTATACTTTTTCGTGACTTTCTTCTTCTTGAAAGCGCATGGCCCATAACTTAGCTATTTGGTATGTAGCAATGTTTAGTGAACCTCTAATAAGAATGTTGAAATTATGCCCCTTTGGTCAAAATTTGCTACGCCTATATAATCAATCCCCTTTGAAGTCCTCTTTTAGCACAAAAAGTTATGCTTCAGACAATATTATATCTCCAAAATTAGGCAAGGCAGAGTTATGGTTCTTATGCAATGCACTCCTCCTGAATGTGTTCTTTCATTCTGTGAAGTTTCAAGAAAGCAACTTTGATAGTCATAAAAAGTTAAAGAGGCAATCCCTACATCTGGCAGATTATATTCTTGAAACATAGATTATGTGTTCAATGAACGTAAAATGATAAATAGATACAATTTCAAAGAAGAACCTATGGCGAAAAGTGCCTCATTTTACCACAATTAATAAATATAGAGGCTTTCTGTAATAAATCGCACCCATCCATTATTGTACAACAACAACTCTACATAGATTATTGAATGGTTTACGGTACTGCAGTAGCTGCATAGCTAAAACTTTTAGGTTAAATTATAATACTTTCAAAGTTTCTATTATTTATGTTTTGGAGGTTATTTAGTTTGATATCAGTTATAGAGTATGTCCCTTAGGGTAAGCTTTTTGGCAACCCTTGTTTTCTTGATATATCCTTTCTATCTTTGCTACTATTGCTGCAATGTTATTGTTAGTTGACTTCCAAAACTATACCTTGCCCTTAATTATCTACTAAAATAATGTACAATATTTATTAATGCTTCCTCCTTCTTGTCCTTTTTAAAAATTCTTAACTGAAGGGATTTTAGTCGATCATTTTTAAACTTCATGAAAGATTTGCAAGAATTTTAACATGCCATCATACAATTTGGCGGAGGGGCCATTACCTTGTTTCTCCAGTAACTGTAAAAGGTTTTGTTTTAATGGCAAGCACTGAGAATAGTGGAGCACGCTGTCTTATGAACATCCCTTGTTTATGTGTATGGGTATTAAAAAACCTCTAGGTTTTCTCAAAAGGAACAGTTGCACGTATTTCTATATTTTCATAAAGTAAAATCGAGGATACTTGAAAAGTCCACAGTAGAAAACTATTAGTTACCAGATTGTATCTAATTTACAGACTTTTATAAATTTTCGGTAAAGGTCCAGGTCCACATGATACGTTGCCACTGACCCATCATTGCCTTCTTGTCTGAATCTCTTCAGATATTGTGATTAAATTCATTAATATGTTTATCTGATTTTTGCTCCGTTCTGAATAGCATCTGAAGAGTACAGTAGAACTCGCTTACAATAAACTTTGTTGAAACAAACTTGGTTATACAGAATACATTTCTTTCGGTCCATTTTACCCGTTATGTATAAGATATACATGTATTATAACGAATTTAGATACATGTATAACAAGCTAGTTTTTGTGGTCCAGAGCGTATTGCTTATATCCTTCACTGTTTACCATTCAGATGTTCACTTTAAAGACAATCGCGGCAGTTTCAGAATATAATCGGAATTTGTTATAACAATGTAGTGCTCGTAAATTTCAACTCAAAGCCCGTGGATAAAGGTTGTTTTACCATGTTTACTTTTGCTTTACTGTTAAACAGCAACGGGTCTTGAATACTTTTAGTACTTTGGCTTAGGCTGAAAAGATGTAATTGGGTTTAAAGCTGCTCGCTCTCAGATTCTGGTAAAAAAAAGTTCTTCAAACTGTATGAAAATAACATATTTTAGAACATATAGTCATATTGCAAGGTCCCAGTATACATTTCTTTACATATAAACATATAATGTTACGGTGACGTTAAACCACCATTTTCAATCGATGTTTTGCAAATTCCTACCTAGATTTTTACTTCTATTGTTGATTCTAGCCTTAAGTTTTATATATATATATGTATTAGTATGTCATTTTTGAAAATTTTATTTGTTTCAACGGCAATTGAGAGCGAGCAGCTTTAAAGGGACATACCCTACATCTAGAAGATTATATTCTCGAAACATAGATAATGTGTTCAATGAACGTAAAATAATAAATTAATATATTTCTAAAGAACAACATATATCGTAAAATGCTTAAACTTTTAGGTAAGCTATAATACTTCAGAATGTTTTATTAGCTTTGCGAAAGTGAACTTTTCTAATGGATGATTGGCACTTTCAGGGTTCAAAATGCATGACAATTAGGGTGATTGTTTCCATAAGATAAATAGATAAAACTGTGGACATGTATACAGGATGACTGAAAGAGTCGCAATCGTATGAGGACATTCAACTGCTGTTCTTACTTTCTCCAAGTAAAAAAACAAAAATAATATCAAACAGGGAATGCCACGTTCTTAATCAATGCCCATACAAGAAGTGCGCGGTCATCTGTAAATGCAGATAGTTTTCACATTACATTTGATTGATGAAATGACGACAGACCCGAAGTTCTAAAGTAGATTATCCACATCTCTGTTGCTGTAATGTCTTCGGTTGCTCCTTCTTAGTAATTTGATATTATTAGTTGCTACATGAAATGTTTACGTTGACAGTTTGCCGAAGATAATAAGATAATATTGTTCTACACTTTGACCATTCATCTCAAAAACAGAAGATAATGGTGGTTTGAAGGCTATAGCGTTTGTCATTTATCTTTCTAGTTGAGTTAAATACTTTATCACTGTCAGTTGAGAGTGAAAGGGCATACACTTGAACTGACACGGTATTAATGACTCTATGAATTCCTGAGACAACCAATGATTGCACTACTTATGATGTGTGCCTGGCAATTTTTCAAACCGCATAGACACTTGAAGGTCAAGTTTAAGTGTCCATTTGGAAGTTAATCATTAGAGGTTTCGTTGGTTTATGACCAACAATGAAATATACGGGTATTTCTTTACGAGTCATTGCAAAAATATAACTTATAGGTCAGAGTGGCAATCAATATTCTTTCTGATTGAGTAAATAATCAAAGTCAGTCTTTTCGCTTCGGATGTTAACAGAGTCATGGCCGGTAGCGGGGATTGAACCAACTGCCAATCAATCAGTGAGAGGTTTTGTGGTAACAAATCAACATATATATATAAGTTTATACCACAACCCCGAAAGGCCAAAATCTTCTAAAAATCTTGAAAAATAGGTGTTACTAGTAATATGACAGGTCGTCAGAATAAGAAATAGTGGCGTTGATGTATGATTTCAATATATTTGTGGGACGTTTTAACTATAGACTGACAATTTTTTACAAGTCGTCCGCATAAACCTTAAAGCATGTGATAATATGTTAAGTTTTGGCTGCACATTAATTGACTTTTCAATTGATATCTTAACCGCAAAAATAGCGTTTCTGTACATTCGGTACAAAACAAAATCAGCCCCTTCCGCTCCTCCCTTTACTCTAACACTTGTAATCGGTGATACCATTCCATCTTCCGTGAAAGCCGGACGTTTCTTCTCAAGCTGTGCGCAACAAAACACATTAGTTCTAGACTAAAAATAGTCTCCAGAGAAAGAAATGACTTAAGAAGAAATAAATCATTTCAAACGAGTTTGTTTACATTTATTGCCACATAGACTGTAACTTGTTATTTTACACTTTAGAACAGCGACACAAACGTTTTAGTGCTCTTGCTATTACATTCTCTTTGTCAATTATAGTTCGTGGAAAAACATGAGGGGTACACGCATATCCTATTCAAAAAGCTGATGTATATGTTGTCTTATTTTAATGGACGTATACTCATGACGTATTTATTTTGCAAAATATGAAGACATGTCCCAGCGTAGGCGATGTTGTTGACGTCAAAGATGATAGGAGGCGATTGACTATACCGACTTTCAAGATTAAAAAGAAATCACCTGCATTGCATCTTGCAACTTTGTTGTCTGAGCAGAACTGGTATTGTCCAGTGTCTTAGAAACGTGCCACTTTTGGCATTATGGAAATCAAGACTCGTCAGCAAATAGTTACATATGGATAAATCTAAATACTTCTTCAGCCATAGTCACAAATTCTTGAAACCTTCGTCCATCTTTCTTTAGAGTTATAATTCATATGTTCATCTCGGGCCAGTTGTTGCGGAGTATGTTCTGTCAGTAGTGGGTACCTTTTTACAAAAGAGCAATACTAAGTTTTTACCGACGTGATTGACTTGAAATGGGTTTCATCCCCCGTAATTACCTATAGCAAATGGTGACTTGTGATACATTCCGTGTGTGACCAAACCCTATTTTCGTCCAATGCACTACTCAAGTCAACAAGAGCAGACTTTTCCTCCACAGTTACTACAGGACACGCTCTAACACACGATTACTGTTTATGATTAAGTTTTTTTTATAACGCACTGTGTACGAAAGGTCTTCTCACACAAACGAAAGGAAATCATCACCCATCTCACTACAAACAAACGACAAAAAAAGTGCATTTGTAACATTTAAATGGTATATCCTATAACTAGCATGTCATTTTCTCAAAATGATAATATCGGCTAAACGAACATAAAAATAATGAATATATGTATAATAGATGTCGAGAAATGTTTCTTGTCTGCATAAAAAGCCAATGTAAATCGCCATCAACCAAAATATCAAAGCCTATTTTATGACTGAGGTTAACGGTACTACAACACTTACTGCACTTATTTCACCGGTAACTTCTGCATTTTCCAGTCGAAGGCCGGTATTGTTTTCACATATACTTTTTTATCTGCACCATTTTCTATTTTATCTATCGTACTTGGTACCAGTAGAGTAAAGGCCACTTAACAGCTGATAGAAATTGTACACTGTGGTGGTAAGTTACAATTTTGCCAAGCCTATTTACTATTTAAACTGGCAACATTCACTGCCGAGGCAACGAGACCTACCTGTCAGTTAAACAGTGTCATTACAAATTTAACGTGCATCATTGAATGTCACTGGTTTCTAAGAAAGTCACTTGTTTCTAGGGGAAATAAATAGTTGCTTAGGAAGTCATTGGTTCGACGCGACTGGCTGCTAATGGATCGCTGGTCACAAATCCTGGTTAGTGGATGCTAAGAAATTCACTAGATCAGTGCTTGCTAGGGTAACCGATGCTAGCTTTAGGGACTCATTGGAAGCAAAGGTTTTTTTTTTAATTCTATATACAAAGAAAAGAGCCACGGGCCGTGGTCAATTTTGACACCTGTGCAAAATTAAAAAAATTTCTTTTTAAAGGAAAACTAGACAATGTTACACACTCAATTTCTCACCTATGAGATACATATTTCTGCGCATTTACCCATGTGAGATAAACTTATCTCACATCGCTTATCTCACATCGCTGCCGGACTATTTTTACGTTAATTGTAAGCAGACATAAAAATCGAAAAATGACTGTAAAATTGTTATTTTTGAAATAAACATAGGGTTGTTGGTATTCATTTTCTTAGTTAGATCATTTTCTATCCATCTATAGCAGTTTTGAAGTAAAATTCGAGAAAAGTTTATTTTCATTTTTTTCATCCCCATCCTGTATTTGCACTTATTCCTTCTTACTTGTGTGAAAATGCGATTTAAACGGTGAGAAAATAAATCTACCATGTTCATTGAGTTGTGGATAAGAAAATCCCACCCTCGGGTTGAGATAAGTCCAAAAAACTCGGCAGAGCCTCGTTTTTGGACGTATCTCAACCCTCGGGTGGGATTTCCTTATCCACAACTCATGAACATTTTAGATTCACTTTATCTTAGCTCTAGACCTTGTGGTTTTGAAAAAGAAGCTTTTAAAGGTTATTAATCTTAGGAAAATAAGGAAAATAAGTAAACCAAATGCGGGGCCGAATTGACCATAGAAGCACCCTTTTAAAAAACTATGCAATAGCCACTGGACGATGATTTAAGCTCTGTGCCTTATGGTTTGTAGAAGATTTTGTTTACTTTTAATCTTTGCGGCCATGTTGTTCAGCCAACAGAAACCATTTGAACACATTTTAGAGCGCTCGATTACAGGATGTTTCTGGCCAAGTTTGATGTTAGTCCATGAAGTGGTTATGAGGAGAAGCCATTTGAAGCAATGGACATCTAAATGTCCTGAAGGGTCACCATGACAACTTCGTGGTCAGGTATGCTAACAAAGTATGACCATGGCCTTTGAGGTAGGGACATGGTTCTTGCACACAACACATTGTCTTGATGTGCTGAACATTTGTGTCAAGTTATTTTAAAATGAATCAATGCATGACAAAGTTACATTCCGAACACAAATGTATGCATATATACAGGATTCCATGACCTATAAACTCTAAGTGTGACCTGGACCTTTGAGGTAGGCACGTGGGTCTTGCACGCGACACATCGGCTTGATGTGCTGAAAATTTGTGCCATGTTTTTATCAAACCAATCAATGCATGACAAAGTTACAGTCCTTACACGAATGTGTGCATATATAGAGGATTTCATTACCTTCAAACTCTAAGTGTGACCTTGACCTTTGAGGTAGGGACGTAGGTTTTGCATGCAACACATCGTCTTGATGTACTAGACATATGTGCCAAGTTATTTTAAAATCTTTTGATGCATGACAAAGTTACAGGCCGGACACAAATGTGTGCATAAATAGAGGATTCCATAACCTTCAAACCCTAAGTGTGACCTTGACCTTTTAGGTAGGGATATAGGTATTGCACGCGACACGTCGTCTTGATGTGCTGAACATTAGTGCCAAGTTATTTCAAAAGCTTTCAATGCATGACAAATTTACAGCCCGGACAAGAAGAAATGTAAGGCAGGACGCACAGACGGACGGTACGATTTTAATATGCCATCCTTTGGGGGCATAAAAACTATATAAACACAAAAATAATATCAAACAGGGAATGCCACATACCAAAAACTATATGTCGAAATTGCTACTATACAAGTGCAGGTACATCTTTTGTTCTTTTGGTATTTCATTTATAAGAATTATACCGTTTTATTTCAATTATTTTTAACCACTTTAAACATTTGTTCTGCACCTCAGTGTCGGATACTCTCAGGTGTTCGTTTGTCATTAAGTTTAAGCTTCAAGCTGATTCAAAGTAATGTTTTAAGTTCTGTTTTACGTTTTTACGTGTGAAAATAACGCGGGAGGGAATTACAGCAGCAAAATATAGTTCCAGACGTGTAGAGTGATATTGCTTGTAAGGTATATCACGCTCAAATCCGTCTTTGCATTTATATAAAATAAATATTTAATAGTGTTGAAATAGAAGATAAACAATGATTATATATAAAATATAACTCGTTCGCAAATTCAAAAACTCGTCAATAAATGTAAACAAAAGGAAAATCGCGAAGGAAACAACTCGAGAATATATAGACATTTACAGTAGTTTTGCTTGCCGATAGAGTCATATCCTATTTGACAGAGATTTCACTGATTGTTTGTTATCTACTAAATACAGACGGTAGGGAATTCTTTTAAATGATGATAATTTATCACGAGACAGCGGATTTCAATATTCTCTGTGACAATAATGTAGTTTAAGGTTTTATTATGTAAATTCAATCATTTCATTTAAAGAAGATTCTTTTCGTGAAAGAAACTGTGATATAACAACGTATAAATGGGGACTTAAATCAGCATTAATTAGATGCTGATTTTTTGATATTCTAGTAATTAAAACTGATAATAATTATATAGTGATTTCTCCACTGCGAATTTAATTACATGTAATAGTAATTTTGTTTTATTACTAAATCAAAATTCTTCTGTGTCATTAACAACGTAGATTTTTAATATTTTCAACGTTTTTCTTATTGGAAGATGAAAAAAATGAGGATGCACGTAAATTGTACAAACAGCATTCCGTAACAGCTCGTATACAGTTTCCGATGAAATAAAGCAATTTCTCAAAAATGATGTAATAAAACATAAAGGGTAATATTCATGGCATCACAAAGCTATTAGGTTATATTTTGACTTTCAAATGGTTTACCGCATGTTTGGTGTTCAACCCGTTTACAGTTGGACGCTATGCTTCCCTCTTTGATTGTGTCTGACGGAGAGGGGAGGACTTGTGATGGGCAGTTTTTAATCCCACTGGGCGAAACTGTTTTGATTTTGTCCTCTGGCCTGTTTCGTCGGGCCCTTAAGGGTGTTTTCTTGGTGCTCTGCCTTCTGCAAAGGCTTGAGTACTACTTTTTTGGTTCTCAAGGTTTGCTTTTTTTATTTATCACGCTTTTTGTGTTTTCTCCATGCCTTTTGTTTCCTTGCTGTGTTGGATCCCTACAGGATTCTTTTATTTCACTGTCCTGTGACTTTGGAACATGGTGGGGGTAGAGTGGGTTGGGTGCCACCAAAACCGGTTTGCCCCCAGTGGTGTTTTCCACGACCGTTCAAGGCGGTGCCCCACTGTGTTCCTTTTATTGTTCTTTTGTCCTCGTGTGTTTGCTTTGTATGCTAGGTGTGTTGTTAGTGTTATGTGTGTTTGTACAGATTGTGTGTGTGTGTGTGTGTGTGTGTGTGTTGGTGGTGTCATCTGGGTGCTGGGGCTCTTGGGGAGGCTGCGTTTTTGGTACGTGGCATTCCCTGTTTGATATTATTTTTGTTTTTTACAACATTTTATAATTTGGTGGCATTTAATTTCAAATATACTGTAACGGCGCGCAGGTGTCAGGATCAGGTACTAATATAAAGTCTTAAAATTCAACTATAACCTTGGTTGATAACAAAGTCCCGATGATAACAAAGCCCCACTGTGTTCCTTAAATTGTTCGTTTTGTCCTCGTGTGTTTGCTTTGTATGCTAGTGTGTGTTGGTAGTGTATGTGTGTGTGTGTACATGATTGTGTGTGTGTGTGTGTTGGTGGTGTGCACTTCTGGGTGCTATGGGGCTCGTTTTGGGGAGGCTGCGTTTTTGGTATGTGGCATTCCCTGTTTGATATTATTTTTGTTTTTAAATGAATGTTTACTTTAATACCGTTGTCAGCGCAAATTGTAATATAGAATATATAACGATTTTACCGTCCTTACACAGTTATAATATTACAGTGTTGCGATGCACAATGGACACAGCTTGATATCTGCCAAATAAAACAGCATAACGGATAAGACGGAAGGTTGTTAAGACGGACTTACTTCGTATGAACTATCAAATCTCACCACTCGACTAACTTGGTGACTACTCAGTGATAAGAATGCGAGTGCCGTTCCAATTAGCCATCGTTTGTATTATAGATACCGATCTGTGTTCACGTGATCTAAAAGAACCAATGGATGGAGTCCCAGAAAAATTATTCGCTCGGTAGCATAAAGATGTCTGGGACGGTACTTTCTGACTAGCTCATGACAAAGTGTTATTAGAACTAAATACACTAAAACCTGATACTGGTGCTTCATTTTTAGATTTACATCTCTCTATTTATAACAATATTATACATACCAAAATTAATGATAAGAGGGATGATTTTAATTTTAGTATTGTAAATTTCCCCCATTTGGATGGGGATGTACCTCATGCTACATCTTATGGGGTATACATTTCTCAGTTAATTCGGTTTGCCAGAGCGTGTAGTCATGTTGAGGATTTCAATGAACGTAATCAATATATTACAAATAAACTTCTTCAACAGGGCTACCGTTATTACAAATTGCGTAAATATTTTGCTAAATTTTACTATCGTAATTCTGATTTGGTTTTGAAATTCAATAGTAATCTAAAGACTCTTCTGCGAGAAGGTATTTCAAAACCCGATTTTTATGGGGATGTGGTTTACAAACTTCGTAAGATTTTGGGTCATGGCAATTTTCCAACAGTATTTGCTAAAATTATAAAACGTTTTGTTAAAAGAGGTTACGACCCAACTGTTTTGAGACACACCGCATGTTTGGTGTTCAACCCATTTACAGTTGGACGCTATGCTTCCCTCTTTGATTGTGTCTGACGGAAGAGGGGGAGGACTCTGTGATGGGCAGTTTTTAAATCCCACTGGGACGAAACTGTTTTGATTTCTGTCCTCTGGCCTGTTTCGTCGGGCCCTTAAGGGTGTTTCTCTTGGTGCTCTGCCTTCTGCAAAGGCATTGAGTACATACTTTTTTGGTTCTCAAGGTTTGCTTTTTATATATTTTACATACCATGCCTTTTGTTTCCATTGCGTGTGTTAGAGATTCACCTAGCAGGGATTACTTTTATTTACACTGTCCTGTGACTTTGGAACATGGTGGGGGTAAGAGTGAGGTTGGGTGCGCACCATAAACCGGTTTAAGCTCCCCAGTGGTGTTTTTGCCACTGACCGTTCCAAGGCGGTGCCCCACTGTGTTCCTTTTAATTAATTGTTCGTTTTGTCCTCGTGTGTTTGCTTTGTATGCTAGTGTGTGTTGGTAGTGTATGTGTGTGTGTGTACATGGTTGTTGGTGTGTGTGTGTGTGTGTGTGTGTGTGTGTGTGTGTGTGTGTGTTGGTGGTGTGCACTTCTGGGTGCTGTGGGGCTCGTTTTGGGGAGGCTGCGTGTTTGGTACGTGGCATTCCCTGTTTGATATTATTTTTGTTTTTTGAGAGCCTTTGGAACAGTTTTCAGAACAGAAAAACAAAAATAATATCAAACAGGGAATGCCACATACCAAAAACGCAAGACACAGTTGTAGTAACTGGTTTATCCATTAAAGATGTAAAAGTAGACAATGTACATGAAACATGCAAATTTAAACTCACAGAAGATACAGCAGGAACTGTATTCGCAACACCTGAAGTACTTACTACAGTAGAAGTGTCAGCTACATAAGAGTTAACACTCCTCTGGGTATTTAGCATAGAGACACAGGCATCTAAGGGGGCTACACATAGATCAGAGTAACAGTCTGTAAGTGAGGCACACTCAAGTAGATTAGGAATAGATTTTGCTATTCTAGCTCTGTTTGGTGAGCTTTCCATCTCAACATTAAACACATAATCAGCTCTATTTAACAAGCCAAAGACTCTTCTAATGGACTGTTATGCCTCTTTGGGTTTAGCAAACTCTCCATCAACCTTTCAAAGACTCATGGAAAATGTTTTAAGAGGACTGCGTTTTTGGTACGTGGCATTCCCTGTTTGATATTATTTTTGTTTCAATGGATAGAGCTTCTCTTGTATATGGATGACATAATATCACCCAGAAACAGTGTATCAGAAAGTCTACAGAGACTTAGAAATAATCTTTGATCGTCTACTAGAAGCAAACATTAAATTTAAGCCACCAAAATGCGCTTTCTTCCCAATGAAACAAACATTTTTTTGGCAGTTATAACAGCTTTGCAAACCTTTCATTCATATCTATATGGACATTACAAATTATTAGGAACTGATAACGCCACAGTAAAAAAACAAAAATAATATCAAACAAATGGTACCAAAAACGCAGCCTCCCCAAAACGAGCCCCATAGCACCCAGAGGTGCACACCACCAACACACACACACGCACGCACGCACGCACGCGCACGCACACGCACGCTCGCACACACACACGCACACACGCACACACACATACACTACTAACACACACTAGTAAGTTGGATTAAACAATTAAAACGACCGACAGGCCAGATTGCATGTTTGGTCAAGGAACTGGAAACGTATAATTTAACTTTTGTTCACCCATTCAAATGCAGACGCATTATATAGACGACGGTGTAAAGTCTGCGAAATACAAAACAGATTAAGTGCGCCAGACAGTGACGATGACTGTGAAATCTCATATGAACATTTTTCAAATATAGGACAGCTAAGTAAGGAAACCGTGCGTGCTATTCAAACAAATCTAAGTGTTACCGACAGAACTTATTTAGAACATTTTGATCCTAATAGTGTCAAACAAGCACAAAAGTCAGATCCTGATCCTATATACTGCAATTGAACAAGATACGGCGAGACCAAAGTGGGACAACGTTTCCAATGGCATATCAATTTTAATACCTTACTGCGACAAAACAATTTTGGCGTGTAAGCAAGTACAATTTGAAGTAATTCGTTGGATGTTTATGATGTGATAATGTCTTTGGAGCGAAGTATACTTAATTGTAATGGTGGTGGCTCTCTGGACGCACCATGTAACTGATCGTTCAAGAGACATAAATGATGCTTCATATTAATAGAAGTCTTATTTCTAATGACTATACAACTTTAACATGCTAATGAGTCTAAACATTTATCAAATCTTGGTAGATGACATGCATCTTTAACGGCAAGATTGTTGAGGATCCTGTAATCTACACAGAAACGAATACTGCCATCTTTTCTGGTAACTTATAGAACTGGAGAACTCCAAGGGACTATTTGATTCTTCTATTACATCCCTTTGAAGCATGTTCTGTATTTCAGCACGTTCAGATTCACGTTTACCCATAGGTTGGCTTCGCGCCTGCCGTCGAACTGGTATAGCACTTCAAGTATGTATTCGATTATACACGATTCCATTTACCAAGGTCTTCAGAAGACTTACAGACTGATATTCGATAAATAAATCTTTCAACTACAATGATTCTTATTTAGATATGTGTTAAGAACTTCTATAAAATAGGTCTTGAATATGTTCTGGAATTTCGCGTTTTATCCTCTATTCATGTTATCAGTACAAATATGTCTAACTTTATGTTCATTTTTTTGGTCAAGGTAGGGTTCGCAAGAACCGATTGTTTGTTTTTCAAACAAAAAAACAAAAATAATATCAAACAGGGAATGCCACGTACCAAAAACGCAGCCTCCCCAAAACGAGCCCCACAGCACCCAGAAGTGCACACCACCAACACACACACACACACACACGCACACGCACACGCACACGCACACACACACGACACAAAGTCACGTTACTGTCAGAAAATTTAACAAAGTTACAATACCTGGTATTATGCCAATATTTTCACAAGAAAGTTTCGTTGGTTCAGTTTGTCCACACTCAGTTAATTCATTAGCCTGATCAATGCGCACTGGACGCCATAATGCAGAATGTGCTGGAACAATAGTTGTGTGTCGCATTAATACTCCACAGGATATTGTCCTCTCAAAACCGACCGAACATTTAATTTTGTTGTAATTAGTACTTCTGTTGCCTTTCATATATTGTATTTCTTCTGCATAATGTAATAAAAAGTTTTGACCTGATATTCCGTCTTGATCAATGTCAATGTCCATCTAACTGAATAGAAATATTGACTTTTCCAACAGTTTTCATTGAACCAACACTGGCATCATGTATAGGTGTAGGAAAGGTTTAGGCCTTGGTCTTTGAAATTGGTGGACGGTGAACGGCAGGCAAACCAAGCTGCCAAACACTTTCTGTGGCTCCAATCATCGTACTTTGTCAAAATCCGAGTAATGATAACTATTATATACGAAAAACGGTATAAATAGTATTATTTGCTAATAACAAACATTTTTATATGGAACACATTGTTAAAGATACTGGTTTTGCAATTATTACCAAAACAAGTGACTGAAAGATACCGGTCACAGACGCTCAAATTGAAACTGTCCACAAAAACAAAAATAATATCAAACAGGGAATGCCACGTACCAAAAACGCAGCCTCCCCAAAACGAACCCCACAGCACCCAGAAGTGCACACCACCAACACACACACACACACACGCACACGCACACACACACGACACACACACACACAATCATGTACACACACACATATACACTACCAACACACACTAGCATACAAAGCAAACACACGAGGACAAAACGAACAATTAAAGGAACACAGTGGGGCACCGCCTTGGAACGGTCAGTGGCAAAAACACCACTGGGGAGCTTAAACCGGTTTATGGTGCGCACCCAACCTCACTCTTACCCCCACCATGTTCCAAAGTCACAGGACAGTGTAAATAAAAGTAATCCCTGCTAGGTGAATCTCTAACACACGCAATGGAAACAAAAGGCATGGTATGTAAAACACAAAAATGCTCGTGTATAAATATATAAAAAGCAAACCTTGAGAACCAAAAAACGTATGCCTAAAAGTTTTAACTATGCAGTCAAGTCATTATCGATAAAATCAGCGGTTTAAATATGTTGCAGTCCCGTTAACCATTCAATAATCTATGTAGAGTTGTTGTTGTATAATTAATGGGTGGATGCGATTTATTACAGAAGGCCTCTAGTTTTATTAATTGTGGAAAAATGAGGCATTTTTCGCCATATGTTCTTCTTTGAAATAGTATTTATTAATTATTTTACGTTTACTGAACACATAATTTATGCTTGGAGAATACAATGTATAATCTGCTAAATATAGGGGGTGCCCCTTTAAATTTGGAAAGCACAGAATAGTTACGGACAGCTCTCGTTATTAGAACATCGTATTTCTTGATAGCTTATTTATTATGTTTAGAAGGAACGAAATCTGCATATTTTTAGAAAGGTCTTACATATCTTAAATGAATAAAACAATACCAAATGCTGATGTAAATGACAAAAAGAAAATAGCTACTATAGTGTAAAAATATCATACCCGTCTGCAATCTTTTTTATAAAGCGTATAATTTATGCACTATTGCCTGCTGAAGGAAACTATGTGACATATTATCCAAAAATGTCATCGATGTAGTTAAACCACTTGAATATGCTATACATGGGGTGACCAATTTGTCACAACATAAATTAGTTTAACTTTTGTGATGCTAGGCCGAATATTGGTGAGATAATGTCCTTGTCCGCTTCTACACATCAGAACTGTTAAAATGCTTTTCCCGTAACAATAACAAAGTTGGTATTCCTGCTCTCACGGTTTGGTAACATTGTTTATAGTCAAAGACAGTCAGCAGTAAAAAAATTGTAGCGGTCGCGTAAAACGCAACACTTGTCAACAAATACACAAAACAGGTAAATGAAATGTTGTATTTAGCCGTTTATTACGTATAGTTATATCAGGGAAACTGGCAACTTAATTTATTCAGATACTTTTTATAAGATAATAGATATAATCAAAGTGTCAAAATATATCTTCTTCCTCACATTTATTCATATTGCAATCGGAGATGTTCACAATAAAATCGGGTGTGCCACCTCTACTTTTCTAGGGTTACATCATTGAAGGCCATATGAAAAATAGATGTATTTTGATGAACATTTAACTCTGTGTATGTCTGATATGTAACCTTTATTAAATAAAGATTTTCAAACCCATTATCTCGACTTCGTTTATCTCGATTTTTCAATATCTCGCGTGGATTTTCTCGGTACCGATTTTTTCCCTTCTTATTCTATACAAACCAACTACGGATATCTCGATTTGTTTATCTCGATTTTTTCGATATCTCGACTAAATTTTTGATCCCATACTTTGAAATTTCCTCTATTTTGACATCCGATATCCCGAGTTGACATTTACCACCTGCCAAACAAGGTGCAAAAAGCTGCACGCGATTGTATTCGCTTAATTTTCGTCTACTGTCAGAGGTGCGTGGCTATTCACGCAGTGACTCTGTTAACGACCCGAAATTAATTATTTGGCGCACATGCGTCATTAATTGTTTGATTGCAACGTAAGCTGTGTAATATGCGGAATGGGTAATTTGTATTAAATTGTGTCAAAACTGAGTAAATTTATTTGCATTTATAAACAGCAAGAAATGAAGATTCTGTCAATTATTCATAGCGTTTTCAATACGTACACATCTCGATAGATTTATGTGCTTTTTGATAATTGTTTCTCATTCACATAGTTCTATTCCCACAGTATTTTTTTTTATTCTAAAAAAAATAAAAAAAATTATAATGATAATAATTATTAATATTTTTTATGACTCTCCGCTCTATCAACTAAATGGGGAGATCTTTTTTGTACTTGATATTCTTTGTTGTTTTGTTAAATAAGTATATGCTGCAAGCAATGTTAAACAAAATCTCGTTTGTGTATTATTTCGTGTTGTATATCCTTTTTGATTGAGCTTCTGTAAACATTGTTACAAACTAATCCTCATTTTTTCATGTAATCATGAAATGTGAGATTAAAGGTATTTGACTTGACTTGACTTGTGCTTTTGTGTGACAATGTGCTGTGTACATGTGTATGTTTTGTATTTTGTGTTGCTTTGTATTGTATGTGAAAAAACTACGTTTAGTTGTTTTACATGAGTCAGATGAATTGAACATTTACTTTTTTCAAACCTACGAGCTAGTTTCACAACCTGTGTATTGCACAGATCACAAGATGGTGGTAGGAAGCAAACGTCTTTCTATCAACAATAATTTACATTACCCCACCTATCTAGCATATTTGATCCAACTTCGGTTATTTCGATTTTTCGATATCTCGACTTATATTCTTTGGTCCCAAAGAAATTGAGGTAACGAGAGTCGACTGTATAACCTTATTTAATGATTGATTTTGTCACCATTAAATATGCTCGCTCTAACATTTTGGTGAAAATCAAGTTTCTTCTAACTGTCTGAAATAAACATATTTTAGAATGAGTCGACTTCTCAAAAGGAAAACTATGACATACTGCATTGAATATGACCATATTGTGTTAAAAATTTGAATTTAACAAAATAATTATAGTTTGCCTTTTCAAAAACGAAAGTAGGTTTTCACGTTTTCAAATATTTTTGTAATTTTCGAGAAATATCACAGAAAGAGGCTGTAAATAGGTTGTACATAAATAAACATGCCTATTTTGAATTAAAATTATTGAAGAACTTTATTTACAATGATGTGCAAAGTATATGTCTGCCTGTTTACAATATTCAATAAAGACCACCCAGGTTAATCTAAGGAAATACGCAAACATTCACTTGTTTTTCTGCAGCAGCATTTCAAACAGGGAAATACCCCACGGCTATTGTAAAATTGTAGAAATCAGTTTCAAACTATATTTCCCTGTTACAATTCCAGATTTAAAATAAAATTCGATTTGGTGTTAGTATTGGACCTTGATAATATTTGATATATAATGTTTTTTGATATTATACGCTACTTAGTTATATAACTTCACGGTATTCCGATTCTGCCGAGCCTTTTCCGACCGTATCTGCCAAACCTGATAGCACCTGTTGTCAAAAGACAGTTGACTAATATTCTATTTATCATGTAACATCTTCATACATTTTTTTTACATTTTAGGGGAGTAAAATAGAATAAATACGGAATTTGAAAATCATATGATTTAAATTACGGCTGAATTTACAACATGCGCATCAAGTTCATAGTTCTGCATATCAAAGGACAAAAACGATAAACAACGACATAAATATAGTTTTATAGTTATATTTATGAGAATATTTATAAATACTTTATAAGTTTTATACGCGCAAGAATTTCAAAGTAATACACAGTCATTTTCAACACGACGGCATGGGCTCAACTCAACAACATTTAACAACTATTTTAAACAAATAAGGACATTTAACTTAAATATGACAATGCACTAAGAGCTGGTGAGTAAATCTTTTTTTACGAAGTGTTAGTTGATATTTGTGTTTGAAGGCGTAATATAGACATTGAGATTCGAAATGTTCAGAGTAGCCACGAAGAACATTGACTGGAGGTTTGTATCGGTCGGAATCCCCGCTTGTGCTAAGTTCTGTACACTTGGAAGAGATACAACAGGATGAGCAACTGAATAATTTTCATTGATGAACCAGTAGAACAGACAGAACTGATTGGTCTAAAAGGCTGGTAAACTACGAATGTCACTACTATTCGCGACATTTTTGTTTGTTAGTATCATGGAACATTTCTTCTGGCTTTGCAAATATATATTACTATAATTTATAATGCTTTGGACATTCTTGTGCCCAGATATTTGCATAATATCTATAGGATTGCAGCCTTAATCTCGTAACTTTTGAACCATGTGTTTTCTTGCAGAGTTGTTGGTTAATCGTCTATTCGGTTCAAACCCAGCAGATATACACATAATTTTCAGGAAGCCATACAGTTTCTTGAAACCAACTTTCTGACGCAAAAACAACTAATCAGAAATGTCTTTTGCTGAATTGTCCTTGCTGAAAGGTAGAAAGGGTCGTCGCTGCGGCTGAACCCCCGTGGTCGCTTTGCGGCAAAATTGTTATAGGCAGCGACTGGGCAACGATCATTTTCAGTAGCCAACAGCCTTGGCATAACATCACGACTGTCGGCAGTCTCACCTGTACATGTTTTTGTTTGCCTTTCATTCATTTAAAGGTATTTTATTATTTTTCGTTATAAATGAACACCTAGGGTATTGTATTTCTTTTGTCACAAAATTATAAAAGTTTTTTTACCATTTCCAAACGGGGTTTGTAACAATTAGAGTTTGAAATTTTTTCAAGAAAACTCGCAAATTTATTTAAAAAAAAGGAGTCGCAAAGCTACTTGCAAAAGAAGCAGATTTGGCAAAATGGTAATTATTAGGAGCTGGTGTTTGGCATTTGAGAATATGTCAATTAACTGGACCTCCCAAAAGAAGGAAACGAACATTATTAACGAAATAACATGTAAAAAAACAAAGTTCATCTATTTTGCTGTTTGGCACAAGTATTATTAAAACATCTTAAAGTGAACTCTTTTATTGATTAACATCCTCCTCTCTTTAAAGAAATATGATTTTTATTAATTCTTATCTTTTTCAGTGTTTAATCAAAATATAACGGTGAGTTATATCTTGATAATCTCGCTGTCCATCCAGTGAAAATTATCAAAATATTCTCACCGTATTAACATCAAAATGTATATTGTATACCGAGCGTAATGAAAGCTTGAAACCGTACGACGATGATGTCGTTAAGATGTCATGTTTGCTATCATTTCTGATGACGTTTCCCAGATTTTCGTCATATTTTTAAACAAACTCAACAAAAGTAGAGTTCAAGACATAAAATAAACCGAAAAATTGTTGCTTTTGGCTAATATCAAGATAATTCCACTCGTGAACACCAAAAGTGTGTTGTTTTCTATCTTGGCTACGCCACTTGTGAAAATATCACTTTTGGTGCCAACTCGGTTAAATTATAATGTGATGTTTCACCGAAACCAACATTTTAACTTGTATATATTTATTGATGAAATAATAAAACAACTGTGTCAAAGTGTACCATAGATCATAGTGCTCTTGTGTGCCTCTAATGCCGAAGTGCATTGTGAATTACAACCATAGAGTGTTGAGCACGGCATGTGGAGTGGAAAGGCCTAAAAGACCCTTTTCGTAGAGACAAGCAATTTCTTTATCTGATATAGGCTGAGCTGCATTGGCTTTATTTCCTTTTCCTTCTTTCTTTAGCTTTTTTGTGTTTGCCCTCACATTTTAGAAAGACCCTTTACAGTCATTTAGAATTGCAGACTATTGTATGTATGCACATAAAGATAACTTCAAATTACTTTAAAAAATGTAATTTGAGCAATTGACCTACTAGTATAATAAGGGAGTGTTCAGA
Organism: Saxidomus purpurata; assembly: GCA_022818135.1. Classification (NCBI taxonomy): domain Eukaryota; kingdom Metazoa; phylum Mollusca; class Bivalvia; order Venerida; family Veneridae; genus Saxidomus; species Saxidomus purpurata. Next base: position 53,453,217 of record JAFMSR010000004.1, read on the forward strand.
TTCATCTTACATTAATTTTGCCTCTGATATATTTCGCCTGGCTAGTGAGAGACCAACATGTGTTTCAGCGGTGAATTGTACAGTACTTTAACATGATAAGTGCTGACAAGAGAACATGATGATGATAATTACAGACTTGATTTCACGTAGTAATGGATTTCCTTGTCGGTCTCCTTTAGAAATAGTGTACGGGTAAGTTTTATTTTTCAGCACCTTGTCAATAGTGGATATATAAGATATCAAAGTGGTTATTTCATGTTCATCCCCATCGTCGTTTCTAATCGACAAAATGAACATAGCTAGAATCTCGTCCAGTTCTTGCATAGTAGATGTTTCTCTTTTCATTTTTCATTTCCAAAAATACTGAGTTTTTTCATGTTACTCTCAAGCTTGCGTTTTGTATTTTTGTTTTGATTTTTGTCATTGAAACTTTTAACATCATTTATTGCAACATCAATAAAACCAGACTTTTTTTATTGCAGACTGTCCAGATGAAGTACTGTTGGGTTGTGATGCTGTTGTCAAAGTAGACGAGACAGAAGTAGTTGAAGGTTCTAAAGACTATTGTCATCAAAATGATCATGTTAATAAAATGGTAGATTTGCATTTACAGGAAAAAGATCAGCGGATGAAGGGTTTTCATTTGGATTAAACAGTGTTACACTTGACTGCTTGTCCCTGCAAAAACTTGTACTATGTGCTTCAAACTAAGAGTTAGTCATTAGTGTTACTTCATCACTGCCACTGACATCTGGCATAGACTCCTCAGGGAAAGACTCATAAAAAACAGGGGTCATTCATAAATTCAGCAGCAAACTCAGATTTTGGTATTTCAACAGCATTGTCTAAATCAATCTCAAGAAATTCATCCCATTGTATTATGAAATTCGTGTCAATAAATGCCATTTTCAATATTTTTTATTACGCACGCTGTTTGTTTACATTCCGCCGATGATATACGCGACCTTGTGGTGTGCTTTTTTAAATATAGAATATAGGCCAATAGACAAGAACGAGACGTCGGTGTAAAAAAGAGAAAAGAGGTAAAATATCTGAAGCAATATTTTTATTTTGTCATTTATGATATAAGTTTGACATAAATTATTAAAACTCGTTACTATGCCCTTGGTTTTCTGTTTGTTTCTGACATGACGCACCGGATTGTTGAACTGAGAGTAGTCCGGCATGTGGGCGTAGCTACAAAGTGTTATCATGTCACTGACGTGATAAAATTTTAAAATATCGGACAGGTGTTATCGGTCAGATTTTATGCAAGTTGCACGATTGATAAATTAAGTGTCTTTAGGAAAAGGGAAACCGTAAGAAATTTTGAAATATGGACACGAAATAGTATGGCTGTACAAGTTATGAGTGATTTAAATTACCTTGGAACTGCATTTATATATGGAGGAAGTTTTGCTTTCAACCAGGAAACCATAGTAAGGCTTAAAATGCTTCAATACTCGAAATAAATAAAATTAAGTTCTTTGTGTCGGTTGTTGACTCCTTTGTTACCTCTTTTTTAAATACTGGCTGTTGAATATGAGGCTTTAATAAAACCATATAATTAGAGAAAATACAACTTAAATTTTGCAAACCTTTACATCGATGATTTGTATCTTTTATAGTCCTAGCCGACCCTAGGTTGTCTTTTCAGGTGAAACTGCAAGGACCCCAGACAAGTTGAAGAAACAAATTCAAATACAATGGAATCAGAATGGTACCAGACCCGTTCAACCGGTAACATTGAGCAAAGATCTGTTTTTACATATTGTTTGAAGGCTTATTACTTAACTGTTTGAGATGTATCTGAGATCGATGCAAATGTGCCATTGAGCATCTGTGTATTTATCAACATAAGGCTGATTACGGACAGGAGACAAGATATACTGTAGGAAGGTAGAACAATATGTTTCTCTATGAAGGTCGTAAGAAGGTATATAGTACCTGTAGCAATTTGTTTGAAAATCTATCTTACTTTGTAGAAAAAGTTAAACCAATCTACTGTTTTTCCATAATACAAGAATCTTGACCAAGACATGTGATGTAAACAACAGAAGGGTGACCTGTTTTTACTTTACTTTTTCGCGAATTTTCTGATTAATTCATTGGCACCTGTAGTGTGCAATTGTTCGTTTTAAGGATTAAACATCCAACGATGGGACTAGACAGTCGGCTTGGGCTGATGCAGAAATGAATGATGCTTACTACTTTAACCTAAAACCTTTGAGTACAAACAACACAATTTGATAATAGTTCTCTAGACACATTGGTGGACTCGATAATGAATGTTATTGCAAAATGAATATTGTATTCGACTATCAGACGATCAGCGATTTCTCTAGAGCACAGGAATATTTTTTCTGAAGGCTACAATGTCGTAAGCAATTTCGAGTACGGTTATTATGTTCTATTTACGATATGAGGCTATGAAAAACCATGTAGCCTGATATTTCTGTCTGAAATAGGCACAGTTAATCAAAGAAAGGCCTCTTTGATAAGTACCCTTAAGAAAACTATTACCGTACGATATTGTTCTAGAAATTAAATGCATAGCTATTTCTTAGAGAAAAAAAATCAGGGAAAATGATTAAGTAATTTCAGATGCGTTTAAGTTACATTTACTTAACAGATAACAATGGTCTGCACAATGTGAGTTGCGAAACAGTTAATAATATCATAGACATCAGACAACTGTTTCCAGTTACTTATACTACATAAAAATATCTAGTACATGTCGTATCATTTCCCATGATTACCTGGATTTTGTATACATAAATTGTCAGCGGACAATTCTTTTTGTTGAAGTCCTCTTTGAATCAAACAGCAGACTAGCTACGTAGTAAATTGTGTACGTCTAAACTTTTGTTAAAAAGAAACCATAGATACCGTATATACCCACACCAGGTCGGGTACTTGGCTTATCTATACGGGTTCTCCTATACAGACGTTTTGTTTCTTTATCAATAAATAATTATTGTTTTTATTTAATTCAAATAAATATAACAAGAGCCATTTTAGATACGGCTATCCCCCCTCCTTCCCCGCCGAGTGCTCTTTCTATGACCAAGACATTTGCTGAGAAGAATGGATATGGTTAAAGTTCTAATTTGATAAAAGTAATTATAACGTGTTAAGGGTTATTCACTTTCACTTTCTCGCACTTCTACTCTAAAAATCTGATTGTATGGGTTACACACACGTTTTATGATAAAAATAAAGGGAGATATCTCAAAACCAGGGTGGGTTTGAGTTATAGTTATTAGACACTGCACAGCATCTTAATGTCCTGTATGATTGTATGCAATTTGAATCAAATCAGTTCAGTGCTTAAGAATATATGGCCCTGACAAGAAAAAGTTATAAATGGAGATAATTAAGAAATAGGACAAGCTAACAGTTATGGTATTTGTACACTGCGCTTCCTCTCAAAGTCCTCTGTCTGTGTAATAAATTACGTGTAAACCAAAAACACATAATGTTTGATACGTAACCAGAAACTCGTTAATTTCATATTACATTGTGATCAAATAACCATTCTGCCTTAATTAGCTAACATTTACAAAACTCTTATATACAAAATACTAACACCTTTGAGCCGTCAAAAACATTATGTTGTCACCATTGATGTATTTTTGTTCCTGTAGAATCACACACATGCGAAACAGATTGTGTTTAACTTTCAATATGACTTTTATGCGTTGCATGGTCTCTCTTAAAAACTTAGTTGATTAAGGGCCTCTTATTAGCTATCTGACTATTGACATAATCAAAGATTGATATTTAACATTCTATCAGAGTTATAAAGATAGGTACCAAACACATTGGTCCACAGCGCTGTCAACACAGTAACCCCAATATTCAAATGTCACAAAAACATTAAAATTAACAGACTGTCTCCAATCTGCGTGTAAGACATACGACCATTTATGATTCACTAAAATAAAATTAGCAGACATGTTGTAATGTTTGATTATTCAAATTCTTTACGAGGATGTTCTTGGGCAGATGTAAAGTGTACAAAAGAAATTTGAGACTTTTGCCTGATTATTATGCCCCGGATGAAGATTTGACGGAAAATGAGCACCCTAATGTCTTTTTCAACTCATTTGAGGCTTTGACGTACTTGTCTTCAAGAATTGGTATTTGGTACTTTTCATGAATTGCTAATGGTCAGTTTGTGGTGTGAAAACGTCACGTTGGAGAAAAAGACAGCACTGCATTGAACCAATTGATACAATTGACGAGGTTTGTTTGATAAATGCATGGAAAAGGTATTTCTTATACGGTTAGACAGATCAACTCCGTTAATAAAATGAGCGTTGAGATAATATTTTTATCAAAGCGGAATGAAATTGGTACCAGAAACCGTTTTTTAACAAAAACTTTGCTATTCTAGAAAATTTAGCAGAAATTTAGAATTACAATAACTTACAGTTTTGTGAATTAAACATTTAGGGGTGCGGTGATGTAAACTCTTTGAGACAATGTGATCACCATTTATGCTCATCAACTTTATAACGAGTATTGAGAGAATGAATCCAGTAATTTCTTGACAAATGTTCATCACCGTATCTTTCAAAATGACTTTGATATGACACAAACTTGAGGTGTATACTTAGAAAAGTTGTCGAGTGTACTGAATATAAGAATGTAAATGTTTTTAAATAGTTTATATAGTTAATAAATATAGCGTTTCAAAGTAAAATAGTATCCACGAGTTAATGTAGGAAATCGCCATAAAAGAAAATTTACAAGAACTCTATCTCGCCACTATTGTTTGAACGTTGAAGGCAAACCATTTAGAAGTCACATACATTTTGAATAAGAGAAACAATTACAAGTGATATACTTATGATTTAGCAAAGACATGAAATCAGGAAATGTTAGAGCTAAGAAGGAGTGTTTTGTCAAATAAGCACGAAAAACAAAAATAATATCAAACAGGGAATGCCACATACCAAAAACGCAGCCTCCCCAAAACGAGCCCCATAGCACCCAGAAGTGCACACCACCAACACACACACACACACGCAATCATGTACACACACACACATACACTACCAACACACACTAGCATACAAAGCAAACACACGAGGACAAAACGAACAATTAAAGGAACACAGTGGGGCACCGCCTTGGAACGGTCAGTGGCAAAAACACCACTGGGGAGCTTAAACCGGTTTATGGCGCGCACCCAACCAGACGAGATCAATGGACAAAACTGAAGAAATCCAATCAGTAGGTTGCGGGAAACGTAAAGTGATATGAAAAAGCTATGGATTGATATGAAGCAGAGAACTTTTAAAAATTACATGACACTATATCACAATTTATTAAAGATACAATATCAAAGAAAAAGTTAAATGTTTATACCTATGCAATCTTGCAGAAGTTGCACATCATTATTGCCAAAGACTAAATTATATAACATGTTTAGCCAATTAATAGAACATGAAAATACGTGATAAAAAATTATACCTATCATAGGCTTAGTAATGGGCAATTAAGAAGTAAAAAATCAGTTGCTCTACGTTCAGCTAAAATCTAAAAATAAACAACGAAAACAGGAAAAAAATCATAAAATTATACAATTATTTGCACGATATACAGGTATTTATCAGAGGAAGAAACAGCAATTTACATTTCAAGTCTGTAGTCAGAGCAGTAAGGACATTGCAGTTGTTTAAAAACTTGTGAATCTAGCAAATCAACCAAGGAAATGGTTGCGCATTATGAAATTGAATAACAATCGACTTCACCTGAGAATAGTAGCAGTGTCTTAGTAATGTATACATATATAAATAAATAATTAAGTCATGAAGCATTCTCACTCTTTCACAATATCACAAAAACAAACTGTTGTTACCGGAAAACCCAACGATTTTTTGGGTCGTTCATTCTGATAGACGTTAACTGTTTTCAATCACAAAACAGACCTGTGTTTTTTCTTACGAAATAAACACACATGATGCCATGAAAAAAACAACAACGCCGAACATTATTTCATTGTTACCAAGATGAAGTTATATCAGAATCCAGACGCAATTAAAAGAGATTCGTGCTGACATAAATGTTATGAAAGTAAATACGTTTTGCGTTCTGGTAGGAAGTAACAGCATATTGTTTGTTATGTGTCGTGTAACACAATATTAACCTCGTAACATGATGTATTATGTCTGTTTTCAAGTTAAAATCGCCCGCAATTCTGTAATGGCATAGCTGAGGAAAATCAAGATGGCTAGCTATAGTTTTATTTCAAATTCTGATAGTTCATGCCTTGAAGTAATCTTGTACATAAGAAGAAAATTATCTCCCCTAGAATTTTTTCTGTATTTTATTCAAGATGGTGGTCATTTCCAGAAGCTGGTATCTTAAAAACGAGCGTGCATGGCGTCCAATGGATTTTATGCTTGATGAATATTTCTTTTATTAGGGACTATGACTGCGTAAAAAAAGATATTATTTCCAATGGATATAACTGAATGAAATGTCCTTAAGATTGCATGAAATACCACCGGTGTAAATAAAAAAGTCTGATGAACGATATTGTATTCATCATTTACAACTTTTTAAATTGATAAATACAAGACATTTACGTAAAATGAAAATAACACAGCCAGAATAACAGATAACAAAATATATAAAGAAGTCTACCCTTTTTGCTCTGTATAGGCATCGATCAGTATGGCAATGAAGTTAAGAATAAGAGTATGTCATTTATGGCTTACATCATCGAAAAATAAGGTCATTATTGTTGTTAGTTTATTAAATCATCATGCAAATCAGCATATTGTAGGTTCACAAATTTACTTATTGTCTATACTTTTTTACTGTTTATATTTATTTATTTTAGCTCGATTGTGAAGAAAGCTTGTTACTTAGCGAGTCACTCTCGAGCCCGCTTCCTGAAAAAAACTAGTGCTGGTGTCATATGAAAAGGTACGGTCGTGACCCCTGTGGCGCTCGAACCCGCAACCTCAGGGATGAGCGGCCGACACCTTAACCTCTACACCACCGCTCCACCTTATTTTTTTATAAATGAATGTACAAATATTATGTTAAGATACAAGTGGTTGCGAGATACAGCCAATAACCAAACAATATTTAAGGGGTCAATGTTACTGTTGTTACCAAATGTTTGTGCATAACACAACCAAATATTTTTGTTTACATTCGGGTAAAGTTAATCAAAATTTGTCCAGGCATATAGTTTCTGTCCCAACATGAAATTATGACAGCCACACGGACCCTCTCGCACACTACTGCACGATCAGTGCGGTTTCTATACGCCTAAATGTAATTATGACAGCCACACAGACCCTCTCGCACACTACTGCACGATCAGTGCGGTTTCTATACGCCTAAATGTAATTATGACAGCCACACGGACCCTCTCGCACACTACTGCACGATCAGTGCGGTTTCTATACGCCTAAATGTAATTGGCAAAATTGCCATCTGCTTAAGATTGGAACATTTTTAAAGAAAAAAGTAAAATAAAAAAAATAGATTGTAATACTTGTCCGACAATTCATTGATTCATTCATTGATTCATTCATTGATTCATTCATTGATTGATTGATTCATTCATTCATTCATTCATTCATTCATTCATTCACTCATTCATTCATTTTCATTCATTCGTTCATTCATTCATATATTCATTCATTCATTCAATTCATTCATTCATTCATTTATTCACTCTCTATTTGCAAATTGGCAAATTTCTTGCTTATGGCAGTAAAATAAATATTTATATAATATGGCAAACAGAAATTACAATACATGTAAAGTGGCGATTACAAAAAACTAAACCAAACTGACTTGCGTTCATACTTCCGACAACAGCATAACGATTCACAAAGCAATGATAAATCAATTTACATATAGTTAACAACAAAGCCTCTTATGTGATAGTATTAGATTGACAAATTTAGTTACTGTAGGACATTGTGTATTTTTATGATAGTTTCTTCTCAGGGAGTCATTAAGAGGACAGCAAAGTGAAACATGATATTCAAACTCAATAACTTGCATTTAACATAATATACATGCTCTATTTTCTTTCTCTATACCATGATTTCTTTCTGTTTCTAGTTATTACGAATGATAGTCCAGTCAAAAATGAAAGACACATATTTTTCAAAACCATAGTTCGACTTATACTTTTTTATGAGATCCCAGTTTATGTGATGTCATTCTTGGGTACACTGATCTGTTAGTCGTTTTATCAAATGTAATAAGGTACATTGTACGAAAACCCTAGACCATTCAAAGTAGAATGTAGTTGTTGTGACCAATATTTCCAAGGTATATTTAACTTAGTACATTGTTCCATATTAGTATCAAATACCAGTGAGCTTACATTTTTCTGTATCTTTATCGAGCATTACAACATAGGAAAAGGAAATTTAACTAACTCTCCATATACAGCAACATTTGGTGTTTGCTAACGTACACCTAAAATGTACTAATTAAATCTAATTGGAAGCTTATGTAACTCGTTAATATTGTACACGCCCCAAAATTAATCATAATGTCAAATAGATGAAGTTGGGTTTAACATATAATTTTAATCTATCAAACAAAGACATATTAAGGTCAAAATCAGTCCTAAGTGTCTCGTAGTGTCTTGACCCCTGCAGAAAAGCTACCCGTATTTGTAATTTGACATATAAGTATACGAAATTAACAACTCTTTCAACAAGATCTCCATTAATTGTTATTTCAAAGTTTACATTTGATTTACGTTTTTCACAATCACATACTTTTGTTTTTCTACAATAGGTTTTAGTTAAATGTGTTAATAAATATTCAACTGTACTTTGAATACATTTATTCCCGCGTGTCAAGTGAATGATTTTATATGTATACTGCAGTCCCAAATGGAACTCATAAAAAATTATAAAGAACCAGGCCGTAATCGAAACCTAACCTTAAGCGTTGGTTTAAAAATATTGTATACCTCTCAGTCCCAACTCAGACCCTTAAAATATATCTGAGCATTATGATATCGGATCATCAGGCGGAGATAAATAGTTTACGCATAAACAATATGTTGACAATTCAATTGTCAAACCGGCAATTATCGCGAAGATACATTTGTGCTATTTGTATTTTACATTCTTTGCATAAATTCAATAGCCTGTTATCTGATGAATCCACCATTTGGTCGTCCTTTCGGCTTACAGGTTTGTCATAAACTAGGTCATCGCTAGACGGCATAACTGTGTTAAGGTCTAGGCGCACGTTTTCTACATGATCTTATCCCTGACCTATTCTGCTCTAAAAGTCACCCGTTCAGTATAAAAGGTCAATTTCATGATATTTACGAAAACCAATTTGAACCAGGCATGTGGTCAATTACATTGAGATGTAATTAATTAAACTGCAATTCCATTAAGAAAGTCTTCAATTAAACCACAATTACCATTACACATGTTTTTAAATGTTATTAATTAAATAACAACTACATGACACATGTAATTAATTAAATTACAAATTTCTTTATGTTTTTTAATTTATTTGGAAGTTGAAAGTAACGCATGAAATGACAGCGTTTTACTTTGAACAAATCTCAAACACTTGGCTTTTACGTTCAAGACGGAATTTAGCTTTTGCACCCAAAGCTACCAAAAGCCTTCTTATAAAACAGTCGCCAGACCCCAGTTAGAGTATGTGTCCAAGGTTTGGAGTCCATACTACCAAGATAATTAGAGCAGGTTAGAAATGATGCAGAGGACTGCGGCTAAACAACAAGCGCTGAAGGTACAAGCGTCATATTAGGGGAAATGTTGGAAAACCTTTCCCAGCCAATTGCTGCAACATCACACATTATTCAATAGTTTAGTTTACAAACGTCACAATGGTTTGGTCTATATTGATAAAAACAAATACTTATCCCTTGTCCATACCGATATCCTCTTCCTACCCTTAACCGTATAAGAGACATTTATCTAATACTGATGCCCTTAAATATTCTTTATCAAAAATCATATCCTATGATGTGCACTGTCCAACAGTACAATATGCTTGGCAACGGTTTAGGATTTTAAGCCTAAATTATTTTAAGACTTGAACTTAGTATGCTGCACAAACTTGTGTCAATATACAATGTGCTTATTGTAAATAGTGTAACTCTTTTATTTAGATATTGAGTGTTATTTTCTCTTGATCTGCGCAAGTAGCCTCTACCACCTACTATCATGATGTTTAGTTACGAACATGTGCAGTGTCATAAGATTGATAAATATTGATAAATAAAATTTCTAAAACCGGGAACTTCAAAACGGGAACTTCAAAACGTTTCAGAATATTTGTAAATGGCATTTCCTTATCTTCTACCTACTAGCCAAACAGGGAAGCTTTAATTTAAGATTCACACACCTGTTAAATACTCATCAAGCACTTATTTATTTTTCACAGGTTTTTGATAGCCTCTATTATCACTGTCAGTTATACATGTGACCAGAGGGCATGGATTAATCAGTAAATCCACCTAGCTGACAACAAAACAACACTGTAATTGCAAAATTATAAAACAATCATAAAATAGGGTTATTCATATGTTGACTATTCTATCAGATTCCTTCACTAAGGATATTTGACCAAAGTAATTGAAAAGCTATTGAAATGTAATTGAAATTACATGTGTTTTTAATGATGTTATTAATTTTTTTACAATTACATGTAATTGGAAAATACTTCAATTACATTTAACATTCAATTACAGCAAATTTTGTAATTTATTACAGTCAATTACAATTACATTATTCAATTACCCCATGCCTGGTTTGAACCAAACTACACTACTAGCATTTGTACTGACAAGTTAAAATTGGACATATTTACATTTGATGATTGTGAATTCCATGTTTCATGCAATATAATTTAGTCATATCCAGCTATACCATTTAGAAAATCGTGATAATGTAGTTTCGAAGTTAGTCCTTATACATTCCATAAAATACGTGTAACTGTTTCATAATGCTTTCTAACTATGAGTATTGTCCGAAGCGGTATGTTTCTATGACACTGCGTTCTTGGCCAACTAGGCGGGAAGAAGATTCTCCATTTCCTTCATTAGTACGGAGTTGACAATATACATTTTGTTATCGACTTCCATCTTGTCAAGGTGCAGACTCGCCCGTCGACTAGCATTTTGAATTTTTTAGATGAAGGATGTATAACCTTGCGCCTCTCTGTATTGCATTACGGAATTAGTCACTGACATGTTTCATCATTTCAGTGCGTTCGTACACTCTGTTTTAAATCTACCTCGTCTTAATAAATATTATAATGTTAGGCGATAAAACATTTAAAATGTCAAGTTAGTGCAAAAATACACTAAACTGTGAACGCTATTGAGCTATAAAAGTGCTACGTAATGTTTTATGTCATCCCTGGATGCTGAAACTGACACAAGTTATTACAATCTTTTTCCACCAATCAATAAATTAGCACCATTTTCCTTCCAAAGGTTTTGAGAATTTATGAAATTTCCGGTTTATTCCCATGCTCATCAATTTGATATTTTAAGACAAGTACAATCCATAAATGTAGGATTTATTTGATAATATATTCATCATACTGATACTGGGTTTTCTGGGTGCATTTAAGAAGAGAATTGGTACACGTATGTAAAGGTCTATAATATTACAGATTTTAACTTGATGTTTGTTCTTTTATATTTTCATCCAGATTTCTTATTATCAGATTTTTCTGTAAAGTAAGGAAGAAAATGCTTTTCTTTAAAGCAAAAAATGATAGCTACTTCACTTTTTCGTATAGCCATGACAAAGAATGCTTGACGAGAAAAGTGTTGTTAATTCCCGATTTCTGTTATGTACAGCTGCTGGCATAAATTGAGAAAAAATGCAAAAGTAGGTCTGGAATTCATCTTATGTCATATTTGTATCATATCTTAATTGTTTTCCAATGATTTGTGTTTCAAGAAAATAACACTTCAGAAAATAACCATGTGCACGGCACCTCGAGTATCTCAAGAGAAAACACTAGAGATACAGATTGCTGTATTTTAATAACAGTCTTAAAACATAGTTGAAGCTCATAGAATCTAGAAAGTGAAGTCTCAACTGGATAACATAACTTCAATGAAATCAATCAGAATGTTCACAATTTCTTGGAAGTGAGCTCTTGGATACTTTCGTCACTAGAAATATTAAGTATACATAAATGTTGATTGTCAATACAGTCTATTCTAAAGAGTAGAGTATGAAATACAAATAATAATATTAATTACGTATGTATTAATAGTCTGAAAATGAGTAAACAGTAGTGTGATTATTTTTAATTAGACTTTGATTAATAGTTTATGCACACGCAATATGTTGACAATTCAATGGTCAAACCGACAATTTTCGAGAAGATAAAAAAAAGGAAGATGAAAATGAACATTAAGAAGTATCATGTATCAATGATTGAGGTAGTACTCATTAAGAAGGGATTTACTTTAAGACAGAGAACATTGAGAGGAAGTGTTGTGCCCAAGAACCATAACTCTATCTTGTCAAATTCTTGAATTATTTCCTTTTTTTAATGTTTTCTTGATTTTTTCTTGTCCAAAGCATAATTCTTAAAGCACTAAAGGGAACTGCTTGTAACTTAAAACATTGATAGAGCACGTTGAGTCAAAGTGCAGTGCCAAGAACAATAACTCTACAAGGTTTCTTTTTTTAATAATCCCCCTTTGTTACATTTTCTTGATTTTTGATAGTTCCAAAAGAACTAGAGGGAATTACTTGAAACTTAATACAGTGATAGTGCACAACGAGGGAAAGTGCATTGCCTAAGCACCATGCATGTCACCCTATTTTGCCTTCATTTTTAATTGTCCCCCTTTGTAACATTGTTTTCATTTTTTCTTGTCCGGAACTCCAAAAGTCACCAATGTTGGTGACTCCAATGGAAATAACTGATTGCCCTGTAGTATGTAATCCTTGGTATTGGGAGAATAACGATATGTATAGGCCAGAAAATAAAAAAAGAACAGCTATTTAATTTCAACAGTACGCATAACTAACCAGTTTGAATAAAGACAATTTTGTCGATGCACTGATCCTAGAAACACTATTAAATATATTGAATTATTAAATGCATATAAACTGCCTATTTATTTGATAATATATGTATCCGTTTTTATATGATAAATGAGATCAAGACGAGTACGATGACGTTGTTTAAAACACTTATAGACTTTTATGGTTCTAAAAGGTTTTGAACACTTAGTAAATCATTTTTACCTAATGCATACTTAATATGGTCGTGGATTAATCGTCTCTTTACACAACATTAAAAAATGCTGATATCAATTCCCTTTCGATCGGAACATAATAGCATTGCTACATCCGACGTATACAATATGTTGATGATATCTCGCAAAGGTCAGTCCTTTTTGATACACATCAACTTTCAACTATTTGTATCAACAATTTAACTCATATCTTCATTTCATTGTTTTACATGTAATATAGCTCGCAGTGACTATACATGTTTTGTCCTTGGACTACTGTAAATATAATAATAAAAATACTCGATGAAAACATTCAGTATTATATTCACATTTAAATGCATTAGAATATTCATTTTCAGTTTACCATTATTTCTAATTTTAAATGAAGCACAGTAATGTTCCGTTACCATAATAAATGTCAAGATGACATTACATCATAGAGATATCCGAGACATGAACCATGTTTGTAATACTTTGGTACATTGGGACATATTCTAACAACGCGGAATACTGCATTTGAAACAAAATACTACTGCATTTGAAACTATTGTTTGATTTCTTGGCATTCAGAAGAAATAAAGATGTGTATAGGCGCAAAGGCTTTTAAAATCGTGCGGCCACAATAGATATGCGAACATATCTTTCGGTGCGACAGTCAGAGAGTGTTTTTAACAAAAAAACAAAAATAATATCAAACAGGGAATGCCACACACACACACACACACACACACACACACACACACACACACACACACACACACACACACACACACACACACACACACACACACACACACACACACACACACACACACACACACACACACACACACACACACACACACACGAGGACAAAACGAACAATTAAAGGAACACAGTGGGGCACCGCCTTGGAACGGTCAGTGGCAAAAACACCACTGGGGAGCTTAAACCGGTTTTGCGCACCCAACCTCACTCTTACCCCCACCATGTTCCAAAGTCACAGGACAGTGTAAATAAAAGTAATCCCTGCTAGGTGAATCTCTAACACACGCAATGGAAACAAAAGGCATGGTATGTAAAACACAAAAATATGCTCGTGTATAAATATATAAAAAGCAAACCTTGAGAACCAAAAAATGTACTCAATGCCTTTGCACCAAGAGAAACACCCTTAAGGGCCCGACGAAACAGGCCAGAGGACAGAAATCAAAACAGTTTCGTCCCAGTGGGATTTAAAAACTGCCCATCACAGAGTCCTCCCCTCTTCCGTCAGACACAATCAAAGAGGGAAGCAAGCGTCCAACTGTAAACGGGTTGAACACCAAACATGCGGTGTGTCTCAAAACAGTTGGGTCGTAACCTCTTTTAACAAAACGTTTTATAATTTTAGCAAATACAGTTGGAAAATTGCCATGACCCAAAAATCTTACGAAGTTTGTAAACCACATCCCCATAAAAATCGGGTTTTGAAATACCTTCTCGCAGAAGAGTCTTTAGATTACTATTGAATTTCAAAACCAAATCAGAATTACGATAGTAAAATTTAGCAAAAATTTACGCAATTTGTAATAACGGTAGCCCTGTTGAAGAAGTTTATTTGTAATATATTGATTACGTTCATTGAAATCCTCAACATGACTACACGCTCTGGCAAACCGAATTAACTGAGAAATGTAACCCCATAAGATGTAGCATGAGGTACAATGTACATCCCCATCCAAATGGGGGAATTTACAAACTAAAATTAAAATCATCCCTCTTATCATAAATTTTGGTATTTATAATATTGTTATAAATAGAGAGATGTAAATCTAAAAATGAAGCACCAGTATCCAAATTGTTAGTTTTAATTAACTGGAGTTCCCGCGGATAAATAGTGTCCACCAATTGACCAGAAAACGGGTTATCCATATTAAGAATATCATCCAGATAGCGTGATGTATTATTAAAAGCAGTGATAATGTCTGCCTGCGTATCTGGAGAAAGACTCAACATAACGTCTCTTTTCATAACAATATAAAATCAAATCTGCGACAAGGGGTGCACAATTTGTTCCCATGGGAATACCGATTACTTTGTCTGAAAACTGCTTCCCAAACCTTATATATATGTTGTTCAATAAAAAGGAAAGGGCTTTACAAACTTCGTCACAGGTCCATTTAGTATAATGTTTAACAATACAGCTAGTAAAAATAGCTTTATCGAAATTGCAGGCGAGAAATGTAACATTCTCCCTGGCAAAAGTCTTTTGAATTAGGGCAGTTAGCTTGTCATTTATTAAATTATGTGGTAAAGTGGTATACAGAGAGAAAAATCGTAAGTACTGACTGAAGTTACTTTGTAATTATTAACTTTAAACTTATCCAGGATTTCGCCAGAATTTTTGATCGACCAAAATAAATGTTTACCAGAGTTTTCGTATACTTTTTTATGCTTCTCTATGCTGATGACTCAGCAATTCTTGTGTCTGCCAAAAACAAGTATGATATTGAAAATTTCTTAAGTCAGGACCTGAATATTGTCAGTCAATGGCTCATATGTAATAAACTATCTCTTCATCTTGGTAAGACAGAATCTATTTTATTTGGGTCAACGCAAAGGTTAAAAAAACAAGCAAATCTTGAAATAAATTGCAATGGTCAATCCATTGAATCTAAATCTTCAGTTAAATATCTTGGTGCAACCATGATCAAAATTTGTCTTTTGAGTCTAGGCTAGGTCTGTAATTAAGAAACCAATGCTCGGTTAAAATTCCTGTACCGTAAAAGTGAATTTTCACTCTGCATACAAAAACTGTTAGTTACATCACTTATACAATGTCATTTTGACTATGCCTCTTCTACCTGGTTTAATAGTTTAACACAGGAATTAAAAAACAAGTTACAGGTCACACAAAAAAACTTATACGCTTTGTGTTGAATTTACATCCAATGTCACATATTGGAATTGAGCATTTTTCACGTCTGAACTGGTTACCAGAGTTAATCAGATAACTCTCTGTCATGTTTATAAAATTAATTCTAATGTTGCTCTAATTTTTTACTGTGATAAATTGTATCTTCCTATGTCATACAATACTATATCTTAAGGACCACAATGGAAATAAGAGTTTGTTTTAGCTCTTTTTTGTGTTATCCTTAACATATAATGTTGATTGGCATGGCTATATTAATTCATTCATGTTTGTTTATTGTTTTATTGTATGTTTTAATTATAAGTTGCCATGTAAATTGTACATTTATGTTGAAATAAATCTATCTATCTATCTATCTATCACACACTATCGTCAATTTCGTCCATTGTTATTTAACCAACGGCCTCTCCTTCACCCTACGGCAAACGCCTTCACTAATTAAAGTATTTCATGGGCAAAGAAATGCCCTCGCCTTCTTCTTTATCTTGAAAATATTGGTACCCCGCATGTCGCCAAAATAGTTTTACATGTGTACACTTGTTAATAACTTCAACAGAGACCTCAAACGGTAATCAAATTGATCATTTTTTGCGTTGTAATATATTTATTTGAAAAAAAACAACATCAAACTGAAAACTAATCTTGAACATGCACATTTTCATTTATTGCTAGTCTAATTATAAATAATTACATCATTAGACCAACCAGAAGGAGCGACCATATTCTTCTTCTCGGCTTTTTAGTGTTACATTTTAAGGACATTAACGGAAGGAAAACAGAAGATATGTGTGTATTAGTTTTGTTGTGCTTTGAGACTGTCGGTGTTAATATTCACATTAGTGCAAACACGCACAAGATACCCCAAGTTATGCTTTTATCAAAATGCAATACATGACCATTTATGTGTTTAGTCTGAGGTTCTGCTAATTTGTCATGAAAGAATTGACGTTAGCACTACGGACAGAACCATTACGTATTTCATTCATTAAAGAACAATGCAATTTCAGTAAGCTATGGGACATGTAATGTGTACATAAATAGTTTAAAATATAGGCAGCTCGGTTTTTGGCTTGGGGACTGAAAGTCCCCTAGGCCTAAGTTAGCATACCAGATTTCAAACACTGTTGACAATTTAACTGTGCTATGTGCGAATAACAACTGTAAACATGCGCTTTGGGAAAGTAGTGCAAGACAGACCAGATCAATCTTTTGTTTGAATGTCACATACGATAAGAACATATTACAAATAAAACATACAACTTCAAACGATTGCAGAAAGGTTATAGCTTACGGGCTGCATTACACAATTTTTTTCTGTTTTAGAAATTACTGCGCTGTTACCTGATTACGGAAGATAATCATATGCATATTACGGAAAAGTACGGATATTTACGGAAACGTACGGAATTCGATATAAGAGTTTGTAGTTTGATTTTCAAATTTCTGATGTTATTTCATTGACAACTTTCTTATTCACGAACGATTACATATATATTTACCTAAAAGTAAATGTCTTTAAAAAAAAACACAATTTACGTACATTCCTGAGAAGGAACTCACGTGATCAAAATCACCCGCCATTTATCGAGGACGCTGCATGTCAAGGCCCAGTGAACGGTTTCACCGATTACAACTACAAGGTAACCAATAATCATTTTTGGTTTTCCCTGTTATACACATTGTACAGTACTGTATTTATATTTCATTGTTGGTATTGCTTTGTTTATTTCTGTTTCAAGGTCTTGTCCTTGGTACACAATAATTTTCGATCCACATCATCAGATATCGCTTGAAGTTGAACAAAGCGCAGATTGAATTATTTTTATTATTCTCTCAAACAATTGATATTGTTTACCATGTGATTTTTTTTTCATTTAACTTCCCCGCCACCCATATATTTGTGAATCATTCACTCTGTGTCATATACTAAATTTCGCCCTATGCACATTTCGACCCGCACTTAAGGTAAGGTTCAGCGTAATCACGAAGGTCAAAAGTTGTTTTTAGGGGAGTTAATCTATAGCCCACAGGCATTCAGTGCTCACAGCGCTTTGATTATATTTCTGTTAACAGAATTTCATGCAGCTTGCAGACGAACGGGGGTTATTCGAACTGTTCAAAAATTATCTTAATCCCCTCATTGGTGAAAATCACATTACACTGCTTCGTTAGAATTTAGAAGTTGACATAACAAAAAGGTAGCGTTACATGTACTTAAAAACAAAATACCCTTGAGAAACAAACTTCTCTAATTGATAAACCTATTAGTAAAATTGTATAGCGATTATTGTGAAGAATGTTTCCGTTTGACAACAACAGACTAGAAAATATGAATATGGAATACTAATGTGTTATAACCGTTATTCAATTCCATTCGAAATCAGACTTCTCATCGAGAAATAACCTGCTATCCGTGTACGCAAATACTGTTCACATTGCAATTCATCAGTAGACAAGTTCCATGATAGATTTTCCTTATCTCGGATACCCAAATTAGTCACATAACTTTTTTTTAATAATATCGATGTCTTTATTTACAACATGAAATGTTTACATTGACAGCTTGCCGAAGATAATGATACTATTATATTGTTATAAAACAAAACAAAATAGACGCGTACAGGGAGGAAGTTTGTCTTTTATCTCTCTAATAGAGTTAAAAAATATTTTATCAAAGTAATTTGACAAGGAAACACAGTTACTTGTTCCAACAAAGCAGAAATATATTTATTCAAACGATCAACAGTCAATAATTATGATATGAATCATGTTGCATGTAATGAATCAAAGCAAATTGACACGTAAAAGTGTCATCGTTGGTCCAGTTTTGTCATTTTTTTAGCGTTCATAGATTCTGAATTAGCGTAATGTACGAGTAACATGCCAATATATATTCTTTAGATGATTCTATTGGATGATTTAACTGGTGCTATAGAATCAAAACCCATTCCATGTCCGATGCAATCCTTGTACGAAATAGATACGAATCAGATCTTTAGACAAATACACTTTAGTAATTGAAAGTATATTTCGTATATTGTACTAGTAATTGTCAGGTTTGTTTTGCTATACATGTTGCAAACTATTTGTAAAGCTTTGCAATAACCACTAAGGCTAAAATACATTTGTATATGAAATATTAGATCCCCAGGCTGATTTTAATGTCAAACAATGTCACTTTCCTGCCAGACAGAAAAAAATATAATTTACGAATCTAAGACATTCCATGCTTTCCTGACGGTTTGATAAGGAAGGAAAACGATGTACAAGATTTAGATATAACTTGATACGCGCTTGCATCTTTGAATGCCGTATTAAGTATAAACATATAAATTGAATCGTTATGTTGTTATCGCAAGTTGCAGTGGCATTTCTAAGATCTTTCTAATCTGTTATACACTCATAACAGTTTTCTAAATGTATGCCGTTTATATGAGATATTACCAAAAAAGTATGCCTGTTAGATAGCGTATAAAAGTTATTGACGAGGTGTTATTTTCTATGTCTTGATATGCACGCTTTTCTGACAGGTGTTCGAGAAAATCGGTTGATCAACGTGTGGAAGGGGTGTTTATTTATTACAGAATAGGATAAGTAATTTCTTTTTTCTATAACGTCTAAATGTGACCTACTGTGATAATATTCCACAGACCTTCCCTTTATATAGCCGCAGTTTATAAAATGTATACTGTTATATGCCCATAATACCACGTTTCTTATCCCATAACTATAACTTATACATAAAGTTGATTCCCTCTGTAAGTGTTGGTTTCTAGAATGATCTTAATTGTATTTGTCAACTTTGCATGTAATGACTGGCATTTGCGTAAACTTCAGAGTATTCTTTTGGTATTTTTTATTTGGTAAGTGATTGACTTTGTGTTTATGAATCAGAAGTTTAAATAGGCAATTACTTCAGTTAAATTCGTAAAATTTGATATTTCAAATTCTTCTAGGTTATGCATGGAAAACTGAAAAAAAAGATTAATTCAAATACAAAAGAACATAATTTACTCTTGTAGGTTACAATATGTGAACAATGATTTGTAATATTAAATAAAAAATGAATAATGCAGAAATAAAGGAGCAAAAATGATCAAGGGTTCCGCGCGGGTTAATGATCACTTTTAATGCAGGATTGAGATTTCCCATGCAGTTCTATAGGTTATTGAACTTGTATGGCGATATATTACTTGGAACAAGTTGATTTGGCGGGAACAACGAGCTTGCGAGTTGTTCCCGCCAAATCAACGAGTTCCAAGTAATATATCGCCATACAAGTTCAATAACCTTTTTATTATATACTTTCATATTGAATATGAACAAAAATGATATTCTTTAAGTAAAAAACAATAAATGAATCATGAAATTTCTCAGACAACTAGCGTACTATTTTACCATGTACATTTACTTTATTGCGTATTAATAGACTCGAATATTTTTGTTTATATGTGACGTCATTTATAAGGAGAAACGTTGACGTCAATTTTACGGAAGAAATTTCAGTTGCCGTCCGCCATCTTTTTTTGAAAAACGCAAGAATTTTCCTACGGAGGCAGGTTTCTACTTTGAAATGTGAATACATCAATTTGATGTACGTTCCTAAAAATGTTTTTTCTTTCTTATGACTACATGCA
Organism: Saxidomus purpurata; assembly: GCA_022818135.1. Taxonomy (NCBI): domain Eukaryota; kingdom Metazoa; phylum Mollusca; class Bivalvia; order Venerida; family Veneridae; genus Saxidomus; species Saxidomus purpurata. Next base: position 53,474,005 of record JAFMSR010000004.1, read on the forward strand.
AAACATCATTCCTTTTTTTTATCAATACTTGGCTGAACTACGTACCAGTAATTTTCGTAACCAGAACTGGTATTGCGTGCCCTAAAAAATTCGAACCTTTTTAAAAACGAAACTCTTTTACGTCTACTTGAAAAATGATTAAAGTTTCTTTTTTATTTTCAGACAGTAGCTTATTTAATTGTAAAAAACTGTCGAACTTCGACATAGAAACCTCATTAAAACGATGTTTGCAAACAAATAAAATAGTCCGTACAGCTTATAGCTAGGACCGCCCTCCCTTGCCAACGTTCAGTATCATTCCTTACCAACGTGCAGTACCGTAGAATACTGAACGAACTCTCTAAGGCAAAGTGAACGGGGCAATATGAAAGTATATAATAAAGGAGTACATTGTATTACTGACAATGCTTTACAGAAAGACCGTGCACATATTAATATATCATGAAAGTACTTTCCCATACATATGAGAAAATAATGTTAAAATGAGAATGATTTCATTACATAATGGTTTTATAGGTTATGTCTAGAATCATAAATCATACAATACATAATTTATAGATAACTCTTGTTGGGAATTTGACAGAAACATGTATTTCATTTGTGCTTCGCGTTTCTGCGATTCATAACCCGAAAGTTCTTGAGGTTATGATGAGCGAGTATATGAGAGTCGTATTTCACCAGTAGTTAACTACCTGTTACCTAGGTCCAGCCAAGATTTCATTTTAGCAACTTAATATTAATCTTGAAAATACCTTTACATTTCTTAAATAAAAAATCTAATGTACAGCTTTCATCAAAATGTTATGAGATGGTACAGCTTATCTCAATTCTACATATAATCATATTTTTATGATGGCGGCATTCTCTCATGCAATCGCTCCTAGGTTAATTCAAGCCAGTTACCATTTTAAGATTGTCTTTGTGAGGCTAGGCTAAGTTTTTTTAATAAACCACACTCATATGCACCAATACTGATGGGTTACAAGGCGTTACAATTCAGTAACCCGAACTATTTTATATGAAACTTTTAACAGGATTTCATCAGGATCAGTGATTTCAAAGTAATAACAAACCATTTACATAGCATAAATATTCTATTTACAAAATTACTTATCCTATTATGTAAAAAATAAACACCTCTTCCACACGATGATCAACCGATTTTCTTAAACCACTGCCAGAAAAGCGTGTATATATATATATCAAGACATAGAAAATAGAAGAAAAGAATGAATGATTTTCAAATTTGTTACATTGCTTTCTGTATAAGATTTTAGAGTAATCATCTAAATCCAAACGAAAAAATTTACTATTTTACATCATTGATTTTTTATACCCCTCGAACACAAAGTGTTAGGGGGGGGGTATACTGGATTCAGCTTGTCTGTCCGTCCGTCTGTCCGTCTGTAGACGGAATCTTGTGGACACTAGATCTCAACTACCCCTGTTCAGAATTTAATGATACTTCACACAAGTGATAAGTACAATGCTTAGTTGTGCATGGTCCATGTTTCGGGTCTCTAGGTCAAAGGTCAAGGTCACAGGGGCTCGGGATGGTAAAATCTTGTGGACGCTAAATCTCCAAAACCCCTGGTCAGAATTTCATGATACTTCACACAAGTGATAAGTACAATGCCTAGTTGTGCATGGTCCATGTTTCGGGTCTCTAGGTCAAAGGTCAAGGTCACAGGGGCTTGGGATGGTAAAATCTTGTGGACGCTAAATCTCTAAAACCCCTGGTCAGAATTTCATGATACTTCACACAAGTGATAAGTACAATGCCTAGTTGTGCATGGTCTAGGTTTCGGGTCTCTATGTCAAAGGTCAAGATCACAGGGACTCGAGATGGTAAAATCTTGTGGACGCTAAATCTTCAAAACCCTTGGTCAGAATTTAATGATACTTCATAGAAGTGATAAGTACAATAACTAGTTGTGCATGGTCCATGTTTCGGGTCACTAGATCAAAGGTCACAGGGGCTTCAGATATTAAAATCTTGTGTGCTTTTAATCTCCAAACCCGCTGGTCAAAATTTAATTATATTTCACAGATGTGCAGGTCCAATAATTAAAGCATCAAATACTACGTACATTTTAAATACTGTGTCAGTGGGATGTTCGGGGGGTATTCATCACCTTCAGTGATAGTTCTAGTTTCATTCTAAAGTAAACGCATATTAACATAACTTTTTGCAAATACAATACTCATAAATTACTAACATTACTAAGCAGTGGTCTAATCTGCTCTTTCTAATATTTCGTCATTACCGTATATCTTCAATTATGATACCTCCTTTTTATTATCAATGTAAAACACCCATGGACTGAGTAGTATGTACTAAGTATTTTTACTGTTACTGCTACATTACGGCTACACTACGTCACGGCTGCAAATGTTCTGTCTGTTTTACTGTCTGCCTCTTACTATATTAGTAAATCTATAGAAAACATCCGTCATGTATTATGCTTATAGATTCGGTTTTGATATGATAGAATAAATATCATATTTCTTTTCCTGACAAAGTAAAATTGTCAACTGTCACACTTTGCCTCGCTGTATGTGACAATATTCTCCTTAAAAAGCATTTCGCCCATATGTGGACTAGGTTGACAATATAACTGTTCCACTAAAAGCTATTTGATGGTTATATACCATCGCGGTGTTATTTAACCGTAATCAATGGCTCGTATCTAATGAATTGTTCGTCTTTAACAACGATTCAAGGCATATACAAGCTTATCTACTTATCAAAGAATATAGTCAGTTTTAGGAGTCAAGATCCCATATGAAACAAAGAATATTGTTTTGAACGTTCTGTTCCTTTGGATTTGACTTATATATCGCATACACGAAACCAGCAAGAAGATATAAGAAAGTATGTTGGCATCATATAATATATAACATTATGTCTGTCTCCGCATGAAAACGAGGAGTATATCGGCCTGCAATGTAATGAAATCGCCCTACAACTTTATGTTAAGTATTCACAGGTGTACCTTTTCTTACATCAGGACTTGGAAAGATTAGTTGAAATACAGTTTTTTAGACTACTCTTTAAGTTGTTCGCTCCTAGGTTTTGGTGAAAAGAAACAAGGTTCTTCGGAGTGGTTATTTGACTTTGAAAATAGATAGCAAGACACAAAAGAAAGATAAAGACAAATTTTAAATGAATAAAGTCTACAAACAGCTAGTATCTTTGAGACTCTATAACCACTTTGTAAATTGTGTTCTCCAACTTTGATACATTTGTTCATTCATATGAATAGATACTTTAAAAATTACATTTCTACACATCTAAACACATATTATTGCTCAAAAGTAAAACAAAAACTGATTTATCAATTGAACAGAACAAAATAATAGACTTGGACATTCTTTTCGTTCAAAAGTGATTTTTCCACTAAAATGTAACCAATTTATTTGTTGCGTATTCCTACCTGTACTTTTAGATCTACATAAAAGAATGAACAAGAGCTGTCCCTCACAAGTGACAAATGCCCCCGAGAGAGGTGTCTCACAGTCTTTGTCCTCTCCATGAGCTCAATAAGTGTGCCATACAATTTTAAAATCCTTCCATGCATGACAGAGCAACCATGCATACAGTGATCCATTACTTTTAAACACTAAGTGTGAGCTTGACAATTGATGTTCTTAAGCACAACACATTGTCTTGATGTGCAGAACATGTGTGCCAAATTATTCTTAAATCAATCAGTGCATGACAAAGTTACAGTCTGGACACGAATGTGTGCATATATACAGGATACCATTAGCTTCAAACTCTAAGTGTGACATTGATCTTTGAGGTAGGGACGTGGGTCTTTCACGCGACACGTCGTATTGATATGCTTGACATTTGTGCCAAGTTATTTTAAAAACCTTCAATGCATGACAAAGTTACAGTCCGGACACGCATGTGTGCATATATAGAGGATTCCATTACTTTCAAACTCTGAGTGTGACCTTGACCTTTAAGGTAGGGACATGGGTCTTGCATGCGACACACCGTCTTGATGTGCTGAACATTTGTGACAAGTTATTTCAAAAGCTTTCAATGCATGACAAAGTAACAGCCCGGACACGAAAACATGTAAGGGCGGACGCACAGACGGAAGGACATACAGAGGACCGACGGACGGACGGACAGACGGACGGTGCTATTTCAATATGCCACCCTTCGGGGGCATAAGAATAAAAAAAACGAAAAACTCTACATACAGTTTTTTTCCAGTGTGGCTTAGAACATTACATGAAAGTTCGATTGAACGCACATTTCAAGTGTTTGCCTGTAGAAATTATGCATCATATGCTATCTATAAAGGATGAATAATTTTGTTTCAAGATATTATTTCTTCTGAAGTTACTATCTAGTGTAAGTGGTTAAACATTCAAAAGGAGCTTTAATCCAGGGATGAAAAACATATTAAACATAAAAGAGAAATATCCACGTAACGAACTAAAGCAAAACATCTAAAAGCCTTCTTGCAAACTTCTAAAAACACGATCAGATGTTGTAATTTAATAATATTTAAATTTTTTCTGCGCGTTTGTAGTTTCCTACAAGTTAATGAAAACTGAAAAAGATCATTTCAGATGAAGTTTACGGGCATTTGACTGAAAGTTCTTAGCGGTGGTCGAGCAGAATTTGCATTGTTAAGCAATTCTATTGCATTCGCCGTACGTTACAGGTTCAAATACAGGCTTCTGTCTCATAATGAATCTATATTTTTGTGTGTAGCTGTCACAACCAAAACACAGAGAACATGTGTGGTATTTAGTTTTGAAGAATAAGCTCAGTGTCTCTATAGAAAAGAGTTCCCTGATTGGTTGGGTAATGTATAGTAATATCAAGATCAATGTTAATGGGTTTGCATCAAATATTTTCTACGGTAATCAGATTGGTATGGTAACGTAAATGCATATGTTTTAAGTCATATTCTTACAAAATATTCAAATATATTTTTTGAACGAATTATCGTTTGACAATCACATATCTAATGCATATTGCACGCTACTGGCATGTTGCAATTCAACTTTTAATTATTACGTGTTTTATATCACACCTTAGGCGCACTTACTGCATATCATCATTCCTCTGCTCGACTTTATCTTCTTGATCTTAATTGTCTTCGTTTTATGAAAACGTTTCATACGCCTGTTCGATTTCATCTTAAGTGTATTGTGCTTTCCATTTCGAAGTCTTTATCTTTGATTTATCGCACCATAGACATACCCTGACAGTTCAGGACTTTGACCAGGTCGTCCCTAAAGGACTTGTTCATAAAAGCGTATATGAAAGAGTTTGGAGTGTGGTAAACGAAGAACATATAAAATACTACATATTTGGTTTTATGACAGCAGACAATGTGCCATCAACTCTTATCCCGGAGGTTGCGGGTTCGAGCCCAACTAAGGTCACGACCGTACCTCCTCACATAACATCAGTACTGAGTTTTCTAGGAAGCGGACACGAGAGTGACTCGGTCACCTACAAGCTTTCTTCACAATCAAGCAAAAATAAATTTGTATTAACTGACCGATGCTGGGAAAAACGCTGGGAAAAACGCAATAAGAAACACTATTGTCACCACAAACAACATAACAGCCGTTTGAATATTGGCAGTTATGTTTTTTTTCTTTGATTGAAAGGGCCTTACTGCTGTGTCTAGGCTTTGGACGCATTGGTTAGCGCTCTTGGGCATTATTAGCAGTGACATTCTCCGAAGAACCTATTTAGTTAGGTTTAACTGGGTTACAGCTGTGAATCCCTTTTAGACCTAACGTCCACTTTTAAAAAAACTCTAACTCATAACTCAATAACTCATGATTTCATGAATCATACCGTCGTAAAAAGAATAAAACGCATCTTTGGTCTTTTGGGACGAACTCAAATATTGCATTCTAATTTTAAATCAACAATGTCTACGTAAATGCGACTGCTTTTTGAGTTAATTTGGTCATATCTTTTCTCGAAAGATTCATGTTTTATTTCTTAACAAAATTATACTTATGAAATCTACCGTGATGAAGACTAAATATTTTTCATCGAAATGTTTCATAGATAAACGAAACATTTCAAAATTTATCTAAATGATTGTTTATTCAATTATTGTCAAATATTTAAACTTCTTCATTTAACTACGTAACGGTGTTCTTTTAAAAGACTTAACGTATAAATAGCGGATAAAAATTATTTGACTACATCAAAATAAGGCGACCAATATTAATAAAATTCTAAAATGTACTGATAAAGATATCATAATAAACAATGTTTTCATGATAATAAAACAATGTCACATTGAGTTTTTGAAAATACATTATCACAAACTTCGATGGGTCTTGGCAAGGTCACATGTGGAGAAATCCCACGATCGGCCGGGACAATAAAAAAATTAATTTAAACAACCAAACATGAAATATCGATTTTTTTGAAATTCTTTCAAAGTGTATGCGTTCGAAAACAGTTCAAAGAAATTTAAAGTCTGTACCTGTATCAACTTCAGACATCTTAAACACAGTACTTTCCCGCAGTCGTTTTCGTATTAGAATTTTTTCCACTTAGTCCATTGAGTGTGTCCGGGAAAGTTTATATGTGACATGATTTATCTTCTTCTTTCGAGAAGTATTTAACCCTCCAAAACTAAACATAGTTGTTTATTAAACAATTAATCAACTTCAAGTAATATACACATCAAGATCATGTTATGGGAAAAGAATTGTATGATATCGTCATAATAAGGCAACATTATCTGATTTAGAAAAAAGGATTCATACCAGGTTCTATTTAATAGCACGGCAATTTGTATTTTCATTTAAACAATTAAGTTTCTTGTATATCATAAGACGCATTTTTGTGTCTGCTTCTTATTTTTTTCAGATCAAATAATCATACACAGGTAATAGGAAAACCATACAAAAAGACATGATCTACTAAGACTCTTTAACCTGCAAAAGTACATTTATTATTATATGAGTATGATAATTTTCAGTCACTGCGAAAATAATTTCGGAACATCGTGTTTAAGAAAACAACGAATTTATCCCCAGCTGCCTCTGGCAATATAGTTTTTATTTTTCGCTTAGACTAAGATATATGAAATCCACCAAGTTTTGTGTCAACTGAATTGCATTTGCTATATTAACCGAACAAATATAAAGTACAATATAAATATGTATGAATGTGAATATAGAATAACATAATGCTGCTTAAATGTTGGTAGATTTTAAAGATAAATTGATATCCAAATTGTACATGTTGTTTCACAGGGAACTTTAAATTGAGATATTTAGACTTTACAGATGATTGTGTTATACTGGTAGTTAAAACTGTTAAGCAATTATCAAGTGATTTCCCAGAAGTGAATGTAATCAACAGTTGCTATGTTTTGCTAATGAATTGATTGTGCTGCATTTTTATAGAAATGAATATACATCACCTTGAGAATGGTTCGTGAATACCAGTACATATCAAAATCATATTGAAACTAATCACGAGATCCTGGTACGTAAACTAGAAACGAAACATAAAAATAAAGTCGACATAAAATACAAGTTTTCATAGAAAGTTTGAACGTGTCTAATGTTGTCTTTTTAAATACATGTTTTGCTTTAGACCATCGGTTTTGTGAAATTATTTAGAAATCTTACGAAGAAAATACATATAAAACACCTCAAATGTTACGCAGGCCAGTCAGAACTTTTAAGTTCTCCAATATATGTGAGAGTATTGCATTTCTTTATTTCTTTGTATTTGTTTCATACTTATAACATGCATAAAGTTCAGCAATACAAGTGTGTGTCAAATAACACTATGTTTAAACATAACGCAATGATACATTATTTCAAATGCTCTTGTTATTTTTTATATATATTTTATAACCTAATGACCCGTTCTCACTTACGAAATTTGACTTATGAATGCTAAGACCTACTATTGTTAACACTATAATATCATTTATAAATTTTATTTTTGGCTTGATATTTTGTATCCTTAGATAGGAATCCTAGATTTCGCATACTTCTCCGGATTCCACATTTCTTAAATATTTGAATTTTGATCCAGAATGAAAAAAAAAGCTTAACACAATTGTATGAACATGTCATTACAATTTTCCCTTTCGTTGCTTTTTACGGGCATCGGTGATGGGGACATTTATAATAAGTGCCTTGTCTCTCTACTTGTGAATATTTTGTTAATCAGTCTTAATTTAAAATTGTTCATGTCTATTTTTAGATATTACTTTTATGAAGTTGTAAACTGCAGCCCAAATTAACTTCAAACTTTTCAGGACAATATGTATGTGCATATGGATTTTTTTATTTTTTTATGAAGTTTTGCATTTATTTATATGACGAAGAATCCCTATAAACTGTCTACAGTCGTAAATGAAACGGTAAACTTTACATAATTTTGCCTTTTCAAATTCAATTTATATACTAGGTCTAAACACATCAGCAACACATTTAAAGCGATAAAAACTAGAACATTCATCCAAATTAAATAATTGAACGCGATCAGTGTGAGCAATTGTATCAACCATGGCTAACAGTTCTAAACCATAAATGCAAACATACGAATTGCAACTAAGCTTGAAACGTTTATTGTAGTAACATAAGTACATGACATGTAGGTACATATAGACATGATATTTCGTCGCTGAGAAAAACATTGAATGCTAGAAAACTTCTCATTAAAGACAAACAAGGGACGATGATGACCCTTTATAGCTCAGCATTTACGTAAGAGGTAACTTGTTGCTGAAAGAAGTTGCTAAGGAAGATGTGAACGACGGAAATTCAAAAAACATTAAAAAGCTCAGGTGATCTCTAAATGGCAAACTGAATATAATTGAAAGCCTACGTATCTTTTTTCAATCGGCTTAGTACGATGTCTTCTATCCATAAGAGTGTTAACTGTACTTTTTAATTAAAACGTTGTTTTTTTATTCTTATCAACTTTATACGGATTCGTCTGGGAATCTCTAAAAGGCACTACATCCGTCTAAAAGTATCTCATTCGCTTATTGAAAGGTATCACGTCTCACTGACCGGAGATTACCAAGTCCGTGACAGTGTCAATTTGTCTAGGCATACATAATTAACAAGATATGACACTTAATATGTCATTTCATAATGCGAGTCCGGATATTATCAGACTGTTTTGCGTTTTTATTTCACTCAGCTTAACAAAGTTTTGATCTCACAATAATAATCCACTCTAGATTAGGTCCTTATTTTACAAATCAGGCGTAAAAATTCTAACGAGGTTTAAACATAATACATGGTGCTTTAAATGGTCGTGGAATAAATGTTAAAGCTGCTCGCTCTCGTATTTTGGTTAAAAAATAAAGTTCTTCAAATTGTATGTAAATAACATATTTCAGAACATATAGTCATATAAAAAGACTCCAGTATAAATTTCTGCCACGTTTATCTCAAAATTTCAAAAGATACGCTACCAAATTCAAAATGAAATTTCAATATAAACATATAGTGTAGCGGTGCCGTGTTACCGACATTTTCAATCGATTTCTGCTAATTCCTACCTAGGTTTTTGCTTATAATTTGATCCTAGCCTTTAGTTTTATATTTAGGTATAATCATGTAATTAAAAAAAAAAGTTCAACAGTAACTGAGAGCGAGCAGCTTCAACAGATAATCTTATGTATAAAATGAAGTCACTGTCTTGGGATATATCAAACAGCATAGAGCGCTGCATTCTTAAATAAATGTTATATCATTTCACACCATATGAACTCTATTTGGTAGCCTCCACGAGACATACTTATAGAAATTCATAATGGACCTATAAAACTAAAACAAGCTTCGTTTTCATTCAGAGTCCTAAAACTAAATCAAACCCGTTTTTCACTCTAGAGGCATATTGCACTCCACACGAGTTCCATAACTATACTGACATTCATTTAGTTTTCATTATGTAATATATGCAAGTGTTGATCCTATTGTGGTTTTGTGATGACATTCATTTAGTTTTCATTATGTAATATATGCAAGTGTTCATCCTATTGTGGTTTTGTGATGGGCAGTTTTTAAACCCCGCTGGGACGAAACTGTTTTGATTTCTGTCCTCTGGCCTGTTTCGTCGGGCCCTTAAGGGTGTTTCTCTTGGTGCTCTGCCTTCTGCAAAGGCTTGAGTACATACGTTTTTTGGTTCTCAAGGTTTGCTTCTTATATATTCATACACGAGCTTTTTGTGTTTTACTACCATGCCTTTTTGTTCCCATTGCGTGTGTTAGAGATTCACCTAGCAGGGATTACTTTTTATTTACACTGTCCTGTGACTTTGGTCTTTTGTCTCTGTTTGATATTATTATTATTTTTTTTTTTTTTTTTTTTTGGAACTTGGTGGGGGTAAGAGTGAGGTTGGGTGCGCACCATAAACCGGTTTAAGCTCCCCAGTGGTGTTTTTGCCACTGACCGTTCCAAGGCGGTGCCCCACTGTGTTCCTTTTAATTGTTCGTTTTGTCCTCGTGTGTTTGCTTTGTTTGCTAGTGTGTGTTGGTAGTGTATGTGTGTGTGTGTACATGATTGTGTGTGTGTGTCGTGTGTGTGTGTGTGTGCGTGTGTGTGTGTGTGTGTGTGTGTTGGTGGTGTGCACTTCTGGGTGCTGTGGGGCTCGTTTTGGGGAGGCTGCGTTTTTGGTACGTGGCATTCCCTGTTTGATATTATTTTGTTTTTTTGTATTATTCTGTTTGAATGACGAAATATGATATGGGCTACATGTACCGATAGACAATTGGCACTTCATCTGTAAAACATAAAACATTTAGATAACGTAAATAAAGATTTTGAAATAAATAATTCTCATTTTAAGCATTTTCTATTTATCTTAACAATTCGCTGAAAATTTTAGGAAAGACATATTTTCATTTTTATCACCCATCTTTCAAATTATTTCGCGTTCTTTATTCCATTGATCATTAAGCTCGAATACTTCATTCTAACGAGAGGGTCATTGGTCATATAACGCTCATCTGAGTCAACAGAAATAACCTCAACCTTTGACTATACCTGCAAGACTTTTGTAGCGTATAAAAATCTAACTCTGAACAATTCTTGCTACAATACTTTTAAAAGAAATTAAATTCTAACAACGGATATTTGTGTGTTTTTCCTATTAAGATTACTTAAGAAAAAACAGCCATATCTCACTTGGGGCCTCATTGTTCAACATATCATCTTCATGTTACATGTAGCAAATTTGGTAGAGGGTCATGGGACGTTTATTTCTGTGCTATAAAGTAAAATTCTGACCAGTGCTTTCAGAGAAGAAAAGTAAGTTTCTCCACAGAATATATATCATTTTTATACAACAGCCTCACTCACAGCATTAGTTATGTTTGGTTGCAACATTATATACTCTTTCAATATATCTATCATATCTGATGAAATAGTTCATGTCATCTTTCCACGATATGTCATTTTTCATAGGGCATATCCAAAATAAAAAAACGAGCCATCCCAAATCGCTGTTGCCATAATAATGGTCACTGTGTTCCTTTAATTGTTCGTTTTGTCCTCGCGGTGTTTGTTTTTTTTTTTATTGCTTTTTTTTGTTTTTTTTTTTTTTTTTTACATGATTGTGTGTGTGTGTTGTGTGTGTGTGTGTGTGTGTGTTCTGGGTGCTGTGGGGCTCGTTTTGGGGAGGCTGCGTTTTTGGTACGTGGCATTCCCTGTTTGATATTATTTTTGTTTTTTTGAGGAATTTTGATGCAAATACAATGTTTCTGTTGAGGAAAACATAGTGACTATCAGTTTTTAACATTGGTTTTGCATTTAAAGAGGGTGACAAAAATATAAATTTTATGGTTGTTTTGCGATCAATATTATTGTCAAATAATGTAACAAATGTCCGAGGGTACATTTTCGCGCGTCCACGATCATATACAACAGGCCAAATCACAAGGGGCCTCATTTCTAAAGGTAATTAATTCAATTCAGCTTCGTCATAATGTGATTATATTTTTCAAATAAAATTAATTTCTGACCAGTAGTTTCAGAGAAGATTTTTAAAGTTTCTACATAAATTATTATTCATTTTAGCTTGGACCTCTTTTTTACGGAAGCGTATAATGGTCGCCAGTTGCTAAATATCTATGTATATTTGATGCGATAATATCGCTTCATGTTTGAAATCTTATGAAGAAAGTGCAAGATAATAATAGAATTATTGCATGATAACTGTAGCTTCGTTGCTAAAGAATCAGCGAGAAAAATAATTTAAACGGTGTAGTTTTTTAATGAAAGATTTATCTTGCTTGTGTAAGATATTTTATGGCTAAAGATGAGTTATTATCTAGCTCCAACATCAGTGGGATTGAGTAGATGAGTGATGAAAATGTTCCCATAATGCTCTTAGGTGAGCTATTGTGATCATCCGATTTCTGTCTATTTGTCTGTCCGTCCGTCCCAATGTCCGTCCATCCTTACATATACCTTATGAAGTCTAATCATCATGAAAATTGGTCAGATTATTTGTATTGATGATTGAAATCGGGTGACGCGGGATTAAAACCAAGATTCCTATGGCAAATGATAGAAAATAATTGTGAATTTTGTGAAGCCACATTTTGTACCCAATCGTATTTTAACTTAGTCAGAGTGTTGTCTTGATGAAATGTAGGTCAAAATAATTACGTGGGATCAAAACTTATGAAATTGGGTCTCGTGGAATCAAAAACTTGTACTTCAGGTCGATTCATAAAAAAAAACTACGAACACTCTAAAAGCCACATTTGACACCCATGCTTCAGTCATTTTGAAAATAAGTCAGAGTGCTTGTCTTGATGAACTTTAGTCAAGATCGAAACTGTGTAACATGTGGTCAAAAGTAAGGCCACCGGGTACATTGTTTTGAAGCTACACTGAAATTTGGGCTGCGTGTATATTTTTTGCAAGCACATTTAAAAAATGGTCCTTTGCTGACCTTGAGCATGACATTTTTACCTACTCCTTGCCTTTTGGAGCGATAGTGCTCAGTTGAGCGATATAGAGCCATCTTAGCTCTATTGTCAGTAAATGATGACAACAAATGTACGTCAGATAAAAACTTGATTTGCCGCCGGACAATATGTGTCGGACTCCTGAAAACATCTCTTTAGTATTTGTTTTAGCAAGATATAATATTGTGCTTGTTTTTTGACGACTAACGTGTTGCGGAAACAAAGCACTTTGCTTTTAAGCAGTTGTTGTTATTTCATGGAATAACGCACAACTTCTAAATAATATCAAGCAAAGTCAAGATATTGTCACACACATGTCTAGATGACATAAACAGTAACTAGCGACCATTATACGCTTCCGTACTTTTTTATGAATCAACTTCATTTTAGCAATCGGTACATCGTTATCAGATGTTTTTTGTGCAAAATTAAATTCTGATCAGCTGTTTCAGAGAAGAAGATTTGATCAGAGCTCTGTATGGATCAGAATTCTTATGCCGTTCTGTTAGAGGTTTTAACAATGATCACTCCTGTCAAGTTTTTTACATCAGCATTGGCCAAACTATTTTAGAGCAGATGTTGTTTTATTGCAATTGTTGACGGACGACGACGGACAAACGACACCGAGCAGTCATAATGGCTTACACTTTACGATATGGTGATGTGAAATAAAGAGGTCATTATACAACTTTGAGAACAATACTGAATTCAATTAGACTCGTACGCAGTTGGGAAACATACTTGCTAGTATTTCGTTGAATATAGGTAATACTACTGTGTATTAAACTTTGTTGTCACCAATGTATCATCAATCATATCTTTCGAGAACGACACATTTTTACGCAATTTTCTTACTAAAAGCTATGTTCGATTATAATTACAATAATGATAGTCCTTGTATAACTTATTCACGCGGAGTAATAACATGAGTGGTGACGTCAGCATTCATTATTTTTTCCCCTGGAATTTCTGGGTATTTAAAGGAAATTAAAGTTTACGACATGCCAAGGAATAACTACCACATTTCAAAAATCTTAACGACAACTGTTAAGGATGCGTCTTTCATTTCTTTGACATGTTTATTCAGCAATACTTGCATGGGAGTAATATAGAAACAAAAAAAACAAAAATAATATCAAACAGGGAATGCCACGTACCAAAAACGCAGCCTCCCCAAAACGAGCCCCACAGCACCCAGAAGTGCACACCACCACCAACACACACACACACACACACACACACACACACACACACGCGCGCACACACACACACACAACACACACACACACACAATCATGTACACACACAAACATACACTACCAACACACACAAGCATACAAAGCAAACACACGAGGACAAAACGAACAATTAACGGAACACAGTGGGGCACCGCCTTGGAACGGTCATTCAAACTTGCAATTCATTTTTTTGCAATCAAAGTTTTGCCTTTTCTCCCTTATGCTTTGATCTTATCTAAGTGTCTAGTCTGATTTTATGTAGTAAAATACCATACGCATATTTGAATTGCTTAGATCACTGCGTGAAATATCAATTAAATATTCCGGAAGAGCATAAATAGTTATATTTCATACAGTCTGGATTTCAAATTAAACTAGCAGATATCCTTCCATGGGACAAGTTACACTTTAGTCCCCTTCATCCATCACTGTATTTTATTTCTAGTAAATCACTTTAATATTCTAAATTCCGTTAATGCAAATTATAATTTGTATGACGAAAACCGTATACCACCAAGATAACAACGAATGCAGTGTCGGCAAATAAGTGTATTACTTCTGATAGGACCACAAGATGATTTCCTGGTAGAGATATTGCGCTACGTATAAAAATTCAACAGTATTTAAGGAAAAGTATTACCAACTGATACCAAATCAAGGCATTGCGAGGCTTTCTTTGTTTTTTTCTCCAAAGAATGTGTAATATATGAATATTATCCATACTTTTAAAAACATAAGCTACATAACAACATGCTTTGAACAGAGAGACTGTTACACACTCAATGATGTTTTAGTATTACTAGACAGATCATTGTTTGATATCATTTGATACCGCTATTAAGAAAACGCTATGATTGTCATTTATAGTCTAGACGGCGAATCAGTTTCAAACACAGAATTAGATTTATGACCGTGAAAGTATGAAATATATGCATTTTATAGCATAAAATATCATATTTCAAACATTATCCGTCTTCACAGGTTTCTTTAAGATGATTTACCATGGCAGTGAAATTATCCACCAGAACATTAAACGTCAAGTGTTCAGGCACCATTTAGCTTTATGGCTGCATAAGACTGGTATCACGAGCAAGTCATGATTCTCACAATGGTTCTAAGAAGCAGTCTGGGTAATAAATTATGTCTTACTTTTTAATTCTGCAAATTTGCAGCAAATATCTGATACAGTTTCATTATTGGTGCCGATACAAACTAAGATAGATAAAAATACAAGTGTTTCAAACAAACAAATGATAAACTTAAGAAAAGAATTGAACAATAAGCTTTAAAGTCTCTGTATGACTTTGAATTTACTGAATTACTAAAATGAGTTTACTGATAAAGTAACGATAGCACCATGTTCTAATCACTCTAAAATAATGTTAACATGCCCTTTTTTCATAATTATTAAAGTCGTTCCTTCATTAAAAAAAGTTGCCAGAAGGCCTTTTTTATTTTTTGCAATATCATTAAAAAAATACTTCTCTATATTGTAACATGTACTTATCGAATTGAAAATGATTTTGGTACAATAAATGCCAATTCCGCCAGTAAGACATCTTTCTTAGTAAAATAAAGGCTTCTTGTTATTGTGATCCTGGGTCTTTAATCAGAGATAACGAAATATATTGAAGATCCTATAATCACTTCTAACGTAACATTTCATTGCAGTTCTATTACAAAAAAACGCACATTTAAAAAGATTCTCACACCTGCCGGATATAGACTTGACCTTGCTCCTTTTCGCTCTTTGCTTTGCGCATGTATCGACGTACAACACAACAACAGCAAAGAACGACAACAGATACGTTCCGGCATACATTTTCTGATACAGGTCTACATATTCTGGACCAATTATAATGTCGGCGAATACCAATTCTTGTTGGGAATGTATTTTAAGGTCGCCAGTAGTTGACCTTGTATTAGAGATGTAATTAATATTTTGAGCTCAATTTTAAACAGTATATATTGTCATGTTTTTCTTTTTCTTGTCATTTTTGAGAATTTGCATAGTAAAATACTTGACGGTCAAAACTCTCAGATTAGCCAGTTCTGGTGAAATTCATACTTCAGTGCCGAATATATTGTTTGTTGAAGGTATGTAGAAAAATAAACACTCCGTGTATTAAGGATGTTTAATTTCAAGAGATTTATAAAGGTGAAACATCTCTTCCTTTTATCTTATCAAAGGCTCATTGAATTAAAACTAAAGCCGGGTCGCAGATTCTTTAGTAAGTGATTTCATTTAAGAAATTATCATTTTGAGTTCTTACATATTCTAACACGAGTGGCTGGGTTTCCTACATAAACATATAGGGAAAAGTTTACCAAGTACGTTTATACAAGCACGGCGTCGAATGCAAAAAATTAAATCACTTGTGCTACATACTCGTGAGTTAATTTCTTCGCATCCATACTCCTAACGATATTTTATTCAACGACAAAATAAGGGACACATTTATTATTTTTAATTGATACTTCTTACGTCTTTTAAACTGATAAAATCAAAGTCAAATTTCCTATAAATATATTTTTTAAATTACATGTGTAACGATCGGTGAACGTAGTGAAAACGTTCGGTCGCATATGATGATAATATGCAAATTTAAAACCCATGTACATGTAATGGGGATTCGGGTAGTATATATAAGGCACAGAGACCCATTCAGGGTTGAGTATACTTTTCACTGAATGGATCTGTTGCGTCTTAGGCCCTCGGCTCGTTACAAATGGTGGCAGCGGTGGGATGAAGACAACTGCCAGACAGGAGTTGCCTTACCCACGAAGTTCCCAGGCCAAGACTCGGGACGAGTCTTCTCGGAGGGGGAAGTAGTGAAAACGTTCGGTCGCATATGATGATTATATTCAAATTTAAAACCCATGTACATGTAATGGGGATTCGGGTAGTATATATAAGGCACAGAGACCCATTCAGGGTTGAGTATACTTTTCACTGAATGGATCTGTTGCGTCTTAGGCCCTCGGCTCGTGCCACATGAATTGTTGTTCTTGCTTAAAAACAAGTTAGGATAAATTATGTTACAGCATTTCATTTGATTTGGTAAAGGAGACTTAATACATAGATCATGCATATGTATACAAACAAAATTAAATTAAACCACTCGCTTAAAGTTATAACAGCTACAACCTAGTGTAAGAATCCATACAAACGAAAATAGTAAACGTATTAAAAGGTATATATTGATCTCCAATATTAAGTTTATTAATTTTCGCCGTCAGATGATTTACCTATTTATCTATGAAATTAGTGTGTATGCTAATTACAAAGTAAAACTATAAAAAGAACATATTTCAACCATTGTACTTGAATAATTGGATTTCTAGATATCAAGTTCTTATAACAATACGCTACTGTTGGTAAGACCAGATGCTTGGTGTTTTAAATGAAAAGCGGTAGATAACTGTTTTGTATAATCGGTTTTATACGTATAGTGCTTCAGTCAGGTACTTAATGTGTGAGCTTAAATTACTGTAGTATAATAAATCACTCATTTCACTTTGATACTGTTGGTCGCTCCATCCTGTTCATAAAACACCAAGCATCTGTTCTTGGTTATAACGTTTTAATGTGGTTCCGGTAGCCAGCAACTTGTTGATAATTAAGTTACATTTCTGCTGCTACGTAGATCTTTTTTCTAGACTAAGTTATGAATAAAGAACAAAGTCGGAATATTTAATACATAGTATACATTGTACTGAGCACTTGTGCATGGCTTACAACGTCATTTTCACCATTGTAAACATTAACACAACATATTTCTTTAATATCGACATGAAAATTAATGATCGATTGCATTCATGGTATAATACATAATATACGCGAAATAATAAAACAACTTTCTATTGGTGTTCCATTCATAACAAAGTGTTTCCCACCGCGTGTTAAACCCGAACATTCCTATCTAGCCCGTTCACGATAAAACAGTCGTATGGTACATGTAACATATACCATAAAACACAACATTAAACAGAAACTGCTTACACATTGATGGGCGACCAGTATCGATCCAGACCAGTCTGCTTGCATGGTCGCAAAGTCCATTATGTTGGTTTCTCATGACGCGGCTCAATTTTTGTTATTTTATTACACTGAAACATGCAAAACACACGAATGATAGGTATTTCAAAATGAATGAATCACAGTATATTATTGTAAATAATCATAGTAATCAATCAATAATTTCATTCAACGATAGTTAGGAAACCTATCTATTCAAACACTGTTGAAAAGGTGGTTTAAGGCGAAACTATTTTGCTGCTAGCTTACTAACAAAATCTTCGGTGCATTTTAACAGTGACTGTCTATTTCGCATGTTCAATTATATCAACAAATACACACCACGGTGCTTCCCTTAATATGGCAGTTAAAGGGTATATTTGACAATTATCGCTAAAAGCGAAAGCAACTTAAAAAAACTGTTTTTTTTACATAAATTCTATAGTTAAATAACAATCGTCTTTAAACTCCCGACTGCGTAGTATCTTCGTGACTCCGCTACTTTTGATTTTGGAGTGAAACATATCGTAACCGCATTGTTAACCAGAAATACATTCCGTCTGTTATTAAAACCTACATTTTCATTAAATAACCGATGAAATGGCGTTTATAAATCCAATGTAGGTAAAGTATTGTCAGTATAAATGGTATATGAGGTGAGTTACTTTCAGCGCGTTTCAATCGGCTGCTTATTAGAGAAGTGCATGTCTAAACTGCGTAGTAAGAAACAGACCACTTAAGTGCCATAATGCTGTATCTGTCGAACGTTTAAGAACGTTAACAACCTATGCACATTAAGTTAGAAAAATTGACTAAATTCCTTTTTATGATAAATTGACGCATATGTTTCTTATCTTTGAAACAATATAAATCTTTGCAATCATACCAACACCAAAACTGTTGATTACCTATGTTACTTTCTATAAATGTAAGATGTGATCAATCTGAAGGATTATTTAGAATTGAGGGGTAATTCGATTTTAAAAGTAGAAACTGCTCTTCTCAGAAACCGGATGCAATAAATGTTAGGATTTGAAAATCCTCACTTTTAAAAACTAACTTTTGTTATATGCTTCTGATTCTGGAGTACTTGTTCCTGGTCAAGTCTCAGTAACTCGATGGTTCATTGACAAAAAAATTGTCATTGCATGCCGGTACATGTAATAATGAGTCCATTATGTAAACCACAAACTTAGGCCACTATCCAATTTATGAAATTTTAGAAATGTGCTTAATCTTGATTCCAGAGTCAATATATGTCATCGACATTTTAAATTCCTAATTTGGTAACCAGTCAACAAGACAGTTGGACAATATACTCTGTGATACTGTTGATGTATTGATAATTGCCTGTCTGTGTCATGCCACAAATGATGAGGGCCACGATGAAAATTAGGATTTGCTCTTTACTTTCCTCGCTGTTTGGAATATGCAAGGGTTTTCTAAAGTATACTATGGTACATTTGTATTTAATGTTATTATTGTTTTATTTCTTCTAATATTTGTGAATCATGTTACATATCTATCAATGATATACACAGGCCTGAAAAAAACACCTGGCTATGAATATCAACAATATAACGTATAAACCAACTCGTCTGAAATAGGAAATCATTTGTCGATGCGCTGATACTAAAATCCCTATTAATTGTATCTAATTACACAAGCTTACACATGATCATTGCTACATCCGACCTATCCAGGTTTTATGCTATGTGGACCTGTGACGAAGTTTGTAAAGCCCTTTCCTTTTTATTGAACAACATTTATATAAGGTTTGGGAATGCAGTTTTCAGACAAGTAATCGGTATTCCCATGGGAACAAATTGTGCACCCCTTGTCGCAGATTTGTTTTTATATTGTTATGAAAGAGACTTTATGTTGAGTCTTTCTCCAGACACGCAGGCAGACATTATCACTGCTTTTAATAATACATCACGCTATCTGGATGATATTCTTAATATGGATAACCCGTTTTTTGGTCAATTGGTGGACACTATTTATCCCCGGGAACTCCAGTTAATTAAACTAACAATTTGGATACTGGTGCTTCATTTTTAGATTTACATCTCTCTATTTATAACAATATTATACATACCAAAATTTATGACAAGAGGGATGATTTTAATTTTAGTATTGTAAATTTCCCCCATTTGGATGGGAATGCTACATCTTATGGGGTATACATTTCTCAGTTAATTCGGTTTGCCAGAGCGTGTAGTTATGTTGAGGATTTCAATGAACGTAATCAATATATTACAAATAAACTTCTTCAACAGGGCTACCGTTATTACAAATTGCGTAAATATTTTGCTAAATTTTACTATCGTAATTCTGATTTGGTTTTGAAATTCAATAGTAATCTAAAGACTATTCTGCGAGAAGGTATTTCAAAACCCGATTTTTATGGGGATGTGGTTTACAAACTTCGTAAGATTTTGGGTCATGGCAATTTTCCAACTGTATTTGCTAAAATTATAAAAACGTTTTGTTAAAAGAGGTTACGACCCAACTGTTTTGAGACACACCGCATGTTTGGTGTTCAACCCGTTTACAGTTGGACGCTATGCTTCCCTCTTTGATTGTGTCTGACGGAAGAGGGGGAGGACTCTGTGATGGGCAGTTTTTAAATCCCACTGGGACGAAACTGTTTTGATTTCTGTCCTCTGGCCTGTTTCGTCGGGCCTTTAAGGGTGTTTCTCTTGGTGCTCTGCCTTCTGCAAAGGCATTGAGTACATACATTTTTTGGTTCTTAAGGTTTGCTTTTTATATATTTATACACGAGCATTTTTGTGTTTTACATACCATGCCTTTTGTTTCCATTGCGTGTGTTAGAGATTCACCTAGCAGGGATTACTTTTATTTACACTGTCCTGTGACTTTGGAACATGGTGGGGGTAAGAGTGAGGTTGGGTGCGCACCATAAACCGGTTTTGTTCGTTTTGTCCTCGTGTGTTTGCTTTGTATGCTAGTGTGTGTTGGTAGTGTATATGTGTGTGTGTACATGATTGTGTGTGTGTGTGCGTGTGTGTGTGTGTGTGTGTGTGTTGGTGGTGGTGTGCACTTCTGGGTGCTGTGGGGTTCGTTTTGGGGAGGCTGCGTTTTTGGTACGTGGCATTCCCTGTTTGATATTATTTTTGTTTTTAAGCTCCCCAGTGGTGTTTTTGCCACTGACCGTTCCAAGGCGGTGCCCCACTGTGTTCCTTTAATTGTTCGTTTTGTCCTCGTGTGTTTGCTTTGTATGCTAGTGTGTGTTGGTAGTGTATATGTGTGTGTGTACATGATTGTGTGTGTGTGTGTCGTGTGTGTGTGCGTGTGTGTGTGTGTGTGTGTTGGTGGTGTGCACTTCTGGGTGCTGTGGGGCTCGTTTTGGGGAGGCTGCGTTTTTGGTACGTGGCATTCCCTGTTTGATATTATTTTTGTTTTTATGCACTATTGTAAAGATCAGTCGGTTTAGATAAACATCAACGATTGCTATCATTTTATCCATTTACAGCACCAATTAAAATCATATATTAACTACATCGTTTTACATGTTATATATATCAAAGACAGTAACGTTTTTGGGCTGCATTCATTATACATAGGTTGTCTTAGAACTACAGTGAATATAATGATAAAATTATCCATGACACCATTTAATATAGTGTTCACACTAAAATCCATTTAAATATTAATTTTCAATGTGTAAAAGTATTATTTTTAAATTTCGACGTAATAAACAAATTTTTAGACTCAAGGTGACATAACATCAACAGAGATCTTTGTGGCATGAACTATTTTAGAAATATTTCATACCGCATTGCGAGTAAAGAATAAGGGTTAGAGTAATGCATCAATAAAATCAAAATAATACTGCAATAAATGACATGTTGTGTTGTTTTGATTTGAATAATGCATTACTCTCAGCCTTATGTAGTACATTTGCAACTAATCGTTTGATGTCTAAGCATTAAGAAGAAGATCATGTGTATAGGGGCAAAGGCTTATAAAATCGTCCGGCCACAATAGATATGAAAGCATGCCTTTCATTGCAACATTCAGTGAGTTTTTGATCTCGCAATTAGCGTTGGTGATGATTAAACTGACGCCGTATTCTGGAAAAACGTCCAACACCTTATGGTGATTGACAGCACAAGTTAAAGTATTTCAATTGTAAAGCAGTACCCTCGTCTTCGTTTATATCTTGAAAATATTAAATTCTATGCTTGTAGGCAATATTGTTGTACAATTATGTGTTAATAATTTGTTCCTTTATAAGTAAACCCAAACGATGACTAAAATTATCTATTTTTTTGTTGCATGGTAATAAATGCATTTGAAAATACCATCAACAGAAAACTGTAGTTTGAAAGGGCAATTCTACAAATGATCTGAAACATGCACATTATCATTTATTGTTTGCCCACTGAACTGTAGAAATTTGTGATTTAACCTATAGATACAAGACTGAGTTCAATGTCAATGGTATGCAATATATTTTTTATAATTGCTAGATCTATAAAACTGAATGCTATTACATGACTGGGTCCTTATATTAGGACCTAGCTCATGATAAGAATAACGAAACATTTATAACGTTATTTCATATGCATCCTGTTCGCGGAAGAAAGTGCTTGCTTTCTTTAAATAAACTTATATATGGAATTATATGTACAATAAAAAGACAGATAACTGTTCAAGTGTTACATAAATCATGAAATACAGAGGCTCTTGGTAATTTACTTAAAGTCGTCTAATGTTTACAATTTGTGTCGCAACGGGTTGCAACGGGTTTCATACTGAGAAACTGAAAAGTTCCTATCGGATGCGAACACGTTCAAATCGTTTTGTTACAATTGTTTCCTGAGCATTCAGTTACAAAAACATTGTATGCGGATATTAAGTCCAACTTTTCAGGCCTGCAAAATGTCTTTCATGATGAAGTCTCTATCCGCAATTACTAAGTTCGAGAATATCTACAAAACCCGAGTCAGTAACACTCAAAATGTTCAATTTGCTCCACCTTATATACATCTGACAGAAACATCACTGCGCCTTTTCGAGAAATGTTTACAAAAAAAAAACAAAAATAATATCAAACAGGGAATGCCACGTACCAAAAACGCAGCCTCCCCAAAACGAGCCCCACAGCACCCAGAAGTGCACACCACAAGACATTTTAATGTGGCATTATTGTTTGTTATTGTTTGATATTATTTTTGTTTTTATTGTTCTTGTAAGAGGAATTCACATTCCCCTGCGCTAAAAAAATGCTCGAACTCTAAACCAACATCTCAAATCAATCAATTATAAATTAAACATTTGTAAATGATTCGATGCGAGCTGACTAATTCTCTTTTGTAAGGTCTTAAGACGGAAACATTCCCTCCCATAGAGGCTACGTTATTTTATATAAAAATTGGTATCAAGTTATGATAACATTAGACATAGTACTGTTACTGACACCGAATATGTATGCAAGATCTTTGTCGGGAAATTTCTGTCTTTCATTAGTGTTATAAGAAGTTGGTATTTCGAAAACATTTTTTTCTTTCCATCTCTTTTTTCGCATAATTATGTTCGAAGTTTTGTTTCCAAGCCAGTAATAGGTACATGTATGTACATTGATCCTCCCGAGGAAACGGACAAATTATTTAACTGGGACGCAGTAAGTCCAGTATAAAACACATGTCTTTCTTTTTGAAGAGAATCGAATGAAAACTTGCTTGAAAGCTCGCCTTTTGTGATTTGTTAGTGCTATCTGTGCTGTGTTTATTCTGCAATATCCGCTTTTATGCTTTATTTGCCGGTTGTTCGCCACACGAACACGAGTTCATAAAAGCGTATCATACAATTTTTTTATTATGAGTCGGCAGATAAGAATAATAAAGTGCAATATTTTTCTGTGCTTCTTAAAATATGTTTATGGTTTAAATCTTTATAATGCCACAAACAACACATAGATATACATAAAACTGTTTGTTACAAAGCAACGAAAATTATATCTTTCATTTATTAATGCTAATTCAAACATAGAACAGAAAATAGCAATGAAAAGTATATTACTTGCACAGTTATCTGTGGCAATATCTATTAAAAGCAATTAATCAATTATTATAGCAAGTGTAAATGATATTAATCAGTGCTCTGGTCTCTGGACAAATGTCTCTGAAAGTTTACACATGTTTATGAAAACTCTTCTAGTGCACATACAGGCGTATCTTCGTAGGAATATACGTAATGAAACAGTAATTTAATTTACCTCTTCAGAAATAGCTTGGTCTTTGCAAACATCCTCATTGAGTTGTTGAAATATTTGTGATTTATTTCAGGGTGGTGTATTTTGCAGAGATAACAGTGCTTCCGAGACATGAAATTAAGTCTTTTTACAAACAGGTGTGCTTCTTGGTGTTGGAGATTTACGTTTTATTTATTTTGTGATATCAAAGTCGGACACTTAACGCAATGTAAGCACAAGCCAAACTGACCTATAATATCAGTGTTTTTACAACCTTACAATATGGAAGATTATTCATGTAAAAATTACAACATGCTTACTTCCGAATGCTTTATGAAAAATGACATGTGCATGCATGTATGTACACCTTTCCATGTAGCCTTATTGCATTTCTGTTAGACAGTTTTAAATAACAAGGATGTAGTGCTAAATGTTTTGTGCTTACCGGGTAATAATATGCCAGTATATTAAGACCAAGGTGCTTACTACCAAATGATACATTACAAATGAGAAGTGCAAGCATATATGTATTTATATGTAGATAGCCTTGCAGATAGCAATTTCTTTAATAAGAAGTGTATAATGCTAAATGCTATGTGCTTACTACAAAATGATGCATTACAAATACGAAGTGCAGGTATACATTTGATAAAACTTGTATGTTAATGGCAATTGATTGTTGTTCTTAATGTGTGTGTGTGTGTGTGTGTGTGTGTGTGTGTGTGTGTGTGTGGTGTGTTTTTGTGTGTGGGGTGTGTTTTTTTGTTGGGGGTTTTTTTTTTTTGTTTTTTTTTTTTTCCCACTTATTTTTCGTCTACTACAGCTAAGAGTTAAATACAAAATTTATTTGCAAGTACAATATTGTTTTTTTTTCAACGCACTTGTCGATAACAAGTTGCTACTAAGCAGTAAGCATTACGCACTAAACACATATATAAATAACCGAAGCTGGGAACCAAAATACAGTTTCACATTTTGACAACATTTTGTCTACGTAACGCAAACTTTTACGAGCTGATCCTCAATACCTCAGCGGTCGTTACTAAATAGACGCAAGTAGCGAGAGTACATCAGTGAGTGAAGGTTCCGCCACTATTTGAAACTCCTCCCACAAATTTAGTTCTCGGAGATAATGGCTGTGTGACCGATTGCATGTCATTTAATTTTTATCTTATATCAATAAAACAAATAATTCAGATGAAAGAATATCGAAGATAGATTGAGACAGGCAATATAGAAATGAAGATCTGTGTTTTCACTTACATGTAATGTATAATACAAAGTTTGGATAACCAGTCTCTGAAGGTGGTCAACGTACAAAGAGTAAAAATCAGATGGAAAACCAGTAGGGGAATTTGGTCAACTCAGGGACATATCCTTACGAATAGTATTATAAATGGAAAAGCAATGCAGGTAGATTGTCAACCCAGGGTCATTTCCAATGATTTCCAATGAAAACAGGTATAATACCACTGTAGGTAGGTGGTCAATTTATAAATGTTATTGTCTTCATTCGAAACATGGAAAACCAGTGTATGAATGTGGTCAAGTTAGGATTATTGCCTTAAAAATAGGTCTGATACATGGCAAACCAGTGTAAGTAGATGGTCAAGTAAGGGTTATTGCCTTAAAAACAGGTTAAATACACGGAAAACCATTGCAGGTAGGCGGTTAAGTAAGGGTTATCGCCTTGAAAACAAGTCTTATACATCGCAAACCAGTGTAGGTAGGTAGGCAAGTAAGGGTTATTGCCTTAAAACAGGTCTAATATATGGAAAAACCAGTGTAAGTAGGTGGTCAACTAAGGGTTATTGCCTTAAAAATAGGTATAATACATGGAAAACCGGTGTAGATATGTGGTCAGCTAATGGTTGTCGCTTTAGAAAGAGGCATACTGTTTCGAAAAGCAGTGTAGGTTGATGGTCAAGTAAGGGTAAATGTCTTAAAAAGAGACATAATACATGGAAAACGTCTGTAACTAGGTGGTCAACTTTTTCCAGCAATGCTGGTATCTCTTTATTAGGTTATGACCTTTAGTTGAAAGCCTACCTACGCTTATACAGTACCTATGTCATCAACTCTCATTTCACATTAATCAAATATAGTCTAACCTGTAAACAAAGGCCAACACCTGCCCTTTGTACATAGTTGACCTTTGTTCGAAGGTGTAATTGCTCTAATAAATGAAAACATGGTTTTCAAAGTCTGGCCTTTATTCACAGGGCTGACCTTCATTCGGATGTGGCTGTTAGTACAGGTGTGACTGTACAACATTTTTATAATTATTGTTTTATAGTTTAGTTTTCTATTGTTTCATATTAGGATCAGTATTGTCGTCAATCACCGAGATCTTCTTTTATATAACGTTAGCTCTAACTAACTGGTATTTAGATGTAAACATAAACAGTACCCGCTAATTTTATGCACAAAAAAATGTTAGAGTGATCTCTCTTAATTAATAATGGGCCCTATAATATTCTCTGCACTAGAATTGTATCGTTTCTGTCAAACTTACAGGCTAAAACGACTTTTTTACAATATCATTTATCAATAACTATGCATTGAGGTTGCTTGCACATGTAATAATAGATGTATTGACTTTTGATTTGTCGCATACGATTTCACCCAACACATGTAACTTAAAAGTGTCCAAAAGAAATACAACAAGGCTATATGCATATTCATACATTCATGCCTTCACTTATCATTTGAAATTAATCATTTGATGATAAGCACAAAGCATTTAACACTAAATACTTGTCATTTAAAAATGTCCAACAGAAATGCAACAAGGCTATCTGCATATTCATACATATATGCTTGCACTTCTCATTTGTAATGCATCATTTGGTAGTAAGCACATTGCATTTACCATTATCCGCTTGTCATTTAAAACTGTCCAACAGATATGCATTCAGGCTACATGGAAAGGTGTACATACATGCATGCACATGTCATTGGCCTGGGGACTGAAAGTCCCCTAGGCCTAAGTTAGCATACCACATTTCAAACACTGCTGACAATTTAGCTGTGCTATGTGCGAATAACAACTGTAAACATGCGCTTTGGGAAAGTAGTGCAAGACAGACCAGATCAATCTTTTGTTTGAATGTCGCATACGATAAGAACATATTACAAATAAAAACAGTACATACAACTTCAAACGATTGCAGAAAGGTTTATAGCTTACGGGCTGCATTACACAATTTTTTCTGTTTTAGAAATTACTGCGCTGTTACCTGATTACGGAAGATAATAATATGCATATCATGGAAAAGTACGGATATTTACGGAAATTTATGGAAACGTACGGAATTCGATATAAGAGTTTGTAGTTTTTTTTACTTTTCAAATTTCTGATGTTATTCCATTGACAACTTTCTTAATTTACGAACGATTACATATATATTTACCTAAAAATAAATTTCTTTAAAAAAAAAAGATACAATTTACGTACATTCCTTAGAAGGAGCTCACGTGATCAAAATCACCCACCATTTATCGAGGACGCTGCATGTCAAGGCCCAGTCAACGGTTTCATCGATTAAAACTACAAGGTAACCAATAATCATTTTTGGTTTTCCCTGTTATACACATTGTACAGTACTGTATTTATATTTCATTGTTGGTATTGCTTTGTTTATTTCTGTTTCAAGGTCTTGTCCTTGGTACACAATAATTTTCGATCCACATCATCTGATATCGCCTGAAGTTGAACAAAGCGCAGATTGAATTATTTTATTGTTCTCTCAAACAATTGATATTGTTGACGATGTGATTATTGTTCATTGTACGTTTTATAATAAAACAAACTTCCCTGTCATCCATATATTTGTGAATCATTCATTATGTGTCATATACTAAATTTGGCCCTATGCACATTTCGACCCGCGCTTTAGGTAAGGTTCAGCGTAAATCATGAAAGTCAAAAGTTGTTTTTAGGGGAGTTAATCAATAGCCCCCAGGCCTTCAGCGCTCACAGCGCTTTGATTTATGTTATGATGCCGTCCTGTTTTATTATAATCATTCAATTTCTATATTTTGACAGTATTTATTCACAAAAAATACATAGTTTACCATGATTTGTAAAAGAAAAAATAATAAATGATAGGATAAATGAAATGTTTGATTAGTTTCTCTCTGTATTTTCACTTCAGAATCCCCTAACATAAAGTAGCCCAGAACATGGGCGTGGTTAAAAAGTGTTATCATGTCACCGACGAGATAAAATTTAAAATGTCGCACTGGTGTTACAAAATGTATCGGGAACATTTAATGCCTGCTGCATGATTACGTTTTTGAGCTAACACAGTTAGCAGATGATTGGAAACAACCGTGTAGTATGCTTAGACGACAGTGGATTGATTCAGTCTGAGGCGAAAGGTGACGATCCCTTGAGGGAGAGGGTACTTTGCGTCGTTTTTGCAGCAAATAGGGAAACATTAAGAAAAACAAGATAAAACCAATACATATCAAATATGTTCACAACATTATTCTTTTATCAATTTTAAAGACAATATATTACAATCTAGCATAAAATATTCAGAAAAAATACTTGTTTCACTCAAATTATTCAGCAAGCATTGGTGTTAAAATACACATGAATAATAAAACATTGTAAAATTGTCTTTTTAAGTCTCCGGAACAACTTTTACTTTGGAAAATGACCAAAATATCGGAGTCGCAAAGAAGGTGGCGAGCAAAAGATCAGCAATTCATTTCTATTAGACATGTAAGGTAGCAATTAATTGCAAGAAATTATTCTGAAATGTTTTCAATCATATAGACTTACATTTTTAAAACGATACGAAGCCATTTAGTCTGAGTCTCTGCATTTCTCGATGTTGGCACTACGGAATTACGAATCATTTTCTCTTACATTCATTTCATGAACCCATGCAGTGTGTTCTTGCATACCTGTAGATTTATATGTTATATCTCTGCTAGCAATAAGCCAAGCAATTTGAAGACGGACGCGGATAACTAGCGACCTACTGTTCAAAATATATGTTTTATCCGTTCATTGGCGGAAGTTACGTTACAGCATTGCAGCAATTATGAGAAGTTTACAGAATGAAAAGGTAGCGTTACTTAAAAATCAATACATAACGAGAATATTATGTTCTTATATGAACAGGTTCAGATCGAAATATTATCGTCACTAAGGGTAATTGTTTTCGGGAACGAGGCTTTGCCTTAGTTCCCGCGAAACAGCGCCATTTGACGGATATTTCCATCTGAACCAAGTATCTAATGGAAGAAACTTTTTCTTGCATACCGTCTTGCACTTTGAAATAGATATTTAAAAACAAACTTACCGAAATGATGCATTTTGATATAAAAACAAACATTCTTTAGATGTTATGTATGGGAAAGTGACGTCACATTGTTTATAACGTGACGTCACATTGTTGAAATCGTTACGTCACAAGTCAACACGTAAGTCGTCTTACACGGGGGTGTAAGATGAGATTTTCCAGCACTGGTAAAAACTGCAGATATCCCCATCTGGTATGCAAGAAGAAAATGTCCTTAATTGAAAAAGTCATCAGTCAAATATTATAGTGATTAAACTAAAGTTTGTATTTAAACTTTTTTCCTTAGTTGTCGTGAAAGCGCCATTAAAAAGAATCTCACTGCAATCTCAAGCTCAGTTACCATCAAACTGGTAGTTCACACCATTAAGAGAGAATATGAATACTTAATTCCGGTTGTGTAAGTGTTACAACAACAAAAAAACTAGAAGAAATTTTTATAAAGTTATAACTCTACATTACCAGATGCCTTTATCAATTACATTATACCTAATATACCTTATTCAAAATCATAATCATACTTGACATTTATGTCTACGAATTGAATTACAACAAAAAGAAAGTTATGTTATATGTCTTTACCAAAATTCAGCTGTGTTAGAGGTGCGTGTTCTTCAATAAATAAATCATGACACATTTCGAAATTAAATTATATTTAATAAAACACTGGGCATAAACGTTCCTTAATAGTTCTAACTCCGAAAATCGGAGATTTATATAAAACCGTGAGTTACATGAACTATGTCTAAATAGTCGCGAGGAATGTTTCCGTTTGACGACAACAGCCTGGAGTATTTGAAGATGGAATAATAATGTCTAATCACTGTTAATCAATTACATTCACAACCTGTCTCCTCAACCAGAAATACGCGGTCAACCATGAACGCAAATACTTTTCGAATTGCAATTTATCAGTAGATAAGTCTCATGGCAGATTATCCATATCTCGGATACCCTAATTAGTTCTTTTGCTCCTGTTTAATAATAATGATGTCATTATTTACTACATGAAAAGTTTACATTGACAGCTTGCCGCAGATAATGACATTATATTGTTGTAAAACAAAACAAAATAGACGCCAAAAGGAAGAAAGTATGTCGTTCGTCACTCCAACATAGCAAAAAACTAATTTATCAGTCTGAGAATAATTTGAAAAGGAAAGAGAGATCACTAAAAATGTCTCTATCTATTCAAACATACGACAGTCAATAATTGTGATATGTATTTTGCTGCATGGCAATGAATCAAAGCAAATTGACGCGTAAACGTGTCATCGTCGGTCCAATTTTGTCACTTTTTAGACGCAAATAGAATTTAATTGATGCATAATTTAAATGTCATTATATATGTTGGATAGCGGACGATTTAACTGGTGCCACATAATTGAATTGTCTGTCTCAAGAGATAAATCTACTAAGATGATTAATTATTAAAAATTCAAGAAAGCTACGATATGACATAGACAGGTACGTTTTATCTGATTATGATATTTTATCATTATCGAAGCATGGTAGGTGGTAAAGGCATATGACTAAATAACACATGGCGAAGACATCCATTGTCCAATTCCGTCCTGGTTCCGGAATTAGACTTTTAGATTTATATTCTAGTAATTGGGAATGTCTTTTGTATCTGTACTGGTATCCTACATGTTAACCGGACGTTCAATCAGCCGGACAATTTCAAAATGCACGTCATTGAACAGTTATCCTTTGATCCAACGTGTAATGAGAATACCTGAATCATGTAGACGCTTTCCGTTTCTATGACAGTGTAGCCAACTTATTGCACCAGTTGTATTCAGTTTTGTGTTTGTGTAAGCGATAACCATTATGGCAAATAAACAACTTCCAAGCGTTCCTTAACGTTTGATAACGTAACTAGACTAAATAATATATTTAGATATAACTAGACACACACTTGCATCTTCAAATGCCGTATTTAGTATAAGAATATAAATTGATGCGTTCTGGTTTTTTCACACGAAATGTTTTTCTTTCTGTTCATGTTGGCTTTTAAAATGAGTTTACATTGTATTTCAATAATGCATTTAGTGACTCGCATCTGCTTTAACTTTAAAGCATTCTTATGGTGTCTTTCTAAAAAGTAATTGACAATTTTGTGTTAATAATCCATTCCTCAGTTTAAATAGGCAATTACTTCAGATAAATATGTAAATATTAATAAACTGCTTCGTAATTATACTCTACAAGGTTATTCATATGTGGAACTGAACAAAGATTCATTCAAATATTTCTGCTGTTGATAATGTGTAAAACTTCACGCTTGTATGTAATTATACTCTACAAGGTTATTCATATGTGGAACTGAACAAAGATTCATTCACATATTTCTGCTGTTGATAATGTGTAAAACTTCACGCTTGTATAACAAAGCAAGCTAAACTAGCAAAGAAGCAAAATACTTACGGTAGAATGTTATAATATGTTTTTTTATATTTGCCAAAAAAAAAAATATATACACATGCGGACATGAAAGGGTAATATGCCGACTAAATCAAAGCTATCGCGTTCAATGATCAACTATAATGCGGAATGTACTTTTCTCATGCAGTACAAGAGTACATTGTACTATCAGCAATGCTTTACAGAAAGACCGTGCGCATATTAATATACCATGATAGTATTTTCCCATAAATATGAGAAAATAACGTTAAAACAGGAATTATTTCACTACATAATGGTTTTATAGATGTATCTATAATCATAAATCATTCAATACATAATTTACCGAAAACTTCATGGGAGGAATTTGACAGAAACACATATTCTATTTATGTTTTGCGTTTCTGCGATTCTTAATCCGAAAGTAAAGGAGAGCTGTATTTGTTCCTTGCTGTAACTGCTTGATACCTAGGACCAGTCTAGCTTTCAATTCAGCTATTTGATATTAATCTTATGAATAGATTCTTTAATAAAAACATGTAATTTATAGCTTTAATCAAAGGTAGGCGTGTAAGGTTGTTTACTGGACCGAAAGCATGACACCAAACATTGACGGGTAATAGGGCGTTACAAGTCAGTTGCCCGTACTAATTTACAGGAAACTTTAACATAATTTGTTAAGGATCAATGATTTCAAAGTAATAACAAACCATTTACATAACATAAATATTTATTTACAAAAATACTATTGCCAGTATTTACAATAAACCAACCCTTTAACACTTGATTTACTGATTCTCTCGAATACTGCAAAGAAAACGTGCAGATACATCAAGATATAGATAACAGAAACAAATAATGAACGGTTTTTAATATTGTTAGATTGCTTACTGAATAGGATTGTAGAGTCATCGCAAAATCTAAACGCCTAAAAATATACGATTTTACACCCTTGACTAGTCTTGTTTCATACTAAAACAGTAAAATTACGGAACACTAAAGCTTGTAATAATTGCGAACTTTCTATCATATTTGCAATCAAACACATATGAACAAGCGACTTTGATTACTTCTTGCAATAAAAATACGCGTACATTACTAACATATTCATGTAGTCCAAGTAATAAGCCACATCAAATGATGCTTCCGCTGGACATCGTGTATTTCAACAATGGTCTTATGTGTTCTTTTAACGTTTCGTCATTACCGTATATTTTAAATAATTACTGTCACTATAAAACTCATCTGGACAGAGCAGTATGTATTTTTACTTTTTCTACTAAAATACCATGTGACGGCTGCAAATATACTGTAATACATGCGGCAGTTTTTATTAGTATGCCTCAATTTATTATCAATGTTAAACTCCCATAAACAAAAAGTTCGCATTCATACTGTTTCTGTCAGGGCAGCACGTCGCCGCTAGAAAATATACTGTCAGGCATGAACGCGCGGTATCGATTTTAGTCAAACCGTACATAATAAAATAAATATCACACAGTTTTGAGTGTAACAGTAAATATCGAAATCGCCTCGGGTAACAGTATTTTCATCATGTGGACATTTTGTTACATACTGTTACACTCAAAGCTGTGTGATATTTATATACGATATCATTAAATTTTGTATAAAAAAGATACGTCATTCTTTTCAGGCATCCAGGATATTCAGAAAATAAAATTGTTCTCGTAGATTCGGTTTTCGGTATAATAAAATAAATGTCATAAAACTTTACCAACCTTTTCTCGACATAGTTATATTGTCAAACTGTCACGCTCGGCCTCGCCCCAAATATGACAGTATTCTCCTAAAATAAGAATACTACCTCATGTTGACTAGGTTGACAATATTACAGTCACTCTCAAAGCTATATGATATTTTTATGCTATCAACGTATTTAATGGCGATAATCAATGCATCGTGTGTAGTGAATTGCTCTTCTTCAACAACGGTTCAAACCTTCACTATTAAGCAGATAATATTTTTCTGAATATTCCTTGGCTTTGCAATTGACAAATAAATTGCATACACAAAACAAAACACTACACACTTATCAAGAAATTACAAGACAGTATGTTGACGTCGTATTGTATTATACATAATACATGACTCTGCAAGAAAAACGAGGAGTTTAGCGATATGAAAATTAGTGAATTGGGAAACTGTGAACAGTTTTAAAAGAAAAAAAGAGAAATTTTAAGAGTGTGACATTGTGTATTACAGGTCTGTATCGTATGCCTTATCAATATTTGTTATCACAAGTTTCCATATCAGTTATGCAAACATTTATACAAATATACCGTGTGGGTGAAAATAGACAATAATTTGACAAGATATGCTCGTTTAAAAATGAAATCGTTTTTTAACTACGTTGTACTATTAATTTGTTTTTACATTGGTATTTTGGTCAGCATATATTGGACAATAAAAGAGCAATACTTTACAAAACCTCTCATACAACAGAAAATATTTAAAGTTTACATTTCGTTTTTTATCTGACTTAGGCATAGACAACAGTTGAACCTACTGTTAGATTTAACAAACATGTTGAACACTAAGTTACAAACACATAACATTATACCAAATCAAAAGAAAGGCTTTATCATAAAAAGTGATAATTAAAAATAAATATATGCTGAATCAGGATGAGGTTACATAGTAAAACCTATATATATAGTCGTGGAATATACATAGCGTTTGTTGCAAATATTCAAGGATATTTCAACAGAAATAAGAATGACACGAAACTGTACACAACTATTTGTTATTTACAGATGAATATAATTTCACGGAAACAAGACGGCAGCCATTTAGCCAATTAGTTGTTTTGCAATTAAGGTTACCGTGACCTTTATCTGTTGAAGGTTGAAGATCACCGTGGCCTTTAATTTTGACTTGTTACCTTAACAGTCAATAGGGGCCGTCTGGTGGTCGTAACTAAACTACCTACAATGGGGACAGTAGGTCAAAGCGGTATCTAGTTATTGATAAAACAAACGTCTTCATGTTAAATGTCTCCATGACCTTAAACTATGACCTGTTGACCTCAAATCGACATGGGTCAACTACTGCTCATAATCAACGTACCTGCAAAGTGTTCCAGTTATTGATCGGACAATTGTTTTCTTTTGAAGATCACTGTGACCTTGACATGCCAAATTGTTCTTTGATCGGATAAAGTACGGTTTACCGACCGACATGTTTAAACAAATATCCTTCCATATTTGATAGGAGTGGGGAAAAAGAAATTCAATCTGAAACCAGCTGTGTTACAAATAAAGTTATCTTTCCGGTGAAATTGACAGTTATTTGTTCGTAAAACATTCCTACTCGAAAGTACATACTATAAATATGCTAAGGTATTTTATCAATAAGATTGCAAATTCTGATAAGCCCTCTTCGTGTGGAATCGAAAGAAATGTATTCGTCAACATCCTTTAGACTAAATAGAATTATATCAAATATACCTTATCTAAAGTAATTCTCATACATGTGTTTCTAAAGTGCTAACGGGACATGAATAGCGCAAAACAAAAAATATAGTGATACCCTAAATGAATGAAGTCTTCAAATGTCTAGTATCTTTGAGACAGTATAACCACTTTGTACATTTTGTTCTCCAACTTCAATACGTCCGACATTCTTTTGAATTGATACTTTAAATTACATTACATTACTACGCATCTTAACAAATGTAATTACTTAAAAGTAAAAATCTAATTTATGAATTAAACAGAAAAGTAAAAGACTGAGACTATGTACTACATCACAGAAGAAAGAGATATTGCAACATTATATTCGAACAGAACAAAATATGCTGGTGATTTTTCCATTCAGATGTTATCCATCTATTTATTGATTATAACCACCTGTTCACTTATTTAAAAATTAAAATTCATAAAAATGAAAAATATGAAATATATTCGAACAATTGTTTTTTTTAAATATTTATCCGTGATGTTAAGAACATAACAAGAAAGTTCGATTGAATGCGCTTTGGAAGTGATTGCCTGTAGAAATCATACGACACGTGCTACCTCTAATGTATTGATAATATTGTTTCAAGATATTTGTCTTCTGATGTTAAAAATTCAAAAAGAGCTTTAATCAAGGGATGAAAATTATTTGAAAACTTAAAGAAAAGTATACCACTGAACGAAATAAATAAAATAATATTATTTGCAAACTTCTAAATACACAATTATTAAAGGTCCAATACTAAGGAAAGCAAAATTCAAATATACTTTAAAAAAACACAGAAATAAGTTAATTTTGATAAAAAATGAAGGTTGGTATGAAGAAATTCTAAATAAACCACAGTACATGTACAATTATTTTTCTATGCATTCTGAAGAAAGTTAAAAAGACCTGGGTGGTCATTTTGTCGAATCACTGAGATTTCAACATAATACACATACTTTTCTTCGTGTTCCAAAAAACTTTCTGTAAATTTTAACCTGACAATCTTCATTATTTAGTGTCTTGCATAAGGTAATGTACTTGCCATTGAAATAACTGTCACTTAATTTTCGCTTAGTGGTGGACCTTTAACAAATTTCGATTTTTTCTATGAGCACGTTTTTTCTTTGAAGTTAAAGAAAAAGATAATGTCAAATGAAACTTATCAAAAGTGCTTGAATTTTGTGTTATCATGTGCATGTGATTAAAATTGCAGATAATATATGCTATAATTCGGTTCAAACAGAGCCATGTTGGACTGATGCATTTCTATCAAGTAAATCGAAAAGTATTAATTAAAGCTATGTAAGTCGTAAATGCTAACAGTATGATTGTTAGATGTATGTGCCCGTTTGTAAACTAAATAAAATGTCATTAACCATACAAATACCTGTACGTACACTATGAGGATCTGAAACGTTTAGAGAACGAACGTAGAATTCTATATCTATCAAAAATTAAAAAAGACAATATTTAGCTGGGAATACAGTGTGCTATGAACACACGTTTTTATTTCACAAACTGCTGTTATAGGCTGATTCTTCATTGAGGGATGTAGTGATGGCCATGTCGTCTACGGCTTTTCTATTTTGCATTGCTAGGCTATATCACCGTACTGTGCAAGTTCGAATATGCTGTTATGTATTATAACGAATACATTTTGACTGTGTGTAGATGTCACATCCAAAACACAGGGAATATGTGCGAACTGATTTTTTGACGAATAAGCTCAGTGTCTCTGTGGAAAAGAGTTCTGTGATTGGTTGGGCTTTTAAAACGATATCAATTTCAATCTGAATATGTTGGATCAGATCATCTCTACGATAATCAGATTGGTAAGGTAACGTAAACGTATATGTTTCTGAAAACATTTGAGAATACCATAGTCTTACAAACTACCCAAAACTCTTTTCTTGAACGAATTATCGTGTGACAATAACTAACTTCTGATGTATTTTCATGAGTTATAAATGTTCGTCACTGGCATGTTTCAATTCATTTTTTAAATTATGTACTGGTTAAATATATTTCACCTTAGGCACACTTGCTGCATATCACCATTCTTCTGCTCGACTTTATCTTCTTGATTTTTATTGTCTTCGTTTTATGAAAATGAGTCATACGCCTGTTCCATTTCACCATGAGTGTATTGTGCCTTCCATTTTTGAAATATTTTCATAATTTGGTTTATCGCACCATAGGCATACTCTGACATTTCAGGACTTTGCCCAGGTCGTCCCTAAAAGACTTGTTCATAAAAGCGTATATGAAAGGGTTTGCAGTGTGGTAAACGAAGTACATATAAAATACTATTTGATTGTATTTCAGCACACCATGTGCCATCAACCATGCTGGCAAAAACGCAATAAGAAACACTATTGTCACCACAAACAACATAACGGCCGTCCGAATATTTGCGATCAGGGTTTTTTCTTTGATTGACAGGGCCTTACTGTTGTGTCTAGGCTTTGGACGCATTGGTTGGCGCTCGGGAGCATTATCAGCCGTGCCATTCTCAGAAGAGCCTCTTTTGTGTGGATTCACGTGGGTTACAGCTGTGAATTGTGTCTCAACGTTTGAAAATTCAACCTGCAATAGAAAAGTATTTACCATCCTTGGAACCGGTTGTATTCTACTGGTATCAGAATACAGGAAACAAGAGAAATGTATTGTTCACTAAGATCAAAAGAGAGACATAAGCTTAAATACAACTGTCTTCTATAATGTATAAGCTGGTGTATTATCTTAACAATTTGCCTTTCTCGTTAAGAACATTAAACAGCATTGAATTCAAGAGGTACATTGCACAGTTAGTAAGAGTAATACAGAAAGTAATTATATTTATGCTTGTTGATTTTGATCTTTCTTGATATAAATTTATTCAATTAAAATCCAAATAAGATAAAGTAGAAATGCTGCTTTCCCTTTTGACCCAACGTCAAAATCAAATCTAAAATTTCCTGAGAAATGATTCATAACATTTCATAAATCATACCACCCTGAAAAAATATTAAATCCATCTTTGGTCTTTTTTGACGAATACAGATATTTCATTTTAGATTTACAGTAATTAGAATTTATACGTAAAAGCGACTGTTCTTCGACCCCGACTTGATCATACCTTTTCTCGAGTGTTTCAATTCTTAATAAAATTATATATTATGAAACACTACCAAGGTGAACACTAAATCTTTTTTGATAAATATGTTTCAAAGATTAATGGTTAAAAAAACATGGCATTTTCAAAAATACCTTAATTTTTGTGTTTTTTTTTATATTTGATAAAAGATCTGATCCTTTTCATCAAACTGCTTAACGATGTAAGTATCTTTAAAAAGATGACGCATTTTGCGATATTTTCTGACTAAACGTATAAAACGGGGATACAAATGATTTATAAGAAGACAAATATCAACAAAATTAAAAATATGTACTGATAAAAATATCCTAATGATCAGCCCGAGAACGTTTAGAAATGCAAACAGACTGTATCGAAAAAAGCAAAACTTGGGTAATGATGAACTTATACTATATACATGTACCTTGACAATCAATTAATTGAAAAAATCCCAATACATATAACAATGTGATCATAATAATAAAATATGTCACATTGAACTTTTGAAAATACATTACCCTGATAGAGACTAAACCATGTAACTGAGCAGGTGATAATGGGAAAGGGCTCTTAATATATTAACTTGTATCTAGAGTACATCACAAACTTCGATAGGTCTTGGCATGGTCACCAGTGAAGAAATCCAACGGTCGGCCGGGACAATAAAACATTATAAACCACCAAACAAAATTTGATATGGCGGACTTGCGTATTTTTATTCAATAAAAAGAAAATAATTATTAGTTACTAATCGATTTCGAGGAAATTTTTTTCAAATTATAGACGTTCGACAACATTACAAGAAAAAGAAATTTGAAGCCTGTACCTGTATCAACTTCAGACAACTAAAATATATTAATACTTTGCCAAAATCAGTTCTGATTTATGATATGTTCCACTGAGTCCATTGAGTCTGTCCGGATAAGTTTAAACGAAATAGGTAACAGCAGAACTGAAGGAAAGATTTTATTGAAACAACTAAATAACATTAAGTCATATAGACATCAACAAAATTGTAATGAAAAGGGATGGGTTTAAGCCCCCAGGGGTTTTTTTCCCCCCGACCGCCCCAAAGGGGGCCCCCCCCCCCCTACTTTTTTTTTTTTTTTTTTTTTTTTTTTTTTTTTTTTTTTTTTTTTTTTTTTTTTTTTTTTTTTTTTTTTTTTTTTTTATATATTTTTTTTTTTTTTTTTTTTTTTTTTTTTTTTTTTTTTTTTTTTTTTTTTTTTTTTTTTTTTTTTTTTTTTTTTTTTTTTTTTTTTTTTTTTTTTCCCTTGATATCATTATTATAAAGCAACATTATCGGATTGAGACAAAGAGATTTGTACCAGCTTCTATTTAAAAACACGATAATATTTTATTATTGAAATGGTTAAGTTTCTTGAATATTATGCGACGCATTTTTGCGACTGCTTCTATATTTTCCAGATAAAGTTAACATACAGTAAGCACAGATAATAGGAAAATCATACAAAGAACGACATCATCTACTACGACTTCCCTTTAACATGCAAAAGTATGAGCATGAGAATTCTCAGCTACTGCAAACACATTTTCGGAGGATCGTGTTGTCGCGGATTTTTTGAGGTTGAAGTTAACTATATATTTAGTCCCCAACTGTCTTAACAATACTATTTTTTTACTTACTATTGTTAGCATAATAATATTATTTACAATGTATATTTTGGGTTTGATATTTTGTATCCAAGGATAGGAATCTTAAATTTCACAAACGTCTTCGGATACCACAGTTATAAAATGTTGAATTTTTATCCAGATTAACTGCTGAACAAATTTAATGAAAACGTGGTTATAATCTTCCTTTTCGTTGCATTTTACGCACATCGGAGAGACGGATATATTCCATAAGTACCGTATCTCTCTATGTGTGAATATATTGTTAATCACTCTAAATTTCAATTGTTTATATTTGTTATCAGGACTTACTTTTATAAAGTTGTAAACAGCAGCCTCCATAAATTTCAAACTTTTCCGACTAATATTTATGAACATATGGTTCTGGAAGCATTGCATTTATTTATATGACGAACAATCCCTATAAACTGTCGAGAGGGAATGACTTATACAGCTGCTAGTCGTTAATCAAACGGTAAACTTTACATAATATTTATTTTTTCCATATATTTATATACCAGGTCTAAACACGTCAGCAACACATTTAAAACGTGGATTTTATGGCGATAAGAAAATATATCTAGGACATGCATCCACATAAAAAGTTGAACGCAATCAGCATTAACAACTGTATCAAGGCTTATGGTTCGTTTTAGTCACCAGCTACTAAAGACAGTC
Source organism: Saxidomus purpurata (assembly GCA_022818135.1). NCBI lineage: Eukaryota > Metazoa > Mollusca > Bivalvia > Venerida > Veneridae > Saxidomus > Saxidomus purpurata. Next base: position 53,515,054 of record JAFMSR010000004.1, read on the forward strand.
AGTGGTTACAATGGAAATTACTTGTCACAAGGGAAGACAGTTATCGCCAAATAAAGTAACTGTTGCTAGAAACTAAGGACATCCAATGATTTTATGGAAGTCACTTGTGGCCATTGGATGCAAACTATTGCTAAGGAATTTACTGGTTGCTATTGTAACTACCTGGTTGCTACGGGACTAATATATTGCAAAGGAAGTCGCTAGGGAAGTCAATAGTTGTTAGGGGAAGTCATTGGCTGCTAAGGAAGTCACTGGTTACTAGGAGAAGTCATTGGTTGTTTATTCAGTTTTATTGCCATGACAACCAGAGTTTGACATCGAATGGAATTCTTTGAATAACTTCGGTAGAGCTTCATGCAATGACAATTCCTACCAAGTTTCATCAACATTGTCGTAATGGTTTCAGAGAAGATGTCATTTAACGGTGATGTAAACGACGGACGACGGCGTTGAATCATCCTAAAAGCTCACAAAAGCACATCGTGCTCAGGTGATCTAAAAAGGGCAAACAGAGATATAATTATTAAATGACATACTATTAAAAGCCCATGTATTTTAAAATTCATCGGCTTAATAATATAACTAGGTTAAACTCCTTCTGCTCACAAAAGTGTTACCTGTACTTTTTAATTAAATTGCCTTTTGTTTACTCTTATCAACTTAATACGGATTCGTCTGGGAATCTCTACAGGGCACTCCATCCGTCTTAAAGTATCGCATTCGCTTATTGAAAGGTATCACGTCTCACTGACCGGAGATTACTAAGTCCGTGACGGTGTCAATTTGTCTAGTCATACATTATTAACACGATATTACACTTAATACGTCATTTCATAAAGCTAAACCGGATATTACGAGTATCAGACTGTATTGTGTTTTTATTTCACTCAGCTTAACAAAGCAATGATCTTAAAATAATAATCCTTTTTAGATTAGGTCCCTATTTTACAAATAAGATGTAAAACTTCTAACGTGCTATAAACATGATACACAGTGCTTTAATAGTCGTGGAATAAATTTTCAAAGATAATCGTAGGTATAAAGTCACTGTTTGTGAGATAAATAAAAAAGATAGAGCGCTGCATTCTTAAACAGGTGTTATATCAGTTCACCATATGAACTGTATCGAAATGCCTCCACGAGACTTTCTAAAAGAAATTCTTAATGGAACTGGCAAGACTGAATAGAGCCTCGTTTTCGTTTAGAGTCCTGAAAGTCTAAGTAGCACAATTACAAGTACATGTAGCTCTTATTTCACTAAGAAAGATGTCTTACAGCTGGAAATTTGTACCAAAATCATTCCTAACTTTCCTTTTTATATTGTTAAGTATAGCGCATTATGTTTTACAATGATATTGCAAAAAGGAATGAGAGGCTCTCCGGAAAATACTTTTCGCGAAGAAACGACTTGAAAACGAAAGAAAGGCATATGTCAACATTATTTAAGAGTGGACAGAACATGGTTTCATCATTATCATATCAGTAAATTAGTTGTACCATATCAGTAAATTCAAAATGATCAAAGTGACTTTAAATGTGTCCGTTCTCACCTGACACAATATTAACAATATCCAATAGCCTTTACGAGACATTGTTATAGAAAATCATAATGGACCCGGTTAACTTAATCTAGCCTCGTTCTCATTAAATGTCCTTAAATCTAAATCAAACCCGTATTGGACTCTATGCAGACTCCAAGCGATATCCATACATATACTGTCATCACTTTAGTTTTAATTAGGTAAAATATTCTCCTATTGTGGTTATATATAGTGCTGTTTGAATAGCGAAATAGCTTAGGGGCTATCTATATAACTGAAAGAATGTTTGCATTATTAGTTCATTACAACGAGAGGGTCATTGGCCCTAAAACTTACAAAACAAAACTTAACATCCTTAAATGAAATTAAATTCTAGTAACGGATTTTTTTAGATTTTATTTTTTTATGAGATTTTATAGGGTAACAACCACAACACACTGGGGTCTTACTTTTTGAGGGATCATCTTTATGTTAGCAAGATTGGTAGAGGGTCATGAAACGATAATTGCGGTCAAATAAAATTGAATTCTGATCAATAGTTTCACAGAAGAAAACTAGGTTTCTACACATAATATATATACATGTATATATAACAGCCCCAACAACTTGGGGCCTCATTTCTAAACAGATCAAGCCCATTTTAGCTTCGTCATAAAGTTATCAAAGTTGTCAAATAAAATTAAATTCTGACCAATATTTTCAGAAAAGAATTTTGAAGCTTTATATAGATAAGATAGAAATTGAGGGATCAGCTTCTTTTTAGCTTTGGTAGAGAGGCATTAAATGATCATATTTGTCAAATTAAACTAAATTCTTATCAGGAGTTTCAGAGAAGAAGATTTTAAAAGTTTCTGTATAGAATATAGTCGCGCCCAAGTCGGGACCACCGTTTTCTATTAATCAACTTCAATTTAGCAATTTTGTCAGAGAGTTATCACATTATTATTTTTGAAACATTAAGTTCTGATCAGTTGTTTCAGAGAACATTTTATTGAGTTTTGCATGGATCAGAATTTTTAACAGTTTTGTTAAACGTTTATGCACTTCCATTTAATCCCCTTCATCACTGTACTGAACGTCTAGTAAATCACTTGAATCTTTTTGTCTCATGCCAATCACAATTTGTAGCACAAACACCCTACTTAAGCCATCCTTTAATGTAAAGCAAAATGAAACATACGCAATGTCAAAAAATACATTTTCATCATAACTTCTGTTAAGCACACAGATGATTTTCCTGTAGTGTTTACCTTAGAATCTAAGTGAAATTGATCAGGCGCTTAGTATAGCAATTAACATGAAACAGTATTTCTAGAAAAGGACACTGTGAATACTAGCTGATACCAATCGATAAGCATTATCAGGTTTTCTTTGTTGTGCGCGACAACTAATTTTTGTCTTCAAAGCATGTGTTTATATGCATACCTATCCATACTTTTTAAAACATAAGTTACATAACAACATCTTTTGAACACAAAGACTGTTACACACTCAAAGATGATTTATTGTTACTTGACAGATCATTGTTTGATTTCTTTGATATCGTCATTAAGGAAAAAAAAAACCGCTAAGATTGTCATTAATAGCCTAGACGGTGTATCAGCTTGAAACACAGTAACTCTTTTAGATTTATGACTGAAATGTAAGACATTTGCATTTTATAGTATAAAATGTCGTATTTCAAACATTATCCATCAAACGAATTTCTTTCAGATGATTTGCCCTGACAGTGCATTACAACTATTATTCACCGAACATTAAACGTTAAATGTTCAAGCACCATTTAACTTAATGTCTGCATCAGAAACAAAAGGAAATAAGCCGTGCTTACGAATAAACTGTAGACATGTAACGAAAGTGCTAAAAGTGAAGTTACTCATTCATTTGATGCAAATATATCGTATGTCGTAAAGTGAAATGATTCGTTAATGTAGAAATATATTTTTTAAAAATTCATAGTTGTGACTAGTTCACTTTTCTTTCGATTGCTCAAAACATGCAAATCTAAATAGATACTCACACCTGCCGGATATAGACTTGACCTTTTACGCTTGCTCCTTTTCGCTCTATGCGCATGTATCGACTTGTAGATAAGTCCGTACAACACAACCACAGCAAAGAACGACAACAGATAGGTTCCGGCATACATTTTCTGATACAGGTCTACATATTCTGGACCAATTATAATGTTATTCGGCGCGCATACTCCAATAAACACCAGTTCTTGTTGAGAATCTATTGTAAGGTCACCAGTCGTTGAACTTGTATTTGAGATACAGGTCATATTTTGAGCACAATTTTGAACAGAATATATTGTCATATTTTCCTTTTTCGTGTCATTTCGTGAGACTTCGTATTGTACAATACTTGATTTGTTCAAGTCCATACTCTCGGATATGCCAAGTGTGGTGAAATTTGTATTTTCAGTGTCTGATATATTGTTTGTTGAAGTTATGTAAGGATCTTCATACATATAAACTCCGTGCATCAAGGATGTGACGATTCCAAATGACGAGGCGGCTGCTAAAAGACACAGTACGATGAGTTTTGCGCGTTTTATATTCAACACATGAAGAAATGGATGACAGATACAAAAATATCTGTCAGTTGCTATGGCAACCATGATAAAGGCTGCAAACGGTATGTTGCAAGTGATGAAGAACATATAGATTTTGCAGGCGGCGTCATACTGCAAGTTGTACTGAAGATAAACAACAGCTTCAGTGAACGGCATAAGGAACAGGCAGGTAAACATGTCCGTACCCGCCAAGCTCATGATGAAAATACCGGCCGTTGACTTCTCCTTTTTGTGCGAGTATATGTAGAGTACCAGGCTGTTTCCAATTGTTCCACATATAGAGAAGACGGATAGCATTACCATAACCGTGACTGTGTCTGGCTCGTCCATTTTGGTTTAGACCTGAAAATATAAAACAATCGTTGTCTGTCAATATCTTAAATAAAAAGGTTAATAACATTTAAAGTTATTTAAAATACATTTAACTGTGACTGGAATAGGTTTATCATATTTAAGACATTAAAATGCAAAAGTCTTCTTATTTAAAAAAGTATTCTTGAAATATGTAAGAAGTATAGTTATGTAAAAACCATTACAAAACAAATTGTCATAATCTTAAGTAAATAATTTAAACTAAGTTTAACTTAATTAATGATTACTGGTATATGGCAGTTGGTTAAAACAGTCGTGTCAACTGAAAGGGAATATGAGATACAAGTTTAACACTTTTTTGAGCACGTAATTTACGGTCGCCTACTTTGTAAACTTTCGTTTAAATCTACAGCGTATAGTCATGTAAAATAAGTATTTTAACAAGTTCTATTGTGTACTTGTAGGTGTGATACATGGACCTATATAGGGAAATATCTAATTAACAATCTCTGCGTTTTATCATGAGAGGTAATTGTGCACCAGGAGATGTATTTATTACTTTTCGAAAGACACCGCTTGATTTTCACTTCATGTAATTCATGTCCGTATTATGCTCATTCGCCCAATGGACAAGTGTTTCTAAGGACATTGCGTTTACTTATAGATGTTGATATCAACATCAGTATAAATGTTTAGAATTCAGAAAATGTAAACTTTAATGTACAAATAATTTACTATAATGAACAAAATATTTGATAATGTTGAGACTATGTTAAACATACCGTTTATAAACAAATAATCTACAATGGTGAATACGATATTCGAACATATATATAATTTATTCAGACATACTGTGTGTATGAGACTATGTTAGATTTAGTTTAGTTTAAACTAATTTATTTTAGCTCGATTGTGAAGAAAGCTTGTAGCTTATCGAGTCACTCTCGAGTCCGCTTCCTGGAAAAACCAGTACTTGTGTCATATGAGGAGGTACGGTCGTGACCTTGGTGGGGCTCGAACCCGCAACCTCCGGGATGAGCGGCAGACACCTAAACATCTACACCACCGCTCCCTTATGTTAGATTTAACGTTTATGAACAAATAATCTACAATAGTGAACACAATATTTGTACAGATTTTAATTATATGTTAAAAAAATAATAAAATAAAGTAAATGAAGATGAAAGTTACATGTATGCAGTTTATTTTTTGCCAATTGCATTCTATTTGGGAATTCTTTGTTGTCTGAGATAGTTCATCATTTTGTCACAAATAAGCCAAGGTTCTTTAAGTCTAACTAATGACCCCAAAATATAAATTCTCTAAGTTTGAAATAGTTATTCGGCCGATAGTACGTTTCACGTTTAAGGTATTTTTGACGATCAATTCATAATATAGGACACGTAAAAAGATATCGATATTCATCAACGAGGTCTATAACGTTTGGACTAAATCTTTCATTTGCTATGATGAAGGTCCTGTTAACCGTGTATTGCATTAAAAGTGACCGTAATTGACCTTATAATTACATAAAACGTGAAATATCAGCTATAATACTACATTTTTATATTGCGTTTTCGAGGGTTCACAAGAAGCAGCTAAAATCTAAATTATAATATATATTACTGCCTAAAGTACATAGATGAGCAAGCATATAAGAAGAGAAAAGGTTTGCAGTTAACGATGTCAAAAGGTTAAATATGATACTTGGAAGTTTATTGTACAAATGCAGTTGTAAACATTGATTCATATATAAAGCAGTTTTGCTTGTAAAGCAAACACAGTTTTGTTTATATTTGTACACGTTTCATGTTATCTTAACTTTCCCACAAATCACAAATTTCCCCGATGATTTTATGTTTTGGCTCTGCTTGAAGTCCTTGATACTGAAAAAAATATAACAATTCGCTTCGCTATATTGCATGCTGTGGTTACAATATACAATCAAATGATATTTTAAGTCCCGTTCCCTGCCTCTGCTATTTTAAATATTTAACTCAAGGACATGAGCTATCCCTGGGCTAAAACACAATCCTTCGTCATATTCACCCAAAGTTAAAATGAAAATTCAAAATACGTATTCGCTAACATAGTGAAAGCTTTAGTTATAAATGTAACTGTAAAATGAATTTTGCTGTCGTTTATCCGACAATCTTCATTCTCTAGGGCACAGACATATCTCTGCAAATCACGAAGAAAGAAAGAGATGTCATAGACACTTTTCAAAGCGGTCCGTTGTTCCCTCCCTGACATAATGAGGCGGTGAAATAGCATTGTAAGTTAATTATTGTTAGCAGAAGGCGCATTAAATCAATGATTCTTTGATAAGTGACTTAAAGAAGGCAAGTTTCTATGCAAAAAGACACCGAACTAGAAATGTAGTTAACAGCTCGATCACTGAGAAAAGTATTCAAGAAGAGAACCAGAATTGTTGATACAACTACTATCATTAAACAAAAAGTTTAACTTACAAAAATGACTAGGTCTATTGAAATTTAAGACCTCAATAAGAGAGAAAATATCAAAGTTTATCATAGACAAATACTATTTTCAATATATCAAATAAACGTTTAACTTATGCCCAGTGCTATTGTTATTTAGGACTTTGGTAGGAGAGAAAATGTAAAAGTTAAGAGGTTATCATTACTAAATTTAGTACATTAATAAATATATACATACTCTTAATATTTCGCACTTAAACTATTATTTGTCACACAACATATTGTACACAAAATTATTTATAAACGGAGAAAGTATTTACGCAAAAGCTCAAATAATATTTTTCACTGTTTTTGCCGAACTACTTTTTAACCACATTCTAAACAAAAGTCCCATAATTTCACACCTAGAATCTCCAGCTCGTCCTTCATACAAAAGTATCATACACATGATTGACAGTGAGTGATTAATTACGGTAAAATACTTAGCTTTATCCAATTTCTCACCTATGATATACATATTTCCCCTCATTTACCGGCAATAGAACATTTACATAAAATCGAAAAATGGCTGTAAAATTTTTGTTTTTGAAATAAACATAGGGTTATGGGTATTCATTTTCTTAGATTATTTTCTATCCATCTATAGCATTTTTGAATCAAAATTTGAGAAAAAGTTGATTTTTATTTCATTTCACCACCATCCATTTTCACAGTTCTTTCTTGATACTTGTATGATCATGGTCTGAAACCTATAAGTCACCTATAAAACTACCTCTACAATCACCCATTATTCGCAAATGCATTAAATTGTGACAAATTTTGCACTTAGGTCAGCCCTGGTTCGAGCATTTTTTAATGAATGATCAGCTGATTGAGTATTACTCCACGATTCATGGTGTGACAAAGTACAGACTTATTTAAAAATAACCCATCAAATTAGGCCTATATCTAATGAATTAATGTTTCATTTTCGTTGTAGGATAAAGATATATATGACTTTTTAAATACTTTTATCTGAAATAATCAAAATATTTTGAACTATTTTTGTTGCGTTTTCAGTAATGATGGTAGTAATCATTCTGGGGTTCTCCATGGGGAATAAGAAATACTATATTTCCAAATTTTACTGAATATTTTGCCAAAAAAACATAAAATAAAAAAAAAATTTGTTTGTTTCAGTGAAATATCAATTTTATTCACTCGTGAACACCAAACAAATGACATTTTCACTCGTGGCTACGCCACTCGTGAAAATATCAATGTTTTGTGTCCACTTGTGAAATAAAGTTGATATTTCACTGAAACAAACAAATATCCTCTATATGTGATATAGTTTTAAAATTATATATAAGTATTTAAATATAAGTAAGTTCTAATTTTTATATTTTTTGAACATGAAAATGTTAATAATTCAGATTAAACCTGACGGCACAGATAATGTTCAGTCCCTTGTAACAGTCTTTTATTGTCTTTTTATTTCACTTAATTTGGTGTTACAGATATTCAGTTCCTTTACACTTCAATAAAATAATGAGTTTTGAGTGCCTTTTTGAAACTTGCCAATGTTTCACAGTCCTTTATATCAGAGGGAAGCGCATTCCACAACCTTGCAGCTGCTGTCTGAAAGCTCCTGTCACAATTACTTTAGTACAAGTATTAACTTAATTCAGAAAGAATTGAAAAGACAAAATTGGGAAACACGTTGTTATTCAGTTGCCGATGTAGTTTCTTAAATATTCAGTATAAACAGCATGTTTTTTGCAACACCGTGAAATCCAAAGAGATGGATAGAATCCAACAACATATTCCAATGTAGACTTTAAGTTTTATAACACGAAGAAATTAGCGTAAACGCTTTTCTGGCATAACACATAACTAGGTGTGATAACAACGATCAGTATGTTGAATAAAACTACGCGTTTATTACGGTTTAACATCAAATTGCGTAGGAAATGTTTGACTAGCGTCCGACAGAGAATTAAGTAGTTAACTTGCGCCTTTACTAAAGTAAATGAACCTGCAAAATGGGTAAGACATTTACTTAAGTCCCGGTTTAAAATATTCGGAATAAACCAAAAGTAATAAAGACTAAGCATGAAATAAAGCCGTATGTTGGTAGAAAAATACTATTTTTGAAACAGACAATGGATAAACATTAGAAAGGAAGTGATAATTGTCCTCAAAAGATCACGAAATATATTTACCGTCTGATGATCATTTCGGATAAAACGATTAGTCGGAGCACTTATTTTATCACAATACATGTTTTGACGGCGAAATTGACCATGATTGGTAAATAGAGTTACAATTTATAAATAAAGCATGTCATCATTTTTCAATTACGTTACAGAAAATAACAAACCTTTTCCATGAGTAAATAGAACTATTCTTATAAAAAGATTCAGACCATTGTATCCATTGAAGCTTATAATAATAAACAGATGAACGGACATTTTCCATAAGCTTACCTCCCTTCTCTTGTTTGTTAAAGGTCCATTACTAAGAACACATCGAATTTTCTTTTAAATATTGAATTTTAAGGGGCGTCTCCTCAGAAGGAAACATATGACATACTGCATTGAATGTGACCATATTGTGTTGAAAATTTGAGTTTAACAAAGTAATTGATAAAGTATAATAATAATAATAATAATAATAGCTTTATTTACCGAAGGTTACACATTTAGACATATGAAAACATATATTCTAATTTTCAATATGGCCTTCAAAGTAAAGAAACAAAAGAAAAAGCATTATACATAAAATAAATCATCTGGCAAAGTTAACAATTAAAGAAAGACACATTTACATATAAGAAATACATTCTGTTAATAAATGCATTCATACATAAACATTCACTCAAAGGACATGAATATAAATTAAACATAATTATAAATATGTTAAAGAAAATGTAGATTAACTTATCATTCACACAATAAATAATGCTTATAATTTTCCTTTGAACGTTTTAAGTGTTTTCGAAGTACGTGTATTTTGCCTTTTCAAAAACGAAAGTGAATGTAGGTTTTCCAGTTTTGAAATATCTTTGTAATTTTCCATAAATCTCCTAAAAAGAGGCTGCAAATAGGTTGCATGAATAAGCATGCCTATTTTGAATTACAGTTGAAAGAACTTCACTTCTAATTATGCGCAACGTACATTGTATACCTCTGGCTGTTTACAACATGCAATAAAGTAAAAGTAGGGCAAAAAGACCATCCAGGTCGATCTAAGGCAATCCACGTTTTTCTGCAGCAGTATTTCAAACAGGGAAATATACCCCCGCTATTGTATACTTTTAGAAGCCAAAGTCAAGCTGTATTTTCCTGTTACAATTCAAGATTTAAAAGAAAATCCGACTTGGTCCTAGTAGTGGACCTTTAAGTCAAAGTCGAATTTTACATATTTACTGCTATTTGGAGTTTAGCATATCGCTATTTACTCGAAATTAATGTCAACTCCTAACATCGGATATTAATTAATTTTAAATTCCAATGCTTCCTCAAAGCACTCTCTTATCACCGGCAGACAAATGCCAAATTAAATAACGAAAAGAATACGATCGTATAATTCAAAATTAATTTTATTAGCATGGAAACATGACATGAATTATTCATCAAATTCAATACTATGAGGATCTTACATGGCCTGCTGTGGAGGACTAGATTGTTCAGACAAGAGGGAAAGCGGGGGGATAGGAGGAACCAAACAAAGCGAGGTCCCGACTTCCCCCCGCTATCCCGAGGGTCGGGACAACCCAGTCCTCCACAGTAGGCCATGCAAGATCCTTTTTCTTGAATACTTTTTTTTCATCGCAGTTTCTACGAGAAAACCGCTTAATAGGCCCTACTATGTTGAGCGGTAAATCAAAACTTCATGTTGATCAAATATATATAATTCCCCGCATGGAACCCCTTTGCGTAGGACATTTGGTAGGTTCACACGTGAATTAACCACTGTTTATGTATCTAGCGCTAAAAACATAGCGCTTGATCATGTATCCAAAACTGTACTTTATTTACGTTGTGAAACAAAATAATATTAATAAAATCCTTAACAGAAATTCTCCTGACGCACGTCCAGTTTACTCGATTAATGCGACTTTACCACCGACATTGACTTAATTAACTGGTTTTGTTTATACAGTGACGTCACTTATCAAGAGAAACGGTGACGTCATTTACCGCCATTATTTGTTTTGAAAAAGTATGAATGCAGGTATGTTCTTTGAAATATGAATAGATGTTGTTGCTATACATTTCTAAAATTTGATGCTCTTACTTGTGACACCATAAAAAGCACCATTTCTTTTTACAATCAAATCTCGCTTCAAAACTAAATGGATATTCGTTAGCAACAAATTTCGTAATTTGAACCGTTATTGCGTACCCTGAAAATTCGAACCAATCTTAAAAATGAAATTCCTGTTACATTAACTTGAAAAATATTAAAGTGTGTGTTTTCTTATGAGAGCTTAGTTTACGTTTACGAAAAACATTACTGTCTTTCACATATAAACCGCCGTGAAACGTATCTCGGAAATAAAGGTACGAGTTGGATACACGAAAGTAGTTCGGGTGCTGTAAGGTAAGCCAAAGATGTACTTTCCCTAGGGAAAGTATAGGCTGACGTCTCAACTCCGCATGCTGGGATCCGCCAGTACTTCTGGGGGGGGGGATATCAGGAAATAAAACGTAACGCTTTTAACAGTATATGATTATTAAAAATTTGATACAAAATGCACACGACACCGGTTATTAAATATCAATTTCGTTTTGTAGAAAGAGGAAATCAAACAAGCGTTTTGTCTCTTTTGCTTCAATTAATGCATAATCAATTGTTCTTTCTTTGTAGTACAACTCTAATTCTGTGGCTATACATCAATAGACAAATTTAAACATTTAAGTATTATATTCGATTAATATGCGATCAATCAAACGCTTCATGTCCGCTAGAACTTGTGATTTGAAACGAAAGCAACAGACTGTCTGTCCCTCGTGTAATACAGAAATGAATAAGTTTCACTACTATTTCATGTTTTACACCATGGATATCAATCTAAAAACACGCAAAGCGAAAAAATCGCAATGGTATGTAAACTCGATAAAAAAAATTCGTGTGACGATCGATCCATTAGCTAATTGATAGATGACTGACGTACAAATTAAATTCATTAATTATCAAAATTCGAATAGAGAATTATCTCATTGTGAATCAATGACAAACGAACTTTTCACGAAACTCTTTATTTTCGAGGTACTGAATTCGCGAAGCATAAATCGCAACCGATATTGAAATATTTTTTATTACCTTTCCATAAAATTTGCGGTCTTCTGATTGGTCAACGATCCGTGAATATATATTGATATTTACGGGCAAGCCGAAAATATACACTTGACATATCCCGTTACAGTACGCCATGCTAAACGTGACCTTGTTCGCCGCGTACACTACGTCAATATATAAGTCCGTGCTGATTTGTGACGTCACGAAGTGACATTGAGGTATCATAAGGTGATATGAAGCTCTGCTTACGTTCAGCCGTTTAATAAATAAAACATAAACAATTTTTCAATATTTAAGAAAGGGAAGGGTAAAAAAATGTAATTTGTTTTTTGACGTGATACCACTTCAAAAACCAAATAATATATGGGATATATTACCCGCCTCGACATAATATTACCCTCGCCTAACGGCTCGGGTAATATACGTCCAGGCGGGTAATATATCCCCATATACCACTTCAAAAACCAATTAACATATATTATATATTTATATATATATAAAGATAAATGTCAAATAATATGTGTTGAGGTATAGTATACATAAAATTTTATTAAAATCAACAGTATTCCATAAGTATACCAGCTAAAAGAATTCAGTGTACTGTCGTGAACTGTACTGTTTTGTTTCAAGGGCTCGAGCTTGCTGTTGCCAGTCTTATTTCGAAGACGAAAAGTGTGCTGAGCTCCAGTTAGAAAGAAATTACTTCGAAATCACTAAATTCAGACACATGAAAAGCTTTCAGTCATCTAACGATGTATACTAGTAGACCACTAGAGATCAGTTCCAAATGACCATATCTTAGAACCGGCGAATAGTTATATACAGTCAAACCTGTGTTAGAGACCACCTCCGAATAGAGACCACCCTGCGAATAAAGACAAGCAGGGAGATCACCGTGCACTATTAATATATAGTAGACACACCTGTGAATAAGGACCACCTGCAAACAAAGACCACATTTGTAGCTTCCCAACAGTGGTCTTTGTTCACAGGTTTGATGTTTTCTTTTTTGTTTGTTTTATAATAATCTTACTTCACAACAAGGCAAGAAGAAAACTCGTGAGATTATACAGGTAGATGATTATACTCAACATTAAATTTATTTTCTGCATATTTTTTGAGATAATTCTTAAGATGTAAGTAAAAGTAAAATGTTCAAGTATAAAGAAAAGAAATCATATTATTTGTTGTTTTTGTTTAGACTGGGTCGTTCAAATAGCAATCTAAGATAATCAAGAAAACAAATAAAACAATGAAGTCGTGAAAGGGGCAACCAGCATTTTCTCATGACATTTTGCCTCGGCTGGATATAATATCTCGTTTCTTTCTATTCTCTCCAAAATTAGCAAACATGATCTAATTACAAAGGGGATATTTTCCCTATATTGGATCATAAAATTATTTCTTAATTGCTATCCAAACTCAGTTACTCAGGAACACGATGCACTTGATTCATAAATACATCAATATCCGACGGTGGTAAAATTCTTAGTCGTGTCAGAGTATTCAGTATTTTGTGGGAGAAGATAAGAACATTTTGATAGCGTATCATGCCAATATACTATTGCAGCGCTAAATCTCTGATTAACGTAAAATGCAAAACTAATTAACCAAACTGTAGAAGTTTCCATCTTCAGAATTAGACAAGTTTGCATGCTAATAATGAACTTCATTGGACAAAGAAGCCCAATTATTTCCCGCTTTTACTTCTTGCTCCTGGATTTAGCGGAAAGGGTGCTCCTGGATTTGAAGGAAAGGATGCTCCTGGATTTGAGGGAAAGGATGCTCCTGGATTTGAGGGAAAGGGTATAGGTTACTAAAGATTTTTTTGAAAAACATTTCCAGTCTATTTATGAATGCTTCACCATTTGTACTACAATACCTTTACCTATGTCAAGTGCTTGTAAATAAACAAAGCGAAAGGGAATTGCAATTTCTTTCAGCAGCACATCTAAAACACAATTTCAGAAAGGAAAATTCTGTACAAAATGTAATTGTACTTAAGTAAAAACTAAACAGAAAGTTAAGTCATAAAGAATGTTAGAACATTTCAGTCGGGTATTTCTTCACTAATGTGAAAATTTCCCTTTTTGCAACGGTTATGTGTATTATAATTTATAATACTGGCTATAACATGTGAAAAGGAAATCGGAAAGTCAAATATAATTGTTAACATTCGATGGAGTTTGTTATTTCAATGTATGTAAAAGTGCAATTCAGAACTTAATTAGGTTGAAATTAAATAGTATAGTTCGAATTTGATAGAGAGTTATTATAACCTTCCTACAGAAAGTCAAACCTGTGTGATGATTATATATGCCTTGAAAGGGCCAGAAATAGAGAAACGTGTATTATACTTCACAACATATGAACTTAGAGACTGAAATGATTGCTAAATGAAAACATATGAGATAGATTCCGAGGCATTATTTAATTCCTTCTGGTATTATCCTAGTCTTCCAATTACTCACATTTTAGTAAGTAAATGTGTCATTCGTTCGTATCCATTACTTTGTTCTATAACTGTTGTCAATACTGATCACGGACCAGACGTGTGTGGTGTGAATTATTCGTAAAAATACCTGTAACATTATATGTTAAAGGTTGTAACAGGGATATAATTAAAGATGAAAGGATTTATCGTATTTATTTATCAGTTTGAATGCTTTGGCAACAAGGAGCTCGTCCTTCGTATAAGCCCTATGGCTCCTGGTGGCATTAACCGTTAGCATAGCAACTACGGCAATCGATATACAAATATACCGCTTAATTAATCGTCAATCTTTTCAGTGTTTGATAAGACATAATGATGCAGGTGACATTGCAATTTGCTTTGACAAGTCTTGAAGTTTCATTTCACTTAGTATGGTCGATGTTCATAACAGTTCTTGAAAAACTGTGCTTATTATTTATCTGATGGATCTATTGATCATTGTCTGAAAAACTGTTTTACTATTTTACAATAAAATTATCATCTTTTATTAACCTGTTAGTAATATTCTGTCTGCTATATTAGAGAATCATACGGCCAAGCGTTCTTTAGTTATTTACTATACCGACGGATAAACTGACATCTGTTTCATGTAGCAAGTGCGGTATTTTACAACAAAATATGTATAAGAACGCTTAAGAAAATTCCCTATTTATTAAACATGTAAGACCAGCAATCATTTACTAACTGAACGGCAATCCGCAATAAAAATGCTACGTGTCACCCCTGAATATAAAGATTGTGTTAGTACTTAATTCATCATTCAATAAATTAGCATTTCCTGCCCTTTAAAGGTGTCTAGGAACTTTGCAGTTCCATGCATATCGATTAAACATTTCCAGAAAGGAAACACCAATTAATTCTAGATTATTTTAATGATGGATGAGCAAACTTTCTACAATGTATTCTACAACCTTATTATTCGTCCGCTTTCAAAAGCTGTCATGGTAAAACATTATCTAACTCTCATGTAGCATTAGATTTATCACCAGCGCCGTGTAGTTAAAGGTTACTTTATATTTGCCATGGAGGAGCACGTGACTTCCTGTTTCCCGCATTTTTCTACAGTTTGTTTCCTCGAAAACGGAACCAAACTTCGGAAATGGAACCTGTGGTTTTCGCCCACTCTTGCGTTGCTTTGTACCATTAAAGCTGCTCGCTCTCAAACTGTATGACAATAACGTACTTTAGAACATATAGTCATATAAAAAGTCTCCAGTATAAATTCCTGTAACGTATACCTCTAAACTAAAAAAAAACGCTACCAAATTCAAAAGCGTTGCAAACGCTTTTGAAATTCCAATATAAACATATAGTGTAGCGGTGCAGTGTAACCGACATTTTCAATCGATTTCTGCAAATTCCTACCTAGATATTTGCTTATTTTTTTATTCTAGCTTTTAGTTTTATATTTATGTATAAGTATGTAAAATTAAAAAAAAAAAATTTCAACGGTAACTGAGATGGCAGCTTTAACCTAAAAGTTTTAGCTATGCATTCCCAGTCATTATCGATTAAATCAGCGGTTTAAAATATACTGCAGTACCGTAAACTTTTCAATAACCTATGTAAAGTTGTTGTTGTACAAGTAATGGGTGGATGCGATTTATTACAGAAAGCCTCTAAATTGATTAATTGTGGTAAAATGAGGCATTTTTCACCATAGGTTCTTCTTTGAAATTGTATTTATTTCTCATTTTACGTGAGGAGTGCCCCTTTAACGTAAAATGATAAATAAATACAATTTAAAAGAACCTATGGCGAAAAATGGTTACTCTGATCACCGGACACCCGACAGAATAATAACCGATTTTTGGTATTTGCTTCAACCCTACACACATACTTAAAAGCAGATAGCCCATTTTCTTTTTATGTCGTGTACCTTTGCTGCTTTAGCAGCAATTGATTTACTTGTATGCAACATCTAAAGATTTTAGCTGATATATAGTATACATTCTTTAATCATCAATAAGAAGTATATCCTTAAACTTTTATTTCTTTTCGAAAACATCATTGATAGTACTATCCACCTGCTTAACAATGTTATATTTTATGTGTGTATAGTGATTTGCAAGGCCTTCAGCGACAAAATAATTTGATAATTATTGAACTATGCATTTAAGAAGATGACACAATTATGAAGCACGCTTTCGAGGTCAAGGACTTTCAATTCAATACTTTTTATTATCCTTTATACTTTCATCAATAATCAACTTTTATATTTTTGATAATAAATCAAGTAAGAAACTGTCAACATTCTGCGCAAAATGCCTTTGATAGGATTAAGATATATTGCATCTTTAAGTATCGGCTTTGCAAAGAAAATACTACTTGAAAAGACGAACACTGCTACGTGTGTTACAGCTGCTAATATAAATCGTGATTAAAAGTGAAAGCAGGTCTACCATTCGTCTTCTGTCTTAGTTCTATTATACGTTAAATACTTTCACATGATTTGTGTTTCAAGAAAAAACATAACACTGCAATATATAAATGTGTGCGCAGCAAATCAGAATACAGATAGCTGCATTTGAATAGAATTAGTCAAACAAAGTTAAACCTCGTAGTTTCTAGAGTGTGAAATTGAAACATTATTTAACAAAATTGCAAAATTGCAGTACCGTAAACCATTCAATAATCTTTGTAGAGTTGTTGTTGTCCAATATATGGGTGGATACGATTCATGACATAAAGGCTCGTTATTGATTAATCGTGGTAAAATGAGGCATTTTTCGCCATAGATACTTTTTTAAAAATTGTATTTATTTACCATTTGACTTTCATTGAACACATAATCTATGTATCGAAAATATAATCTGCTAGATGTAGGGAGTGTCCCTTTAAAAATGCTTTTAATAAGTATTGAAAGTGACAACTCCTACATCTAGCAGATTATATTCTCTAAAAAGAAAAAATACTTTTTTAAAGAACAACGTATATCGAAATGTTAGTACAAGTAATCTGCACAGGGACCTTCTGTAATAAATCCCTATCCACCTTTTAATTGTACAACAACATCTTTACATGTATTATTGAATACTTTACGGTACTACAACATATTTTAAAACGCTGAGTTTACAGTATATACCTTAGTAATATTACCAGCAAATATTCTAAGCTTAACTTATTATACCCCCCAAACACAAAGTGTTGGATGGGGAGGGTATGCTGGATTCAGCTTGTCTTTCCGTCCGTCTGTAGACGAAATCTTGTGGACACTATATCTCCAATACCCCTGGTCAGAATTTGACGTACTTTACACAAGTGACAAGTACAATGCCTAGTTGTGCATGGTCTATGTTTCGGGTCTCTAGGTCAAAGGTCAAAGGTCAAAATCACAGGGTATAGAGATGGTAAAATTTCGTGGACGCTAAATCTCCAAAACCCCTGGTCAGAATTTAATGATACTTTACACAAGTCATAAGCACCAAGCCTCGTTGTGCATGGTCTATGTTTCGGGTCACTAGATCAAAGGTCACAGGGGCTTGAGATTTTAAAATCTTGTGCGCTTTTAATCTCCAAACCAGCTGGTCAAAATTTAACTATACTTCACAGAAGCCTTAAGTTGTGAAGGTCCTAAAACATAAAATATTACATAAATTTTAAATACTGTGTCAGTGTGGTGTTCGGGGGGTATTAATCGCCTTCAGTGATAGTTCTAGTTTGATTTTTTTAGGGATTCCTACTTACAGGTCAAATTAAAGAAAAAATCGCCTTTTATAAATGCTGTTGTTTTTTTATGATAACGGTTCTTATAAAGACCTTTCAGCACAGGAGAATGAACAGAATCAACTAACTTGACTAACGCGCACGTTCATAAAACAGCATATAGCTTGGTATAGAGGAATATTATTTAACTGTAATAAACCATGGAATACTAGGTTCATACTATCAATATTTTGCTATTGATTGTTGTAACGAAGCAGAAAACCTTCGAATTCATGATTTATATTACAGACACTCAAAATACATATAGTTTGAAGAACTTTTATTTAACAAGTTGTAGATGACTCTTCAAGGAAATCGAAGGGGTCAACGTTTCAGTCACTCTACGATACGAACCTGATTTTACAGCTTTATTTTGTCATTTCAGTACTGTAAATTTTGCATGACCTTTAGAATGCCACAATAAAAATGAATGTTACAGTAAATCAAAATTTCACCTTGATCGAACAAAACAGTTTGTCTGTTCATGGATCCTAAAAGCCTTCCGACTGTGTTAAATGCATATGAATTGCTTTTTTATTCAGAACTTTGTCACTTCTGCATGATGTATTTACTTTAAAAAAGTACAAAGTTGTTCAGTTAATTGATATTTAAAGTGATTGTATTGTAGTAAATAACATTTGCGCATTATATGTCATAGAATGCAGGAGAAAGTAGGTCGTAAATCAACCGTCGTTTTATACAAACTCAATTGATGGGATTTCTATGGCAGAACAGCATTGTTGTATTCCAGTTATATATAAAATGTTTACAAAAGGTTTATAACTACAAAAGGTTTATAACTGCAACTCACTAGCTGCGAGCTTCGTTAAATTTTACAACACAGACGATGATGCATATATGTTTTGTTTATTCTAGTTTAGTACAGCTCATACGTACATTTTGTAACCACGTGTCACTTTCAACTGATGCGATTTGTCAACGGGAAGTAGTAAACATATCACCTATGTGACTAAGAGTGCTACAAAATATATCTTTATATCCTCTAATAAATTCAGCTTTTTACTTTTTTCCAATGTGTTACATCTGACAATTTGTTTAAAATTGAAGTCATTTGCTGTTTTACATGATCTTCATTTCAAATGATGTTTTCAATTCTTTAGGGATAGCTGTAATTACATTCAACAGAATAAGTTCTACCGTTGACATAATGAACACCTAGTTTAGAGATAAGAAGTCGTGGGAACACATCAAATCTAAATTGCCTTAAAACATTTTCATTCTGGTCCGGGAAAAGGAAGAGCATTTTGAGTTCAATGTTCGTAATGTCGTGGAAAGACTTCAATCAACAATGATTTGTGAACTGAGCGTTTAACGTATACGATAAAGGATATAAAAGAGGACTTTACCAGCTGCTTATGGCGCAAGCAAAGTGTAACACAGGGAAACAAATCGGTGCGAAGTTGAATATCCTCAAACTGAGTTAACGGGCGACCCCATATGAAATAAATTGATAAAATATCAATAAAAAGAAAATCATAACGAAAACACAGCTTCTTGTAAATGTCGTTGAATGGTAGGAGGAGCAATGTATATAAATAAATTGTTTTCAGCTTCAAATAACAATGAAATACGTGCAGCCGATCTTTTCACCGCAATGAAATTGAGATGCTTGCTGTTTTCAGTTTAATAATCTATTTCTTGTAATATTTGAGTTGTGGCATACACTCAACAACTTTTCTAAGTATACGCCTCAAGTATGTGTCATATCAAAATCATTTTGAAAGATACGGTCATGAAAATTTCTCAACAAATTATTGGATTCATTTTCTCAATATTCGGTATAAAGTTGATGAGCATAAATGGTGATTTCATTGTCTTAGAGAGTTTACATCACCACACCCCTAAATGTGAAATTCACAAAACTGTAAATTATGGTAATTCTAAATTTCTGCTAAATTATCTAGAACAGTAAAGTTTTCGTTAAAAACGGTTTCTGGTACCAATTTCAAATATCCCGCTTTGATAAAAATATTATCTCAACGCTAAATTCATTGACGGAGTTGATCTGTCTAACCTAGTAAGAATTTCATTTCCCATGCATTTATCCAACAAACCTCGTCAATTGTATCAATTGGTTCAATACAGTGCTGTATTTTCTCCAAAGTGACGTTTTCACACCACAAACTGACCATTAGAGATTCATGAGAAGTACCAAATAACAATTCTTGAAGACGAGTACATCCAAGCCGCAAATGAGTTGAAAAAAATAGGGTGCTCATTTTTCATCAAATCTTCATCCGATCGAAAAGAAGTGGGGCATAAGAATCAGGCAAAAGTCTCAAATTTCCTTTTTACACTTTACATCTGCCCAAGAACATTCTCGTGAAGAATTTGAATGATCAAACATTACAACATGTCTGCTAATTTTATTTTAGTGAATCATAAATGCTCGTATGTGTTACGCACAGATTGATGACAGTCTGGTAATTTTAAAGTTTTTGTGACTTTTGAATATTAGGGTAATTGTGTTTACAGCGCTGCAAGCCAATGAGTTTGGTACCTACATTTATAACTCTGATGGAATGTTAAATATCAATCTTTGATCTTATAACTTTGAAATATTCATCAAAATATCTTGAAAATTGAAGAAACTACAAAATATCTTTTAGGTGTATACTTAGAAAAGTGGTTGAGTGTAAACTAAATCATTTTAAATAACATCAGTGTTTTGATAAAAGGCTGTCAAAAACACACTTATGACATCAGATTTCTAGATATCTCTATGCATATATTTTGAAGTGAATTGTTGTCTTCTGCAACAGCATGCTAAAAAAACTAGATGTCCACGTGCAACATGTCGAGCCCGCCATATGTCAAAAGGGCTAACTCCTTACCAAGTAGAGATGGGTCAAAATACACATAAATATTGGATGTAACATGCATGTTGTACCACAGAAAAGTGGTCTCGATTTTTCTATACGGCCAGTAAAAAAAAAGATACAATATAAGCTATGTATAGTAACAACAAAGGGAAGTAATTCTAAAAACAAGGGTAACCCATGGTGGTGAACATTTGTACAAAGTAACATCAAAATCCCTCCATGCATGAAAAAGAAATGCTCCAGACAAAGATATTCTTGACTTTGAACTTTAACCTCTAAGTGTGACCTTGACCTTAGACCTAGGGACCTGGTTCTTGCGCATGACACTCCGTCTCATAATGGTGAACATTTGTGCCAAGTTAAATTAAAATCCCTCCATGCATGAAAAAGATATGCTCCGGACAAAGTCATTCTTGAATTTGACCTTTAACCTCCAAGTGTGACCTTGACCTTAGACCTAGGGACCTGGTTCTTGCGCATGACACTCCGTCTCATGATGGTGAACATTTGTGCCAAGTAACATCAAAATCCCTCCATGCATGAAAAAGATATGGTCCGGACAAAATCGGACGGACGGACAGACGCACGCATGGACGGACGCACGCACATACACCGAACCGCCAAAAGTGACAACTATATCGAGCTCACCGCAAGCGGGCTCGATAACAAAACCATCTGCTTTTTCTGTTTAAACAAGCTGTACTCCCTGGGAAATTAAAACTTTGGACAATAGAGTTTAAATGTGTTTTAAGAATAAACTTTATTGATTGTTTTGAAAAATTAAATGCACCAATAGAAAGAAAATAAGACAAACACTATTTTGAAACTTTTTTAATTCTGTAATTAATTATTGGTGTAAATTTTCAGAAGTGTTTTCTTATGTTTACCATGCATGTTTATATAGGAGCATATACTTGTGCCATCTACTGGGGTTATATCCCGTTTGGATGTTTATTAAGCTAACCACTTATATCAATGAAATGTTGTCCCTACTAGATACCTCAGCTTCTCAAAACTGTGAAAGATACAACCAATCAAATTCAAGCCACCTTGATTTCTGTTAATGGGGAAAAGTGTAACTGATACCCCAATAAAAGCACAAACATGTGTACTGATACTTAGCCATTGAATAGTAAAAATTAAATGTAATTTTATATAGTTGTACATACGCGCAATGACCTTATGAGTATGAGTTTATGTTGTTATAATGTTGTGGAATAAGCTTCACACATGAATGTATACCTGTTTACATATATAAAAGGAACTATAAACATGATTATTTAATGCTTCGTGAATGTGGAAGAGCTGTCCCAATATTATAGAGCAGGTGGTATAAAAGATTTCAGCGAGAAAATCCGGATGTTTTACATTTTCTAGCGAGTTCCATTTACTTTCTTTCATACTTTCTTTTGCAACTGAGTGTAGTACACATCGAGGTCTTAATAATATACAGTAGTTTCAGACATTCATTGATTGAGGACTCAAATGATTTATAAATGCTTCTGTCGAGATGCACTAAAGAAATCTAACAAGTCAAGGATCGGCAGAAGAACCAATTCATCTCATTTCGACGTTTCGTAAATACGCATGGATAAAAGTAACATGCAGCTGCAATATATAACTAACAACCAAAACCCTTACATTCTTTCATGTTACAAAAGAAAAAGCCTTTCTTGTGAATATTAATGTCTGGCTGAAATATCTAATCTTCGAAAAGGTGATATCCAAGTATACAATAAAGCATATTCTTAACACAGAATTGCTTCATCTACATTAGCCAGTTCGCTTATTTATAACGTAGAAGAGAAAATTTACGATGCTTTATAGGATTACGTGATGAAATATACTCTTGAAGCATTTTGTTTTACTTTAAATAAAGTTCATCCGAATTGAACATATTCTAATGCAGGACAACAATGTTGAATATGTACGAACTAACTATAAGAAGTGTAGTTATTTGCTTGCGAAATTTTTTTTTATGCAGCCTTATTGAATTTCTACATAGAAATAGGTAAACTTTTCGCTGAATAGAACATATGTAATTTAAAACACTGATTTTACTATAACATGTACAGTATGTAGCTTTTTATGTACGTGAATAAAAAAGTTTTGCTTTAATTTTTTTTTTATAAAACTTACAATACTACCAAACGAGGTGCAAAAGTAAATATTTCCTATCAAGTTCATGCACTTCCTGTATATACACTTCTCATTTTTTAGCACAGTAAGAAAACAATGGAAAAAAGACAAGTAGATTCTGTTCAGTCTTCATATATCGTTATGCAACTAACACCGTTTTTTCGTCAACATGTTGTTATTTCACAGTCACATAAGACGGAATAATTTGAACAAAATTAACTAAAGTCAATGCTTCTATGCCGAATCAAATATATGCTTATTTGTGAATCCATTTTTATGTCAGAAGAGGAAATATCCACCCATTGCAAATAGAAAAGGCAGAGGGTAACAGAAAAACCCCATTGCTGGACAGATTAGAAAAATAGTCCAATGCGTATTTTCTAATATTGGAATTTTTGTAGAACATGCGAAAGACAAACATAAGTTTATTTGCTGCAATGACTTGACTTTTAGTAAGTATTCATTTTATTTCTGTAAAATTAAGGGCTTCAAAAATTAAGCTGCTACGGAAAAATTAATATGCGGACATGTATTCCGTATACAGAAGTTAGTGTTATTACATATCTCACTAATGAAAGTCTGGAACATCAATAACATTCTAAAGGAAGGGATTCTCTTTTATCTATGTGTATTGCAGAATAATTGAAAAACCGTTACAAATTGGGAAAATTGGTCTCCCTGCGGCTTGGTAAATAGTTGTTCTCATAAAAATACCTACTTTTATAGGAAAAACCAGACGCTAATTAGATTAATCTTACTTTGTGTTGTAATCAGAACGGTCGTAAATACAATCAACAGCAAATTAAGGCTTAAAAGGCAATTGTCTTAGGCTTACAAATATGCATGTTCTAGGCACAACTAGTAGAATCACGAATAATTGCGCCCTGGTAGCCACCAGAAACATAGACTGCATTCTTCTTTTCGGCTATTACGTCAATAATAACCACGGGCTCATATTTAGGTTGCTATTAAATAGATAACTACAGATATTTAATTTCTTGGTTCAGATGCTTATCTAGACTGTCCAGAGGAATTGTTCTACTTTGTTCTACTTTACAAACTAATGTTAACTGTTCTAACACGACTTGGTTCCGTGTTTTGATTAACGCACGGACGTGTAAATGGCGCAAATTACATCAATTGTGCCTTGTCATGTAACAGTAAATGCCCGCGTGAAAGATAGCCCTCAACATTTCTATCATTTCGAGATTGGGACCTTAGGGGGCACATATGTTATATCGTTTCAGCTAAGCTCAGCACGAAGTTAGCTATTGTGCTCGCCGTGTGTCCGTCTTCTGTCTGGCTGTCGTCTGTCCTTTAAATCGAAATAATATCCTCAAAGTGTTATTTATCGTCTAATTACAAAGGTTCGTCATTCAGTTGCTTACTTATGGCTTAACTGCGCATCAGAACTCAAAAACGTTTTTATTAAAAATGAACAACTCTTAGTACACGTATATCTTTTCTTTAGTTAATTCATTAATTTAATTTACTTGCTTATTTTTCTAAGGCACTTCCTTTTTTATGTCAGACCGATTTGTTTTGAAAATCGAACGATCCCGCATTTGTAATTATCACATCCACGCACATATTTTTATTCAATTAGTTTAAGTAGCAATTGTACACTGTGCAACTTTCGCGAGTAGATCGCAGAATTCTTTTTGTGCATATGATATTCGTGAAAGCAGATTTTTCTGATAACAATGTATCAATCTATTTGAAATTGATTTTGTAATGACCGAAGTGGGATATTCACAATAATACCGAAAATAAAATCACCATTCATTCAAAACTTACAGTCAAACAGAACTGTATACAGATATGTTCAACTATATCACTGTGAGAAGTGCAAAAAAGACAATAATTTTATCACCTTCTTTTGAAACAATATTTCACATTTACATATTAAGCTACTTATTATATTTGCTACTTCCTGTTGACACTTCAAGAAGTCTTAAAATATACTCCGGAGCCCACGTTCCGAGTTATTCTGGTTTCCGGTGACTTTTGTTTACTTCCGGTATCTCGCGATATTTACGTCGGCATACGCAGGCCACTTTACAGTATCCGTAGGGGCCAAGACTGTAGGCCAGGTACATATTGATGATATCCTGTGATGCTAGTTTACTATTTTGTTGGTTTTTTTTGCTTTAAAAAAGATTCCTTCTATATGAACTAAAACTTCACCTCTGAAACATATAAGACAACCTATATGTACCCCTTATTACTGTTTTATTGGCAGTTATTCCCCTGGGTGAGCGCGCGACTGACGTCATCGGAAATTGGAAGCCATCTTTTGTTTAAAGCACAGTTCACGAGCGTCCGACTTTGAACAATTTTTCATGAAATACTTACACAAATTTAATGACAATTGTTGCATTTTAAAGAAAGGTAGTTCTTTTTTCCGTGGAAAGTATTTTATTTGTGATGTATTTCTTTTACAATATGTTTCGGAGCCATTGTGTTCTTATCCCACCGGTACGACGGTATCCGAGGCTATTATGAAACTTTATTGCTTTAAATCACAACCTACAAAGGATTTCTGAATTTAAGGGTGTACATCGAAAGACAACTTTTTATGAAAATATATATAAATCATATTTAAAAAGCTTAGCATATAATCGCTTTATCAGCACGTCGAATAAAAGTAAACATTTCCATAGATTATTACAAGCTTTTTTACACTCGATGGTAAGTCAGTAAATTAAATCAAACTCTCCATTTTTTGACAGTTACAAACATTTATCTCACAGGGAAAAGAGATGAAGATACTATATCCCAAGTGTTCTTATACGTTCGTGTCGTTATGTATAGTCTTCGATTAGCAATGGTACATCCAGGTTATCTAAATAGACAGTATCTAATTTTCAAAACTTAGAACGCCTTTATACGGCATTTTCATTACCTCGTTAAACATAAACGGATATCAAACTTGGTGACCGAATTTATTAATGAAATCAATCTGTTGGTTTGTGTGTAATTTTATTTCTTTTATATCGAGAACGGACCAATTTAAGATGTTGAGTAGCGTAATGTTCTAAATAAGCGTAAAACGACACTGTATCTCCGTTAGAAGTGACAACTATGGTGTATCGTTGCATCCTGTTAAAAGGTTATCCTAATTCTGCCCTTTGCAAACGTTGTAATCTTATTTAACGAATTGTACGAGTTGCAGCTTGATAAATAGCTAACAAGTGCATTACAAGCGTGGATTTTTACGCGATCAAGCTTGTTTGTTGTCAATAAGTAGTTTAGAATATTAAATTTGCAGAAATATTGGCAGTTTTCATTAGCTCAGCTATTGGGATCGCTCATGGTCCGTCGTACGTCCGTTCACCATTTCCTTTGAACAACAGCTTGGCCAACGTTGGTGGAATTTAGCAGAAATGTTCCTTGCATGAAGCTCTACCGAAGTTGGACAAAAAATCTATTCAATGCAGAAATAAAGTTTTTTCTCTCAAACTGCTAGACCCAAAGCTTATTTGTGTGTGGCACTGTTAAGTAGACCTCTCTCAAGATTGTTTTGAATTATTCCCGTAGCGTCAAAATTAGCTCAACTAAGGTGGTCGTAACTTTTACGTTGAAAAATATAAACTGAAAGAAATGTAAGGCCTAAAGCTTAGATATGTGTTTTGTAGCATTGAGTGGTAGTCTTTTAGTAAAGTTTTAAAGGCATGCCACTAAGGTCATACTTTGGAAAGAAAGAAAACGTTAAAGGGATTACCTTGGAAATCGTCTTGTCCTACCAAGTTTATTTCCAAAAGGCAAATGCATTGAAAATCATTTCCCCCGACAAATGATGTGAATAAGCATTATGTGGTGGTCCTTTATAAAGTTTGTTCTAAATATACCCCATTCAGTATAAACTGACCCTGTCCCATTGTTCACTTGTTTTAATATACTTAAAAGAGGAACTTTGATAATCTTCTTGTCCAAAACCGCAATTCGTAGACGTAATGTATCTAATAGGTTGTAATTAGTTATTGTCTTTGAACTCGATTGTTTAAATCACGCTCAAGGGGTCAAAACTGGGTACATCCTTTTTTATTAGTTTACATGGATTTATATAGAACAGGTTTTGCAAATCTTCTTCGTAATTGAAAGGCTAGTTATGTAATGTGATGCTTTGTCTAATGGTCATCTCCAATAAATGATCGCAGGATTCACATAGGGTCAAAACTGGTCCTGCCCTTTGACCTACTTTTATTTTTGAAGCTACCTACCATGTGCTAAGTTTTGTAATTAGATTTAAACGCCTACCTAAGATTTCCTTTACATTTTGACCTACTGTCTTGTTTTATGAAGCAACAGTAACTTTGACCTTTTGACCTATTTTGTAAACGAGTTTCAATGTTATATTGATTTTTTACCTCTGCGTTGACGAACTTTAATTTAATTCAATTAAAACAGCAGGTAGTTAAAACAACAGGTAGCCTTTACTTATAATAAAATTTATACATTGGTGTTCACCAAATGGCCATTAATATTTATTTTAATATTTCTATTCTAAATAATTGACATACAATACATATGTCTTTATTATGATTTAAAAAATGGCTAAAATATATGGAGCGCATTGGTAACATTGAGCGCCCACTTTGTATGCGGTCCATGACTCAATACCTTGTCGCTCCATACCGACAGTAAAGGAGGATACTGCAGTTCAACGTTAAAAATATGGTAAAATATTGTATTCGATACCCTATTTGTTTTGCCCGCGTTGTCTGGTAAATTAAACAGATTGTAAATAAGACACCGTCATTTGTTTTTCTTTGTTCTTTCAAATGTCATGTCCTTTAAATTAACAAAAGTGGTCTTAAAGTTCAAACAAATGTTATTGATTTTTTCCACGGAACATGATTAAGATAAGAACGAAATAACTTATAAACCGTGGCAGATATTTTAAGTAAAGAGGGTTAACCATAGTTGCAATTATCTTGATAATTGACCTAGCGGTATCTTTTTGGTAGACACGAGCAACCCTTTTGTTTTTTTTTTGTTGTTTTTTTTGTCTATCAATAAAAAGACCAATATGTATAGTCTAACATATTTACTTAACATAACAGAAACAGCATTTAACTCTTGACGAAACAGACTTCTGTTAAAGTCTGTTGCTGGATGTACATGAAGTTTCTACATGTATAGTGTAGCATATACCAAATAATATCACTAAATGGCTAACTTAACGGTAATCAATTACCTATTAGAAAAAAAATAATGAGCCTAAATACGTGAAAAGATTTTCATTGTCGCTCAGTACAAAAACTGCGGTTCGAACCCGCAATGATTTAAACAGACTTCACTGTGGGAAAATTAAACTATCCAAAACAAACGTGAATGGACAAATTTTATGTGTTCTATTGTCCTAACCTAATGTTACAATGGCACGTAGTTGAAAACATTCCATGCAACAGCTTGAATAAAGGACACAAAAAGTTACTCCGGGGCAGAATCATTTTTCACATTTTGCATTGATTTGATTGTTATCTTAATTGTATTTATTTATACCCGATTCTAAGCGTTACTGAAATTTGATTTGAACCATCCCACATGTTTCCATTGTGTTAAACATGATAAACGATAATGCTGTAGAACTGCTTTGATACCTTATATTTTAAATTTTGTGAAACATAAAAACATTAAGAGTATTTTATTGTGGTTTTTGAAATTAACAAACTATAGAGTTAAATGTTTAATATATCATGCAAACAGAAAAACTGAATGTAGAAAGGTGAAAGTTATTCTGCAGCTTAAAATGACTATTCATAATTGTAATCATTATCCAAAGCTAAAAGATATAACATACAATGAATGTTTTGAGAACACAGAAAAAGCAAACCCCTCTTAACAGCAGACAGAAATGTAAAGAAGGTGAATAATTTTGTACGTTTTGATAAGTTAAAACATATTTTCATTGTATTCAGTAGAAATAAAAGCAGGATATATATTTCATAATTTAGTAATTTTTATTTTTTCCTGTACAAATCAATGCTTAATGCCGACAGTCACTGGTACTATTGGCACTGATTAATCGTCAAACTGAGCCTGTCAATATTTTTGTTTGCCCAATGGTAGGTATTGTTGTAACAGGACCTCAGCAATTGTAACAGGACCTCAGCAACAGAGCATATAACAGTTTAGAATATGATCTAGCTGCACGAAAATGCATAGAAATATGATCAACATTGATATCAAAGACATAAATACAGACGTGAGTAATGATTCAAACGTAATAATACTCATTTAGGAATTGAACGCCCGAGATATTCTATATGCAAACATTTTTCAAGATTGAATTTATTAACCATATAGATTACACGACATATATGATATGACATCGGTGTTTACTAAAGTGACTTTGCCCAACTGTTGCGTTAATCCGATTCGTATCACACTTTAGTACCAAAAATCTATGGCCGTAAGAGCTACTTGTACCATGTAACTTGCAGTTTGATTACATTGGGAACAGATTGTTCTTTGAGAACAAAAGTCGATGACTGTTTTGTCTGTCACAAAATACAAAAGAGGGGAATAATATAGCGTCAAGAGATCTGCATAAGTTTGTGTATGGTATAAAGCAAAATAGTTTAGAACATTGAATAAAATATGAAACAGAAAAAACTAGACTTTGAACACTGAACTGCATAATATTGTGCTCCGTAAATGCAAATAACGCGTTCTCCATCATACGAAATTACTGTGTTCTGTTAAAAAAATCTTTAATCTTTAGTTTATACATGATAATGTGTTAATAATAAGATTAGTGTCGTATTAACGGCTTTATTAGAAAAGAATAAGAACGTCACAAGAAAGCGCAGAACAAATGACGTCATCGTTGCATAGCTTCAAGAATTAATTACGTCCGGTATACATTTCGCAAATATATTGTTACAATACGTCAAGTTCGAAGTGCATATTCTTTCATTAATTGTACCATTGTTCTGTTTATAATATAATGAAATTATAGTCAACCGGACTACCAAATGGTATCCTAACAGCATCATTACAGTCGTCTATATTCAATTCTCATTACAATCTGAATGCGTTTTACGCACTCTCTTCGAAAAAGTATATTAAAAACTGTATTTTGATATAATATGATATAATATGCACATGCACTTTCCTTGCATGCTGTTGAATGTTTTTTAAAAGAAGAAAAGCTGTATATGCTTAATTTCAATAAACTATATGTTCTGTTCTGTAATGACGTTAATCATGGTTAAAGACTTGAGTGAACTGAGTGAACAGGTAGTTTATCGAAAAATAATCCACTGTTACATTTTGTTAAACTGGCGAACACCATAATATGTTATAGATCTATATTCATGAATTACATGTATGCTTAAAAGCATCTTAAAGTGCTACACATAAATGTATTCTTAGTGCAAGGTTTGTCACAAGGTTAATAAATGTTTTCATATGTAACGCTAGTACAGCTAACGCATATAACTATTTCATGTAACGTAAGGCTTTTTTCGAATAAACCTCGACATAGGGCGATATAATTTGGCATTTGTATTTTCATCATTTTAAACGTATACATTGGCACATTTTGACAAAAAGTTATGTTTGAAATTTCATGTATTTCTATATTACAATGTATATTTATTGTTTATTTTAATTTAAGTATTTATAACACCTTCTGTAACAGTTTTGTTATTATTTGCGTAGTAATTGAATTACGAATGTGTAGCACGAGTGATTTAGTTTTCCGCATCTGAACAACAGACTGTAGTTTGTTTAACGATAAAATAAGGACACATTTACTATTTTTAACTGAAATTTTAAATCAGGAATTGCGATCGGACGCGTTTGCTTTCATATGTCACTTCTATATGGCATTTATCGCATGGAACTTGTGCTGTATTTTATAGTAAAATAAAATGCAGTTTCTTGGCTATATGTTTATATAGGAAACGAAGTCGCTCGTGTTATACTTATGTTATACGTTGCATTTCTATTAATCACAGGAAACTGCGTTGTTTCAAAATTAATAATGGATATATAATTAAAATGTTTGCGCAAGACAAATAAAATGCCTAAGGAAAGTCAGTTGACTTTTCATCGAGAATGACTGGGAAAACGTGAAGGTTAAAATGCATTTTAAGAACATATAGAATTTATAAACCCCCCGCGGACAGAGATGTTATAAGTAAAAGCGAATGCGTATTATGTTTTTTTATTTAGATCGATCCTGTGAAATATTATTCCCGAAAGGTCTACAATTTGAAAAGTAATCTTTGAGTATATTCTAATTTCCAGGATATACACAACGAAGTAGGTAGCATCCCCTTCTGTCTGTTCTGGTTTTGTCTGCATATTTCCTCATACAATTCCCAGCGAATGTTAATGCAATAAACGTATTTCTTCAAAAGACCCATGCATAATTGTAATTAAACAATGCTTTCGCCAAATAAGAAATCCTGAATTTGTTAACACTTTCTGTCTGCATGAAATCATACACGATGGATTCTAGTTACGAGAATTTGATAATTTACCAAAGGCATTACATAATAATGTATAAAACAAAAATAAAAATGTGTTTTGTTATTCGTGCCATACTAGTCAGAGTATGACTGCATGTATCAAAGTACGATAAAACATCATGTAAAATCATACATATCGATGTAAAGCTTAGAAATAGAAACACAGCATGCCTCATTTAGATTTCAACAACTTTGGTGTAAACGTATGTAAGTCGTTGCAGACTCAAGCTATTACATCTTATACATGAACACTCGTATAATCTATGTTATAATGTTCTCTGGTAGTTCTGACCAATGCATGCACCGAAAGAAAACCTGTAATAGTTTTTTCCGTTTGATGTTTTGATCTCTTCTTGTCGAATAAACTGTATCATGTATGAGCATAATTATTTCAACGGGTAAAAAACTAAGTCTGAAAAATGTTAATAAACGTTTGTGTTGTTTGTATTTTCACGAATACAGGTTAAATGAAAATGATACTTAAAGAGGCACTCACTTAAATTAGTGTCACATAAAATAACTTCAAAAATGTAAATAATAGAATATTTGCAAGTATTATTACTTAACATAAACATTTAAGCTTTACATTCCAGTCACTATCGGTAGATACGTTGCAATACCCAAAAACATTCAATGATACAAATGTATATGTAAAGTTGTTGTTGTACAATTCATGAACGGATAGCGATTCATTACAAAAGATACATAATATATTGATTATTTGTCCTAAAATGAGGCATTTTTCGATTTATATTGTTTTTTTTTAAAATGGTATTTAATCATAATTTCAGGTTCATTGAACAATTCATACATGTTTAGAACAATATAATTTACTAGATAAAAAGATTGCTTCTTTAAATAACATACCATAAAAACGATTCCTAAAAATTTCTTATTATATTATTTTTGTTGCGCAGCGATTTCACCTTATTTTTTTTAGATTTTCCTTATCTAGGTATTTCATTTAACCACCTTTTCTTTATCAAAGTTCATTCAATAAATTTTACTCTATTTTACACCTCAGTTTATGTCTATTTAATGATGTTGCCCCGCAACATTAATTAAAAGGCATAATCAACTAATATAAAACTACTTAAAAGTTCATACATTACCTGTGCTTGTTTACAAGTTTATGATTTATTTATCAAACAACTATATAAAAAAGCCACTTTTCTTTTTATCCAGCTATATGGTTAAATTTAAAGTAAGTCGATGGCGTAAAGATGTCTTCATTTATAGTACAGTCCATTACCTTCATACAATCCGACAAAGTGCTATGATATCAACAGTATTATCCCTAACCGATACTCTGTGAATGTTAGAGCCACGGTGTGAACTTGCTTTAACTACAACATTTTCCAATATCAATGGTAAATATTCTTCTTCTATTTCCTAAAGATTTGATACACTGCAAATTCTTGAGTGGTATATTGAAAGGAAAAACAAGGTAGAACAGTATGAAATATTTTATCAATGCATGCAAACAAATTGACCATAGTCTAGCATTTATTTAACCGTTAAATAAATTCTTGGTCAATGTAAAAACTCACAAAATGGTGATAATTTATTGATATATATGAGTTGAGTTTAATGCGAAAATGCTACCGTATTCAATAATATGTGTACATCAAAATTAGTTTTTCGCCGTAAAAACGTACTGTTTGCATTTCGTTCTCACAAGAAGTCTTAATCAAGTAGCCACTTTACATTAGAAGTATCTTTACATGAGCGTTATACAATATAAAGTATTGTAAGAGCATATCTGTAAATATCTTCGTAGAAACGAAAACAGGTTCTGGATTCTTGCAACCGTAAATATTGCTGTGCGATTGACTAAGTGATAGTAGTAGTATATGTTGTAAAGCTGTCAAACTGTCTAGGTAAATTCTGTAGAACATCATTGCATTTAGCAGTAATAGTCACACAAATACCAAACACGAAAACCATCTTTCCTTGAAGTCTTTCTAAGACAAGACAGGTAACATAACATGTTAAACGACTACATATAGGAAACATAACATGTTAAATGACTACATTCGATTTGATATGAAATAAGCGTGCTATATCAATACAAAAAATTAACTCAAGATAATAGTTTTTTTAATTAAGTTGATGCGTTCATTGAAATAAATTTGATTACACTAGAAAAGTAATAAATATTTTAAAACTTTGTGTTTGAGCTCCTAGTTGAAAGGCAATTAAAGGACAAGAAAAGACAAACATGAAAACACGAATTGGTTGAAATAGTTGTATCACGATACTAGAAATATGACCAAAATTGATTAATACACCCTATTTCATTTAAAGAAACTTTGTGCATGAAGTAAAAAAAATCCTATTCAACGACAGTGGCCTTGACCAAAATAAATATAATATTTGTAATTCAAACTTCTTCTTTTGATTAACTTGAACTTTTTTAAAATATAACATGTTTTGTGTCAGTGACCTTGACTTTGCGGTCAAAAGCTTGCAATAGAATGGGCACAAATTCTTGCTCCATTATGAAAGTAAGGTATTGTTACACTAGCATTTACTAGTATGTACATGTAATTATAACTATTTCACTAAACGTATTTAAGGAAAACTAGATGACGTACATGAAGCACAGTACTTGAATTAGGCAGTGTACGAAGGAACCAGGCAAATTGTTTCCTTGAATTATTAACAAATGTCGTATTTCTAAACTATTCTATCTAAGCAACGGTTTATCTGATAATGTCTCAAAATTATTAACTAAATAGATATAATTTCCCGCGCCTTTGCAGAACTTTTTTTATTCATGTTGTAGGGGATATAAATATTCCTCGTGACAGAAGATAAGTAAAATGTCTGTCGCCCGCAAAGTAAAATCGCTACGTTGATCTTAGCTGTCTTACCACTGCACTTCGTAAGTCTGAAAACAATATTTATAGGCAATTTCCATCCGCTATTTTTGGTATGACTAATTATTGCAGAAATTTACTGCTGAACAACACAAACTCGTCTATCGCAGAGATCGGGACAGAGACTAAAAACATGTAGTGACATGATAATTCCTCTCATATACCCTTCGTTACCTTATCATGGAACAAGTATCCAGTGTTTAAGAAAAATGCAAGATCAAATGTTTGGGTCTGTTTATTGAAGAAAGCAACTGTCATTTACAACTGTTTTTAGATTGCTCACAAAATTATTCAAAGTGTTTCATATCCTGGTACTAGGTGTTTAGACGAATGTCATCGAGAGTATCACCAGACTTACTATGTTGGCGATGTCAGTCTATATGCTGTAGCGACTATAGGAGCACTCAATGTATTTGTCTGATTGATAGTAAAATTATAAATTATTTATATCATTTTCTATTTGCCTTGCATAACACGTTAGCTAAATGGTTCGTCTACGTATTCTAATGACGCTAGTATATCATTCTCCCTTTGTATACCTGTTTTTTTTACATACAATATTAATGTTTGCAATTAATTATCACTGTAGCACTTTGGATACTCATAAATAGATGATAACTTTTATAAACAAACGGAATAATAATAGAATAATGTTCTACTTAGTCTAAAATAATGTTGACGATTTCATTTCGTATTTTTGTTGCTTCCTCGTTAAATTTCGTCCTATATTCTGGTAACACATCATTGAAAACGCAATGTGCTATATATTTAGCTATTGCGTTTGCCTGAGTCTGTCTTTCTGTCCTTACATAACATTGTGTATGCAATAGAGACTGCGTTTTGTACTGGATCGCCATGAAACTAATACAGAATAATTGTATTGATATCATCTAGGTCGTGTTTAAATATAGGTCAGTAGGGAATTAAAACTGGTCATTTTTATTCTTCAGAGTCCCTAGTCCCGCCAGACCGTGGGGTTTCTCCCCCGATGAACTTGCTTAGACCCCAGTATGACTCCCATGTAAACCGGTACCTAACAGAAATTGAATATATATAAAAAATATAGGGAGTCATGTTTTACTTGACTGCAATATCCAGTCATTTTTGTAAAAGATTATGAGATTTAGCCAAATTGTGTAAAATGCCAGTAGCTAAGGTATAGGCGAATGAGCTTGCAGACCAGACACGCATTACCAGCGTACAATTGGTGCTTGAACCACTTTGCAGCGGTTTCCTGTTTTGGTATTAGAAGAAGACAGGGTCAAAAGGAGCAAAAACATATCTTATTTTAAAAGACCAAGTAATTAATATGTAGTTTAATATACCAGTTGACTTATTGAAAGTCTTACTTAAAAAAACTAGAAATAGAAAGACTTTTCGTAATAGATCCCAGTCAAGAGGCCGTTGTAGTTTTGTATTTTTATCAATTTGGTTTCTAAACAAGTCATTTAAAAATGGAAAACTAATTGTTACAAACAGATCAAATCATAGAAAATCTTGTGTATGCCATAAGGTCACATTAACAACTCAATCATCATGAAAATTGCTCAGAATGTTTAAAATGATTTCTTGGTCAAGTTAGAATCGGGTTACAAATTTGGTCACATGGTAAAATCAAAGAAAACCGTTGTTATTACTCTAAAAGTCAAAGTTATTATTACTCTTAAAGTCACAGTTATTACTAAATCATCACAGAAATTGATTAAAATGTTTTTCTAAATGATTTCTAGGGAAATTTTGAATCTGGGTCAAGTGGGGGGTCAAACTCTAGGTCACACAGTCAAGTCAAAGAAATACCTTGCTATTATTCTAGAGGCCATATTTTTTTCTCAGTCATCGTGAAAGTTTGTCAGAATATTTGTCTATATGATTTTAGGTCAAGTTTGAATTTGGATCAGGTGGAGTCGAAATTTAGGTCACTTGGTCGAATTTTGGTCACATAAGAACGTCTTAGATGAGCGATATAGGGCCTATTGGCCCTCTTGTTATCCTGTTCTTTTAATTTAAAAAACAACGTCAGCAATGTTTTTTCAATAAAAAACATCATATTTTGTGGGTAAGATATTGTTATGGTAATACTAAAGCTACACGCAATTTTACTCAAAGTGTTCATAGATTTTAAAGCTGCTCGTTCACAGTTTCCGCCAAAATGATATACTAAAACAATAAATCACACGTTATGCATATTATCAACAACACGAGTAAAATCTTCACAGCAATTGTAAGAACATGTAAGTGAGCTTATTTTGATGGCCTTGGTACATTATTTGATTGGATTGGCATTTAAAAAGCGTTTGTAACCTGAAAGAGTATAATTTCAAAATTACAGAGATACATCACAGTATTATATTGGAACCCTTTCATTTGATGACTCATTTGATGATTTGTTATAAAATATGTTAGTTTCAGAGCGATTCCAAATTGATATCATAACGAGTTTTTTTTGTTAACAAATAACAGAAATCTAATATTTCCGAGTTCTCTGATTATCACGTTTAACGGGGTTGATTGTCCGGATTTAGTGATTTTTCGCATGAATTCGTTATGAATTATTTCCATAATGTCGACATTTTCACAACAAAATATTTCGAATCGATATGTAAAAGTAGGAAAAACTGTGAGGTCAAATAAGTGAAAAAAATAAATCAATTGATAAATCACAATTGTTTGACTTAGTAAACAGTTAGTACATAGCTGTCGTTACATATTGTGCAACATGTTTTCTTGCTGTAGAAAAGAATGTTACTCCAAGATACTGGCATATGCGTGTTATTTCAATGTCATTTGTTCCTAGTTTAAAGGCTTAATACTAAGCCGCTGATAGGTAAAATATTTCTTGACATATTTTTGTGAAACATGTTATATAAGGAAGACTTTGGCAAGAATTAAGTGTCACTTTTGCAAGACTGCATATATAGATAGATAGATAGATAGATAGATAGATAGATAGATAGATAGATAGATAGATAGATAGATAGATAGATAGATAGATAGATAGATGGATAGATGGATAGATGGATAGATGGATAGATACATGGATACATGGATGATGGATGGATGGATGGATGGATGGATGGATGGATGGATGGATGGATGGATGGATGGATGGATGGATGGATGGATGGATGGATGGATGGATCGATCGATGGATCGATCGATGGATCGATCGATGGATCGATGGATCGATAGATCGATAGATCGATAGATAGATAGATCGTACGACCCGTGATTTCGGTCTATTCCACGTGAATTTGCATTTAGTGTGGTTCAGTGGTTAAATATGGGAACAAACATGAGTTTTGTCATAAAAACAGAACTTTCTCTTATATCAACATTACACTTTTGACTGTTTTCAGCAAAACAGCAAAAAGACTACACAGATCTTTTAAAGTTTTTATATACCTTTGCAAATTATTTTACAACGGTCGAGAGAAATTAAAGGAAACATTGCTTGCCAACGGCATATTTTAAGATATGTGTTGACTTTTGAAAAATATTGACACATCTTTTTATAATATTGTATCTTTAAAATTATAATGTAATAGCTGCATGGCGAAAACATCAATTTTAGATTTACTGATGTTAACCTTTAAATGGCACTTATTATAAAAATTATTATAACAACTTTAGACATTTTTGTAAATCCTTAGGTGAGTTGGATATTAAAACAGTGTCGTCTGCATAGTGTAGGACTAATAGTTTAAAACATAGTGTTAGGTCCTGAGAGTCGTACAGTTCTACCCCAAAAGTGTCTTTATCGTGTTAATATGACTGAAGATCATTTAGAAAAAAAAAAGATAAAAAGTGCAGGGAGCAAATTTTCTCCTCGACAAACTTCTATTTCGGAGATGAAATTCAATGCCATTATGAGTTACATGTACGTACGATTTTATGTTTTGGTACGTGTTGTTTATTATTTTGAACAATTTGTCGTTTATTAAGTTTTGAGCTTGATCAAAGCCGGATAGAAATCTACAAAGGTACATAAAACTGTTTGCTTCTTCGTTCTGAGTACTATAAACTCTGTATATAACGAATCCTTTTGGACCACTTAAATTTGTTCTTTATATCCGAAGTTTGTTTTATTTATATAACATTTTCATTTTAGATAAAGATGAAAAAACATCGGGTCCAGAAAAAATGTTCATTATATCCGGAAATTCGCTATATACGGAGTCGTTATATATGGAGTTTACTGTATTTCATGTACTTCATGTAAAGGGAACAATTGGTCAGAGATGTAATATTTATCACTTGTGACATTTGAATTCTCTTGTTTTTTCATTTTCACCTTTATATGTCGAAATCAGTCGACTATTACAAACAAATATGCCACATGCAAAATGTCGACCCACCCTCTTGACCAAAAACACAAACAAAAAAACATAAAGACAGAAATGAATATCGATAAAGATATAATTGAAAATGATTTTCTTCGATTCAATTCATAATGGATTTCATTACAGGGAATATTCCAACCTTTATTAAAATGTTATTTGTATGCGTACGGATAGCTGATTTACAAATACTTTCTCTTTCTAATCTGAATTTAGCTTTCTTATCCAGCGCCATAACTGACAAAATTGTTTCAAGCAAAGAATATATTTCATCACACATTTTATTAGGTTACTTACCTATGGAATTACTTCAATGTCTTGTTACTTTATGATGCGTTACATAATGCGATATGTCACACATTTCACATCTTCCCTATATCCATTACGTTTATTGTGTTAAAACTTTAAACACCAAGTAAAAAATGAAAATAGAATTTATCACCATCTTTGCACTTTAATTGCCCAATCACGTGATGCATTGCATTTAAATAATGCATAACCTGACAGACGTCTTCTCGTTTAAATACTGCTATTAGTCACTTGAACGCATTTAATTATTTTATGCAGGAAACAAGTTGTCAGCGGAACAAACAAATGCCATTTTATTGTTTCCTTTGCATGCGAGGTACTAATTATGCAGACGCAGAAGGTACAAGTTCCGCTTATAGCACGAACTTTTCGTGAATGACAACGCTATCTGTTTAATGTTTGAATTATCAGCTTGCACAATTTACAAAAAAAGGGTAAGGTAAAACACATTTTTTCACTATTTGTATTGTATTCTTCAGAAAGAGTTGAATCAGTTTAGATCATCAGAACAGAACAAAACTTATAAATTTTTAAAATTAAGCATATACAG
The DNA here is from genome assembly GCA_022818135.1 of Saxidomus purpurata. Lineage (NCBI taxonomy): Eukaryota > Metazoa > Mollusca > Bivalvia > Venerida > Veneridae > Saxidomus > Saxidomus purpurata. The sequence goes on from JAFMSR010000004.1 coordinate 53,554,957, forward strand.
ATTTTCTTCTTTTACATGACATTCAATAGCATGCAAATGTATATGATATCATATCATATAAAAATACAATTGTTTATACTTTTTTTCGGTGATAGTGCGTAAAAACCCGTTCAAGTTGTAATGAGAATTGAATAATATAGACGATTGTATTGATGTTGTAAGGTTACCATTTGGTAGTCGAGTTGACTATAACATTATATTATAAACAGAACAATTTAACAATAAATGTAAAAAAAATGCACTTCGAACTTGACGTATTGTAACAACATATATACGAAAGCGGATCATTGGATCATCAACTTCTGAACTTTTAGCTTACTTGAATACAACGGTCAATACTGGGCTCCAGATGTAGTGTGACGTTATTCTCAGAATACGCTCTTAAAGCAAGACGTCAGAAATTGTATCAATTTGTTTTCAATTACCTGCAAGTAATAAAGTTTTACTTAGCTGTTAAAATATACCAAAACTTGACATTTCACTCATTGCAGCTTTATTTTCAAGAAAACATGCCAAAATCATTTAAACTTTTGCACCTGATTGATTATCACGCAGTGTTTTTCTCACATTATGACTCAATATACAACGCGAACATGACGTGCAGCTGGAAAATATTGCTAAACTTTACGCTGTCTTATTGAATTTGAATCAAAAACAGATGATGTTTGCTACTTAGTTTTATTTCCAGACATATATGAGCAAGCGCGACTTTGTGCTTCTGCGGAGTATTGTCCAGATTGATTGGGTAGCGGAGCATTTTCTATTCCATGTGATATTTTTAATAGACAGTGATAAACATGTTGAGCCTCCTTTAGGGATTTCACACTTTGTTTTGAAGGGGCTAAATGAACATATTTCAAGTTAGTACATTTGTATGTTTTATTGTTGTTAAAGTTGTTTACACAATTAGATGTTCTGTCATCGGAGTTTGTAGTTCTGAAGAAAATTGATGATAAAATTTGAATGTTGACCACATTCTGTAGACCTGTAGAATCAAGGAATGATAAATGAAGAAGAATGACTTATGATTATTTTTTTATTTTGTAAGAAACCAGGTAATGCACTCAAACTTAATTGAAATATTTATGTTTATTAGTAACAACTTTGTGTATTTCCTTATCAATTTTATAAATATTTACTTGGAATGATGCCATAAAAGCAAAATTAGATGTGCATGTAGTGCAATGTTTTCAGGAGTTGTGGGCAATAAACGTACACATGATATTTATTCTTATTAAAACAATCAAGTGTCAACGCGATTTACAACTTACTTTGTAGGTTTTTGTTTTATTATGACTTCCGATTAAGTGTTTTACAAATATCTTAACAGAAATATGTTGGGTTTTTCTGTTATTGTTATTTATTTTATGTTTTCAAGTGAACTATAGAGTTTTCGCGGTGAAATAAAAGTGATAATCCACAGTTTTGAAACAGTGGATTACCATTTTTATTTTTTACTGTTTTTGCAATCTTTAACCCGGATTTACGTCAGAAAGTATGCCAATGCTGGAAACCATGCGACGATGACGACGTTAAAATGTTTTTTATGACGTTTCTCGCGATTTTCGATATATTATAGAAACAAACTCAATAAAAGTAGAGTTTTAACCATAAAATAAACAGAAAAATTGTTGTTATCGGTGTAATATCATGTTAAATTCACTCGTAAGCACCAAAAGGTGTGCTGCGCCACTCGTAAAAATATCACTTTTGGTGCCAACTCAGTTAAATTATAAAATGATCTTACACCGAAACCAACAATTATTCTCTATTTAATGCACACTTTAAAGTCCCAGGATCACATTGTATATACTGATATAGATAAAAAGCAATGGTAGAACAATGAAGTTGTTCAGCTGACATACTCGAGTTAGCTAGAGTAAGTTGTTCATCCTTGAGAGCAGAAACTCTACCTACTCTATGTTTGGGCAGAGTTGAACCCGAGTTGACTGGTTCAGTAAACCTGACCTTGCACATCATATGCAGGGTTCATGGAATTTTATACATAGGCTGAGATTGGTCAGTTTTTACTGGTGGGAGTCAATAGCTTGTGTGTGACAGCTACTCACTCCTAGGCACTGTCGACATATGTCTTCCTTCGTACTCAAGTCATTTCAATGGTTTCGTTTCTGTTGCCAGAAAGCCTTTCTTACTTTTTGCAATATTATTTAAAACATAACTGCCCTGAATTTATAAGTACAGTCAAATTTCATTAACTCGAAATACATTTTTTCGACATTACGGGTTCACTCGAAATAAAAAAAGTCCCGTCATATATCCTTCTATTTTCAATACCAATAAAATGCAATATTTTAACATACGTTGACTAAACAAGTGCGATTATTCGACAAAATTTGTAATCCCACTAGTCCCAAAATTGTTTATGTGATGCCTCAATCACACTTTAATTGAATATTTGCGCCGACTTGTATCGGCTTGTGTTTGCGCTTATTATTGTTCCAGTTTTTTTAAATGTTTGATATTTTCAGGATAAGTGTGATACGATTAAACTTTTAGTGATAAACACTGACTCAAACACAACGATCTCACAAAACAGAGGCTAGTTTATAGTCGGTAAGACATACTGTATATCATGTTCAGTATGAACCTCCATTAGATCGAAGAATCTAAAGTTATACATGTATACAAATGTTTTTCTTTTTACAACAAAATACAAAACTTTTTTTCTGATAATGAATGGTTACTTGGCGGCAATGAATTACTGAACAATCAATAAAAATGTTGGATACGTCCCCAATCTATGGTACATTTTCCTATATGATGAGACAAAAACAAGAATAACAAAATACATATACCTCTAGTATTCCCTAGGCCTACTCGCAATACAAAATATCTTTGACTTGTCTCCAAAGTAAATGGTACATGATACTAAAATAGGCGTTTATAAACTTATACAATGCTTTACACATTTTAGGCACGCAATTCTGCTTAGTAGGGGATACGCGATAGCATTGAAATACTGCAATTCATAATGCGCGTGTTGCATGTTTTAACAATACATAGGATCAGCTTTATTCGAGTCTGTAATTTTACGTCGTATTTTCTGTAATTATATGAGACATAACGCAATATTGAAAACATATGATTTTAGACTACTGTCTTATACATCAGTATAAATACGTCGTAGTTCCTATACTTGATATGTGGTCTAGTAGTAATGCACTGAACTGGAAATCGAGGGATCGCAGGTTTGTTCCCCCGCTCCTCACACACATAACTGATAGTAATTTGGGTGAGACCTTAAACCGGGACGCGTTCTGTATCTTGCACTATCTTTCGAAAGCATAAAATAACTAACATCTTCTTGGGACGTTGGTGGTACCAACGATAAAAATCTAAAATACAAACAACGAAATCAATCTTTGCATTACATTATTATGCTGTAATAATGCTATGTTGTTTATACTCATAGAAAACATTTTAGCGTAATCTAGCGATGCCCCGGTTATCTGAGAGGATATATAAATCGGTAACAGTATCTCTTATATAAGTTTCAAGTAATCGTGTATACATCACCCGTGTAAAAATTGTGTATGTTGTAAAATTGTATTGTCGACTGAACAATGTGTGTTCCTTTTTCATGGTGCATATCTAATTCATGTGTATATTGTATTTGCTTCGTAAAGACGTAAATAAAAAAAATATGTTTTTAATTCATTTTATTTTATCATTGTTGTTTTTGCCTTTTACATTGCAATTGTCACGATTTGCTCGTAATTACGAAAACGTCTGATGTCCGTGAATAATTCCAGCTAATGTCTGATGTGCGCTCAATCAAAACTATATTATATTATAGTATTTTGGCACTTCGTGTGACCGAAAATTGACTGTATGTACTTATCATTAGAACTGTTTTGGGTACATATTAAGGTCATTTACGCCAATAAGACTTGGTCACCTTTCTTAGTGAAATAAGAACTACTTGTCTTGTAATCGTGCTCCTGGGACTTCAATGGTGTCATACCATATGTATTACTGTATAGATTACAGAAATACTGAAAGTCAACAAACATACAAAGATATTTTCTTGTTTTTTTTTTACTTTCCTAGAAACAAGCGAAGTGTTCTTCTTATTACTATGATGTATTAACATTGTTAGTTGTACATGCTAGATAGAGAGCTGTTAAAACTTTCTGTACATTTATGTTTAGATAATTCAGTTCAAAAGTTGTTGTTTGAGATTAGTATTGAATGAAGCCTATTTTGTCAAAAATGGTACACCCAACCAGAATTTAATTGAACTGAATTAAATGTAAATAAAATTAATCCTAATCCTGTGTTTTTGATATAACAGAGTACGTATTCTCTACTTTAAACCAGTCTCTTCAGGAATCAAACTAGTGTCACGATATGGAATTGTTGTTGCTAAGATAATATCACACAATATTAGATGATATGGTGAGAGAACATTTGGAAAAAAGAAATTGAAGATAAAGCTACTTTGAATTGTAAATTTTACTGAGTTTCTTTCATTTGTTATAATGTATATGTATTTACAAAATGATTTATTCAAATATTACAGCTAATTATTATGTACCCACATCTGATACCTAACTCAGATTACTTTTTTTCAGTTGTTTTAAATAATGTCTGTTCACATACTTTCTTGTTTTGTGATCATCCAGTATTATATATATATAAAATTCTATAAATAGTTGATTTGTGTTGAACATGTCCAAGTCATTTTACCCATAATAAACAGTATACTTAATAGGGCTGACTATTGCAGCCAAATTTAATATCACGATAGTTATCGATAGTTAAAAGTACTATCACGATAGACTATCAATAGTTGGCTTTACTATCGCGATACTATCACGATAGTTTCGATAGTTTACAAACTATACATTTTTACTTAGTTGATTCAATTTGTTTTTATGAATACCTGTAATATACAGATAAATTATGAAATTGTTACGTGTTTTACTTTAATGGACAAACTTTGACAATGCCTTCACAATAAACAAAAGATAAATTACAATACCCTAAGCTTCAATGACTTACAAATAATTTGAAATAACAATTAACTTATATGTTAAGATGCTACAGAACTGAAACAGAGAACGAAATAACGCATCCAAAAATGAAAATAAAACTATCGAGAAAAGTCGATAGCTGTCCAGACTATCGGCGATATTACCGATAGTGTGAAATTGCTATCGACTATTGACTATCGGGCCTGATACAATCGCGATAAGTCGATAGTATCGACTATCGTTACAACCCTAATACTTAACCATGCATGTGTCAATACTATAGGGTGCCTTGCAATAAAATGCTGCTCTGGAAGAATTATGAGCTTAAAAGATTTAGATTTTCTTCTTGGTATCAAAAATGCAAAAAGAAAAACACAAGAAAAATAACTTTACCTCATCTGGACCCATTCTTGCATTCACTGTCATATATGAAGAACGTCATTGTGGTGCATTGTATTTACGTGTATTTATAACAGACGTGAACGCCAAACAGTTGTGTAATACATAACGCTTAACTCGGAACACGTTTGTGCTAAGGTATTCACATACTGGTTAAATGGAAACATTAGCTTTATTTCATGGTAAGGATAGATGACTACTGAAAGATGTAAAGTTAATTTGCGCTGAGTATTGTAGGCATGTGTTAATATTTTATTACGTTATATCTTATAACATCTTTACTTTGAACTCTATCGTATGTAATTACTTCTTTTATAATTATGTATAAAGTGTATTTTATATAATATAATAATGACTAAAGGTAAGTAGAATTTTCTTAAGGAAAATATAAAGAGGGAAATAAAGTGCAATCGCGTAAAGTATCATAAGAATAACTTCTATAAAATGTGAACTCATTCAGGGAATATTAATTTGAAATTAATGTTATGAACTACTATAGTATCCCGAGGAGATCTCATTTATATATGGTGAAGTAAGTGTGTCTAATATTTAAGTATTTTCAAAGTGACAAATATGTAATGAAATGTATGTTTTACTGAAACAATTATTAAATAGGTAACTTATTTTGAAAGTTATATTAAAATTCAAAATCCACACATTACGTGCTATATATTTTACACTATGAAAACGAATTCGCATTAGGTAAAATTAAATAGCCAATGTTATACTTGACAACAGTTAACTCACTGACCAAATTTAACTCACTGACCAAATTTAACTCATTATTGCGTAACGTACGCTTCTTTTGTAACTAAAATCCCGAGGCATGCTGCTCTGTGAAATAATAAAACAATATTCCAAAACATGCGTACAATGTTTTCAGCCTCGAATTTCTTTCGCGCATGTTCTACATAAAGTAATTTTAGCTGCAATGACTATGCCAATGTTACGTTATATTACACCACATTACGTTATGTAATTGTTCAGGTAGAGCATTTATTAGTCTTTTCTTTTGTCGTGTTAGAATATAAACTATATCATTTTAATCATTGTTTGTCGTCTAATGAATAACTGCCTGTTGTTTTAACGCTCATTTATAACTGACTCAGACCTACGGCTTTCGTTGTATATGAATGTGCATTAAAACCACGAGGTGTTGTCTGTAACACTTCTTCTATTTTAAAAATAGAAATAAATCGTCAGAAGAGGGAATTTCACACCCTTTTTCCTGAATGTAAATTTAAACCTACACAGTAAAACATCATTGGAGACAGTAATATGTTCCCGCGAAAGAAAATGAAGACAGTTCAAACAGAAAGAAATTCCTTACTTGTTATTTCTACAACTTTAGGCATACAGTGTAGACATAATACGATTTCTGAGGAAATATTATACATTTTTTATTTTAATGGTATAGCACCCATTTAGCAATTTGTTTTGATCGCAGTGGAATAAACGCTGAAATAATCAATAATGGATGACTGTTGTCAGATTGTTTTGTCTGAGAGACAATTACCTGGATATCACTGTCGTGAACGCGCCGTATACCGGTACAAAAGCCTGCACTTTGCATATTTTTCCTGGCAAAATCATAGTATCAGATTAATCATGATTGAAAAGTACAATAAAATGAAAAGACGGAAGAGCAAAAAATGAACAAACAAACCAAATAAAAACAGTTATATCCCACAAGGAAAGCGTCACATCAAAAGGTGACCGTACCGTTTACAACTGTGATCGATGGCTGTACCGTTGTGTTTTTGCGACCGTACCGGTGACTTTCTACGGAAAAGTTGGCTGATTCTTTTACTTTCGTGTCAGTTTTCATGCAAAAACAGCATAAAGTGTCGATTCAAATTTCATCGGATAAGATATGACCCATTCGACTGAAATTTGCAGTGTAAATTTAGCACTTGGTCCGGTAAGAGTATTTGCAACAAGAATAATAACCCTTTCCCACCTAGTAAATGTCAATATACACTTCTAAGAGTAACTGGACTGAAGTTACAGAGACTTAAACCGACACATACCTTGTTTGGTTGCTTTCTTCCCCCATCTTGGCTGACTGTACCGGTCTACGGAAACACCTTACCGGTGCGCGTTCACGACAGTGGATATACTCCTGGGTGTTTCTAATTCTTTCCTTATTTGTAGGCAATATATAATACAGAGAAATGACAATGACCTGTCTTACTTAAAAATTTAAAATTGACGCGTCTCAGCAAATATGTTTATCAAACGTGGCTCATATACCAATTGGCATAGTGCTTGACACACCAGTTGAAGGTCAGAGCAATGGCACCTATTTAGAATTCACTGCTGGCTAAAGGTCTAATCTAAATCATTTCGCGCAATTTGTAAACTAGAAAGATAATATTAAAGTCGGTCACAGTTCTACTAATAATTTATGGTCTATATAAAAGCCTGTTCAGAACATTCTCCATCTCTTTGTCTGAAGGAATTCCACTTCCTGTATTGTCAACTGCGTTTTACAAATACAGTATACAACATGTATAACGACTCTGTATATAGCGAAATTACAGATATAAGACACAAATTTTCTGGACAGGAAGTTTTTTCCTTCTTTATCTAGCATGAAAATGATAAATTGATTCAAAAAAAACCTCAAGATATAAAGAACACACTTAAAGGGTCCCTTAGAGTTTACTGTAAAGCACTGCTCTTCATTCCAAACTTCAGACTTGTCTGAATGTAATTTATGACAAAATTGACAGAATATAGCATACATTTTGAAAACGATATAAATTGTTAATGCACGAGACTTCTGAATTATATTCAGTGGAGCACGCTATGTAACATAAAAATAATAATAATACATTTATATCTGTTTGTTTGATCAAATGGTTGTGTTTCTTGAATACTTTTCTGGCTGTTTGCAAAAACTAACCTTTTACTGGATCTCTGTTTGTTTGTCGTCTAAGAACAAAATGTTCTGTTTACCTGAAAGTAAACGAAGTGAGATGACATTCACTTTGTTTACAGTTAGCTGTCATGTTTCCGTTGTTTGACAGCTGGCGAACATTCAAGAAAATGGAATGTACACTCATGTTGCAAAATGCTTAGGTATTTTCAAAGATTCGTTATTGATAGGAGGTAAGAAACCCCGTTGAGATCCTCATTATTTCACGAGAATATATTCATATGTTTTAATTCGTATACTTTACCTGCATCACTATTTTCATGGTGAGGTATTTAACTGGCTGTGTGAAATATTACGGAGAATCTCTTTAATGTAAAACTAATACATACTTATTTATTTACTCTCGATTGCAAAACAAGTCCCTAACACTTATATTGATCGTTTTCGCGACTCACTCAAGAATCAATCTTGAAGACATAGGAAATTATCTGTGTCTTGGCTAAGGAAAATAACAATTCTTGAGCACTGGTGGAGACCAAGGCCGTCCTAAAGCAAAATTAAAGGTTAATGAATAAGACCAAATCGAATTTTATGGAATTGTAACAGTGAAATACAGTTTGGCTGGCTTCAAGAACTTTAACATAGACGTCGAGTATACCCCTGTTAGAAATACTGCTGCAAAAAAACGAGGGAATGTTTTTGTTTTTCCTTAGATTGAACATGGTGGTCTTTTTGTCCTACTTTCGCTTGATTGCAGGTTGTAAACAGCCAGAAATATACGTTGCACATCATTTGAAGAAAATTTCTTTCAACTATAATTAAAATAGGCATGTTTATTCATATACAACCTAATTACAGCCTCTTTCTGTGAGATTTCTGGAAAATTACATAACATACAGTATTTGAAAACGGAAAAACCTACTTTCGTTTTTGAAAATGTAAAATATAATTGATTAATTAATTTGTTAAACTCAAATTCCCAACACAATATGGTCACATTCGATGCAGTATGTCATATCTTCCTTCTAAGAAGACGCCTGTTACAATTCCAGATATAAAAGAAAATTCTATTTGGTCTTAGTAATGGACCTTTAACACAGTTTATCAGAAATGTACACTAGATAAAATACACTGTCTACATACATTTTATCGATCTCTCAACCACTTTATTCAGAGGTGGATTTCTTCAATGGTCACAAATGCTTATTTTAACATTTATCTTTCAAACTTATTTACAAAATCATATGAAATATTTTTAATTGTTAACCTTAGAATTTTACATATCATCACAGTTGGCATTTCTCATTCTGAAACAATTTTTTAACTTTGCAGCTTTAGATAAATTGAATTGTCGCACTTTAGAAGTGCGGTGGAACAGGGTTACAGGTCAAATTATTTTGATAATTGCAACGACATATTATATGGTTTTACATATGCTAAAAGGCTAAAACAAGTCTGATGCAACAATTAAAACTCGATTATAGAACATACAGAAAGTTACCTTTAAATCGGTAGGTATTCCGTGTTGATGTCCATATTCATATTAAATGCATCTTATGCATAACTATAGAGCATTTCAAACATAATTCTATTATTTCGTGCCGTTATGCAAATGAAAACATCGGGCAAGATGCCAACAAAAATAAAAATAGCTTCAGCATCGAGTCAGGATCCAAATGCTCTATGGAACTTATCTTTTGCTATTTCCTTTCATGTCTTTGCAAAGGTTTAAGTGCTCAATGCAGTGTGTATTACTTGTAGAAACAAGTAACTTATGTAATCTGTAATTGAGTTTTGTATAATTTACCATGTACGTTTTCATTAGCGTTATTTTTTTAAAGACACTACAACATTATTTAGGTTTGAATAATGGCTTTAATGTGTATTAAAGCATGAATGAAAGTGTAGCAATCAACTTAATACATAGAGCTGTTCATAGCTATACATTTTTTATGGGTTCTTTAGGCACTGTATATGAATTGATATTCCACGGAAAAGGGCAATATTACCAAGGCGACCTCGGGCACAGAAAAACTCGCCTTGTGAGGATTAGATGGTATCTATGGAAAGTATAGAGAGAGCTACGAATCCGTGTCTGGAGCAATGAGCTTTTACTGTGCATTCATATTTTTGAGTAAAGAAATGTTTCAAGATCCAATAAATTCAAATGAAAGCAAGCAACAACGTGTCTAGCTGAAGGAAACATCAGATGTTAGAAGAAAAAAATAATAAAAACTATTTGTGTTATAAAATATTTGTGTTTCGTGTTTTATCGTCGAAATATTGTATTGCCTCCTATGACAATAATATAATGTCATAAATAAATTCTTTCTACGATACTAGTAGTTAAACTAATATATTGTCGTCTGGAATTTCAATAAAATGTCAAATTGTCTACGGCAAACACAGACTATTTTTATATGATTATTTCGTTTGATTGATTCTTTCGGTTGGTAGCAAAACTCATTTTAAAGTGCTAATAGACAGACATACCCGGAGCCACACCTTACATAAATAGGAATTATTGACATCTGTATTGATCAGGAAATGAAATCAAAATATTTGTAATTCTTCAATGCAGCAAAGAAGCTATTCAAGAGTCTATGCAGTTCAACCGCCCATAAGAATGTGTGTAAAGTTCACTTTGACTTCGAAAAACATCTTCAAAAGAATGTCATCGCTTTGTAGAAATATGTTTTGATGCAGAAACATGGTCATTTGTTAATGTCAAGCTTTTAAATGACATCGATTTGAAACTGACTTGAAGTTGTTTGCCATGACAGGTCATCCAATCTCAAAAGGGTTTCTTTTAAAATGCCCCCTACACAAGGATCATGGCCGTGTGTAGAAATAGAGTATATTGAATTATGTTTTTTAATTGGTCGGATATGACCCATCTTAATGTTATTAAATAGCCTATTGTGTGTAATTATATCAGTAAAAGACACCAAAACATGAAAATGTGTATGTTTTTTGTAAGACCATGTTTTGCGAATCTGCATCTGTCAGTAATGACAACACGTTTCTCATGTAAACAGCGTTTCTTTTCAAAATAATTTTGAAATAATCAATAAAATATTTCTGATTCAGTTTTGCAATAAGACGTTTTCTTAAGATCACAACTTATCTTAATGTTATTAAGATGTCAATTGTATCCTTTAAATCATTGAATTAGTCATATGTGTGCGAATAGCAAACGAAAAACGTACAGTAAAGTTTTCAAGAAAAGAAACTCCCCGTTTTACAACAAAAGTAAAGCACACGTGTATAGTTTGTTTCAGTAATCACATAAGCCACGCATTCTTCACATTTTGTTTCATTATTGCAATGAATTACACTAGAATTGGCACATATCTCTTCAACATACCTACAATGGCATCCCGCACAGGAAGGCAGATCACATGTCACGATTATTTATCGAACAGACATTTTAACCATATAATTAAGGTGCAAGTAATTAACACTGACAACTCAAAACTTCAGTTGCTTTTACTTTGCATTCCCACAGTTCGTTGAATCTAACCACTGAATTCTTGATTCTATTATTCTGACAAGAACTATATCTGACGTTTACTTTCAGTATGTCATTCGCAAATTAACTGTACTGCCTAAGCTATACCATTGTATTTTAGTAGTTTTGTTATGTACATGTATTACAAGATGAGCTCTGAGCGTCAAATCTTCTTGTGTGTCCGCTTTGAATACAAGGCATTTTGATCAATAGGTGCGCAATTGGTATGCAACTATATAGTCTTTCAGTACAACTAGACAAACAGAGTTTTCGCAGGGTTGAACATTAAATGCAACATGTAAACATTAAATGTTACCTATAGACACTGAATGAACCAGAGAGGTTTCCATTTTACCTAGCATATTGTAATTAGAGTGAATATGTATAGATATCTAGTGTACTGTTCGGATGGTTTTTTTTATGTGCGTCTCTGACTGTGCACTTACTTGAATAGCACTAAAACACCAAACATCACAATGAAAGCATTTGGAAGCATTCTATCTAACACTTTAAAACACAATTAATATCAGAACTAGACAGGGTTTCATCCCTTACGTATACTGTTCTGCCGTTTTGATATCAAAGATTAACAAAAACTATCTTTGAAAACAATGATCGGCGCGATCTGGAGTATATGAAAGATACGGGTTGAAAAATTTCATAGTAAAATTTCCTGTCAAGACAAAAAAGTGTCCCCTCACCAGGGCGCGTATCCGGGACACTTCGCTTACACGGCGAAAGCGCTCCCGACTGAGAGAACTGACCACTTGTACAATTCACTGCCATTATGATTAAGTCCGTACTGTGACATATGCATCAGGAAAACAAACTTAATCCTTGTTTTTCTTATCAAATATGATACTCAAAATACTGACCGTTATTCACTCATTGGTCGAAAAAATATTATTAGTCATAATTAACATTAGTTTGGAAGTAACAAGACATTATGTTGACAGATATGAACTATTTACGTACTAAAATACAAACCATTCATGAAGACTGAAAACACAAGGGCGTTTTTTATTGACCATTTTCATGCGATATTATCCAATTAAAAAGCGCCTTACAGAGTTAACTTTTCAATCCAAAAAAGTGATACATTCTTCTAGTCATTCCAATGGCAGTTGAATGGTTACCAACTCTGTCAAGCTAAGCTAAATAAGTCTGCGTCAAAAACATATACATTTTATTTGAAACATTAACGTATTTTATGAATTAACAATTTTAATGTCTCGTCATATCGGTAGTGTCCTTATGCAGAACACACCTAATATAACATTGCCTCACTCTTTTCGAGGTTGATTCCATCGGGAATGAGTCTCGAGAGCGATTAATCTAAGTTGTAAGAACTTGTTTCGCAATCGAGAATATATAAATTAGTATAAAATAACAATAACTTTACGAAGTCACATTTTTTTTCGGTTTTATGAATTTACGATTGAAATTCCATGAATTCAAGTACAAATATGTATTCAACTTCATACAGTTGAAATCACGAATTCGTGAATTCATGAAGCTGAAGTCGGGGAATACGTGAATGTGAAATCTTGAATTTATGAATTCACGATATCGAAAACTTGGATTTAAGAAGCCAGAATCAGAAATTCATGACCATGAAATGATAAAGTGTAAATGCTTTCCTATGAATGCTCAATTTTACTCCACCGCCTTTAGTCAATATAAATTGCTGAAAATTGAAGAAAACAAAATTGACTCTCAGAATTATAATTGCGTTGCTATGGATGTTTATCAACAAAAGAAGCATATACAACTTGCTGACATTCAAAAGCACAAATCATGTTTTCTTCCGGCGAGGTATTCGTACGCGTTAATTTCATAATAAATTGAATTGTTTGTCCATAATTAATTATATCCATAAAAAAGTTTTTAAGCGATACTTTAGGCGAGTAACCTTGTGATATTGTAGATAAAGTAAGATTAAAGGAACTGTGCAAGTTATGGAATTACTATGAAATGATTGCCTTCTTTTTGAACTTACATTTGATGTTAACAAAGAAAAGATACGTACTTTCAATCAATGTGATAAATCATCGTGATTCTTTTTAATATTCTCGTTATCAGCTCTTTTTTTCGCATAAACTACTTCAAAGTAATATAGCGTTCCGGTTAAGAAACTGATGTGTGATTTTCATTTATTATACTATTCTTCATTATAAAATAGTTTGCTGTATATAGCGTTATATAAATATACTGTTATATAAATATACTTGCTTTGTATGCTAGTGTGTGTTGGTAGTGTATATGTGTGTGTACATGATTGTGTGTGTGTGTCGTGTGTGTGTGCGTGTGTGTGTGTGTGTGTGTGTGTGTGTGTGTTGGTGGTGTGCACTTCTGGGTGCTGTGGGGCTCGTTTTGGGGAGGCTGCGTTTTTGGTGCGTGGCATTCCCTGTTTGATATTATTTTTGTTTTTAGGGGGAATGTGTCTTGTGTTAGTCAATGAAGATATTGACAATTGAAACTTAAACATACGCGACCTACGTCAAGAAATTAATTTTCATTTAATTGTTTTAAAAAGTCTTACATATTTTCTATATACTATACTTACTGCATATGAATTGAAACAACCAAGAAAATTGTTGGTAGGTAAATCTCACACTTGTCTATTAGGTATTTTGTAATATCTTGGGGAATTCTGAAATACATTGTAGATGAAAAGTATTAATAAAAATAACTGTCAATGTCAGGAAAAAAACAACAAAATCAATTCAAAACCCTAGTGAAGCTATTTACAAAATAAAATATAACACAAAAATATCATAACTATGTTGGTGAGAAAAGTCAAAGACCATGCTAACCTTGTAAGTATTTCATCATGCCCCTTATAAACAAGATCATGTGGGAAACACTCCATTACTATTCAATCCTATCCTATCTTTTAAGACAACACAATTCAAATTTACAAGCATTCGTTACATTGTTGTCAGACGCTTTATATAAACAAAACCAATGCAATATTTACTTCTCACGATGTAGGATTCTACTGGGGTTAAATAACAAAATTCAATTGTATCCCTAAAATACTAAAAACTAGTCATTTAAATAGTGAAAGTGCTTTTGAAATGTGAATCACCTCCAGGCCTAATCAGTAGTTAGACATGTCGAAAGGCACCAAAAGAGGCTAAATAAGATGAAATTAACACAAGTCCTATGTTTTCAAATAATGAAATAGTAAATTATTCTCTTTTCCATTCTATCTTAAAAACGCATCAATGCTGTAGAACTAATGATCTTGTGAATACTTCTTATATCGTCAAAACCTCAGATGCTTCTGCCACTGTGATACTTGTTCTTAAACATCTAGTATGTTTTCTTTGTTGTTTTTATTTAAAAATGAAAAATCTTCTAAGATATGCATTAAAATCAAATTTTCCATATCGGTCCTGCGCAACAACTAAGCCATCTTGCTTTGCTCTAAGTCGCATATCCGACACTTCATTACGAGGTCATGTTGTCACAACGTTCTATTAACTATGTTGGAACACCCCGTTAACACTAGACCTTGATGTCTAGACAAAATAACCTGACTCTCATCAATTAACACCACTGCCTCGGCTTAATCCGAAGCAATTTATAATATTCAGAAAACTGCTTGCCTTTAAAAACAAAAGCATTGTCAACTTTCATGGGTGCAATATTTGTTTCTTATCACATTAGAAGGTTAAGGCTTCATCTCTTTTGTGGTGTATGGTATGCGCGTCGTGATCACTGGAAATGCTTTAATTTCCAGTCGGCCTGATAACAATATAAATTCAAATCTTGTCAGCGAATGGTGATCGTGGGAAATTGAAAATGCGTGACATGCTAGCATGCCGTATTATAATTTAATTGTGAACAACAAAAGTCTCAGCCATTTCTCTTCTTAGTTTAAAAACGCCTTATTCCATTAGACAGGCGTAAAAATGGCAAAAACGTAAGAATTTAACGTTTTAAATGTTGTTTTTATAATTTCATAAATGCTGCCGCTTCTTTTACGGATTTCGTGTATATTCTTGTTCAGGTATATGATTTTCTATGTCTCCGACTAGTTAAATGCTAATACATTGTTTTTGTTAGACTTATCACGCATTATTCTTGCAACCTCATGTTTTGACAAAACTGTTATTAGATGTTTAATTCTTTCAACGTCATTTGGACAGCAAGAGCATAACCGACTTGTTCATTGTGTCACTATATCATGTAATTCAAGGGAATGAAATTTATTATCCCGCATCAAAACCCGCTGTGCCTACGAGTGATTTACATAAAGTAATAAGTTACTTAATATTACTGAAAACATTGTCGTAGTACGTAGACAGCTAAGGTAACTTGCGGTAGTAAGCACATAACATTTCGATACTTTCGTAGCTCTTCAAATTTCTAAATATAATCATTAGATACAGTGTTGGTTATACAGATGTGTATTCATTAATAGCACGTCATGCCTTTTACCTGGAAGTATAGACATGCGCATTACTATATCAGTTGCTCTCAAGGACGTTCTTTTCTTTTTCACATGTAAAGGAAAGTGCTTTGTATTTCGATATGAAGCAAACGCTATCGAAATCGTTGCATATTACTTTAGGCAAACGAATAAAAGATAAGCGACTACATCAAGATATATCTGCATGATCAGATAGTCTATTTCAGTATAGATTGCCACTGGCGAATAATCCAAACAAAAACTAAATATAGCGTTTGTCTGTAAAACATGACAATTATTCCGGTACGGACAATGCAGAAACAAAGACTTTTTTAATTTTAATGTTTTAATCAAATAAACACTTAACGATAGAGAAGAGAATAAATAATTGAAACTGGGGTCAGACAAGAACTATCATTATTCCTTTTTTACGTATAGTTTATTTTTATTCATATATGATGAATATCTACATTCGTGACTTTACTATGCAATCAAGCGTGTCTGTTATCACAAACACGTGAAGAAAATGTTACCCACACTCAATGGAAAAACAATCGTAAGGAGTTGTTCTTCAATCTATATCTCTTACAGTTTGGGATGTTTAGTAATGTACATGTGATCAAGGCATAGTCATCATTAATAAACATGGTACAACTGCTTTTAAGGATCGATATCATCTTTTCAGGACTGAAATTGCTTTAGAAATCTCAATTTTAATCACTGATAAAGACGTTCCCCTATTAACATACAATGTCTTTAATTGAGTTTTCTTTTAAGCACCATACTTTTTCTGCTTAAAGCTGCTCGCTCTCAGTTACCGTTGAAAAACGTGAAATTTTCAACTTTGATATACTAATACATAAGATGTAAGATTCATGGCTAGCATCAACAATATAAGAAAATATCTTGGTAGGAATTTGCAAAAATCCATCGAAAATAATGATGAAGTTCGTTTTACGGCACTGCTACGCTATATTTTTATATTGGAAATACAAAAGCGTTTGTAACGCTTTATTATTTTGTTGCGTATAATTTCAAATTTACAGACATATTTCACAGGAATTTATACTGGAACCTTTTTATTTGACTACAAGTTCTTATGTATAATATTTTCAGAGAGTTTGATGAACTTCATTTTTTCATAAGCAGCTTTAACACGTAAACAGGTAAAAGCCTACTTATTTGTTACATATGTTAGTAGTTGGAAAATATTTGTTTCATGTTTTAAACGAAGAGATCGGTCTTAGGGAGACACAATATTAGCTATTACGATGAAGAGTTCTTTCACCTGGTACAAAAACACAATCAGCACATCAAGACTCTATGCCCAATACCAACATGTAATATCGTGAAATAGCTTTTTGATATCTTAAGTCTTGTTTTTTCTCCAAACCGTCAAACATAAATTTAACTTAAAGACGTATTAGATTGATATTGATTGACTTGATAGTTACGACGCGAAATACTCAGAGCAACTCATAATTTGAACGCAATTACTGTAATTGATACGATGAGGTATTTGTAAATTATACGACAATTAATAAAACATATGCGATTGATTGATAATTACAGTGATACAACAATGAATGATTGCACATAAACTGATCCAAATGTTTTTACAGATATTGAATTATTAATAGATCTACTATTTTTTGTCTTTAACCATAAATCTAAAATACATTTTCAATTTTGGTCTGCTTACAGTATCAATAGGTTATGCATGTGTAGTTGTACTAAAATCACGTTCAGTGTAGACTTTTGATACTGGTTTATAACTGATTTCATCAGTATTTTCTGTTCGTTTTTCTGCTCTATCATGGCAATTGTCTGTCTGGATTCTCAATTGCTTGTATGATTACAATCAAAAGGCTTTCGATTGGAACGAGGTTAGTATGGAATTTGTTCCCTGTAAGAAAAAAGATTAAAACAACCAAGGTTATTTCTGAAATTAATGTATGATTTCTGGAACATAGAAGGTATTGAAAATGTTAAGCTTCTGTCTAATACGGTCTTGTTGTCGGTGAGCTTTATAACGAAGGTTAATTGTGTATGTCGTTTGAGGACAGTTAAGTTAAAATGTATCAAAATCCTATTTTCAAAACTTTAAAACGTGTAATTAAACAAAACCGTCATTCCAATATGATTGAAGTTTCATTGTGTTTCTGTAAAATATGTAAGTTTGACAACTGTAAACTATTCAGCTTAAACGGATCAAATAGATAAATTTTAGTTTCGTAATCTTTGTGCATAAAATAACGACAATAGAATATAAAAAATATTCTATAGATTATGTCTACCTTACACGAAGTTCATGAGACATGATAAGACAACGGTCATTATCTATAAAACAAAAACTCAAAAAAGGTGATGTACCGCTAACACTTATGTTCCTACAGATCTTAATTTCAAACATTTCTTTCTAAAAAATAGATATCATAATTTAGATTATTTGACGTGGTGTACCTAACCACTGAACTGACAATAACAAAAATTCAATTTTAATGCAAAAGCAATTTCAATGTAGATTGTTACTTTAATGTATTTTTTACTTCATATTTGAAAAGATTATAAAACTATTGTTATTGACAATAGTTCACTTTAGAGTTTTATCTTTTAGAGTTTAACAGAAAAAGATAACGGAATTCTCGCGAATCTTTAATTTCGCTTGGAGATCAACTTTCGTTTTATTCGATTGTTTCTGAATTCAAGATTGTTTATATCGCTTGGAGTTCAACTTTCGTTTTATTCGATTGTTTTTTAACTCAAGATTACTGCATTTTTATGAAAAAGGAGCTTAAGTAAGTGATTCTAGAGAGAACTCATCAAGGGTCTAAGTGTCAGCACGAAAATTGTATTGAATTGTAAATTGATATCATTTTGACACAGGTATGAGTGACAAAATAGTCCGTCCAATGAGTTTTCTTACAAGCTGCTATGTGATTTGTTTTCTATCGTTTCGTTCGTGTTTGCTTTTGTCAGGCGCAGTGAAAAAAGAGTAATGCTGCATCTGCATCTACCCATAGAGTAACTGCTCCTTTGACATAAATAATACAAACATGCAAGATACAATGATTTATAGGCAGAATATTTACAGTTATCTTCTATAGATGCTAAGGAACAAAAATATATGTGCGCATTTCGAATTACTTTATTCAGCTGCTTTAAATAATGTTTGATCACATACTCTCTTGTTTTGTGATCTTACATTATAAAATACAATTTTATAAATAGTTGATTTGTGTTGAGCATGTCTTATTCTTTTTACCCATAATAAACAGTAAACCACGTCTGTGTCAATAGGGTGCCTTGCAATAACATGCTACTCTGAAAGTATTTTGAGCTTAAAAGATTCATTCTTGCATCAACTGTCACATATGGATAACGTCATTGTGGTATTTTACGTGTATTAATAACAGACGTGAACCCCAAACAGGTGTGTAATAAACAGCGCTTTACTCGCATCATTTTGTGCAAAGGTAATTACACACAGGTCAAATTGATACATTAGCTTAATTTCATGGTAAAGATACATGCCTGTTGAAAGCTGTTTAGTTAGTTTGCACTTAGTATTGGCGGCATGTTGATATATTATAACGCTATAATTTATAACATCTTTACTTTGAACTCTATTGGTAAATAATTACTGCCTTCATATGTATTAAGTGTATTTATATAATACTAATGTATAATAATGACGAAAGGTAAGTAGGTTTTTCTTAAGGAAAATATTAAGAGGGCAATAAAGCGTAATCGTGTAAAGTATCATAAGAATAACTCCTATAAAATGTGAAATCATTTAGGGAATATTAATTTGAAATTAATGCTACGAACTACTGCTTAATGCTAAGTATACCGAGGAGATTTAATGTATGTATACAGCAGTTTTTTCAAAGTAGAAGATATTTTATGAAATGCATGTGTTACTGATACATTATACAATTGTTAAATATATAATTCATACGTGCTATATTTTTCAAATATGATAACTAATTAGCATCAAGTAAAATTTTCTTAAATAGCCAATGTTATACTTGACCAGATTTAACTCACTGACCAAATTTAACTCACTGACCATATTTAACTCACTATGGCGTAACGTACGCATCTTTTGTAACTAAAATCCCGATGCATGCTGCTGTGTGAAATAATTATACGATATTCTAGAACATTCTTAAATTGGGTTTCAGCCTCGAATTTCTTTCGCGCATGTTCTACATGAAGTAATTTTAGCAATAATGTCAATGCCAAAATTACGTTATATCATACTACATGACGTAAGGTAATTGTCGAAGTAAAACATTTCCAAGAGCATTTATATGTCTTTTTTTGTAGTGAATTGTCGTGTTATGATGTAAATTTTATCATTTTAAGCGTTGTTTATTGTCTAATGAACATTTTACTGTTGGTTTAACCTTCATTTATAAATGACTCAGACCTACGACTTTCGTTTTATATGACTATGAATTAAAACCATGAGGTTTTGTCAATAACACTCAAAGATATAAATTAATCGTCAGAAAAATGAGTTTTACACCCTTTTCCTGGAGGTAAATTTATACCTTCACATTAAGACATAATTGGAGACAATAATATGTCCCCGCGATAGAAAGTGAAGACAGTTCAAACAGAAAGATAATCCTTACTTGTTATTTCTACGATTTTAGGCATACAGTGTAGACATAATACGATTTCTGATCAAATATTATATATATTTTACTTTTATGGTATAGCCCCCAATGTGCAATTTGTTTCGACCGCAATGGAATAAACACTGAAATAATCAGTAATGCATGACTGTTGTCAGATTGCTTTGTCTGGTAGACATATCTCTGGATATATTCCTGGGACTTTCGGACTCTTTTCTTATTTGTAGGCAATGTATAATACAAAGAAATGACAATGACCTGTCTTACTTAAGATTTTAAAAAATGACGCGTTTCAGAAAATGTTTATTAAACGTGACTCACATACTAATTTGCATAGCGCTTGATGAAATTGAAGTATATGATTTTATACTCAGGTTTTGACACATTACTTTAAAAGCAACGGCCTACATATTTGGTATTTATCAGAAACTCTTTTGGTGGAAGGTCTAGTCAAAATCATTTTGTGTCAGTTTTAAACGAGATAGATAAAGTCGGTCGCACATTTCACCTAGCAATTAATTGTCTATGAAGAAACCTGATCAGAAAATGCTTCTCCCTCTTCACTTTCTGTGTTGTCAATTGCGTTTTACATATACAGTAAAAAGTAACGACTCCATTTGTAGCGCAATTCCGGATATAAGGAACAAAATATCTACACCTGATGTTTTTCTTGTTTATCTAATATGAAAATGCAATACTTATGGCTATTAAAACCCTCCAGGGGTAAAGAAGAAATCTAAATGGTATCAAAGGGTTTGTTATTAGAGATTACTATAAAGCACTGTTTTTTATTCCAAAGTGCAGATTTTTGTAAATGTAAATTATGACAAAACTGATATGATATAGCATACATTTTGAAAATGATATAAATTGCTAACGCACAAAACTTCTGAATTCCTGTATGTTATGCATATTCAGTGGAGCATGCTATGTAACATTTTAAATATATACATTTATATATGTCTGTCTGATCGAATGGTGGTCTTTCATTAATACGTCTCTGTGTGTTCATATAGTACAATTTTCAAACGCATATTAACATAAAAAGTTGCCATCTTGATGCTTTTATATTATATATGTTGTTGTACTTGTAAACATGTTTCAGTTGTAGAGTTTATATGACAATCTTATAAATAACCTCTTTAAGGGAAAGGCCGTTAACTAATGTTGGAAGAACTTGTGGCCCAACCCTTTTGCTGATTTTATGTAGTAAAAATGTCCTTATTGTATAATTACACAATCATATGTATATACAGTATATTCAGCAATAAAATATGTTTAAACTAAACTAGTTATAGAACAAACAGAAAGTTACCTTTATATCGGTAGGTATTCCGTGTTACTGTCCGTTGCAATATTAAATGCATCGTATGCATAACTAAACAGCATTTCAAGCATAAATTTATTATTTCGTGCCGTAATGCAAATGAAAGCACCGGGCAAAATGTCAACAAAAATATTTTTAAAAAGAGCTTCATCATCGAGTCATGATGGAACTGAGCGTTTGCTATTTTCTATCATGTATGATAAAAATTAAGTTGGTCAATGCAATGTGTATTATTTGTAGAAACAACTTGTATATTTCATTCGTAATTGTGTTTTTATAATTCACCGTGTACTTTTTTCAGTAACATTATTTTTCTTCAAGACATTATAACATTCTTTAGGTTTGAATAATATTTTAATGTGTTTATTGAAACATGAATGAAAGTGTAGCAATCAACTGCATGTTCAACAGTTTCTTTTTATACATAGAGGTGTTCAAAGTTGTACATTTTTCATTTCTGGATTATTTGGGCATTGGATATTAATTGATATTCCACGTAAAAGGGCAATATTACCAAGGCTACCTCGGGCACAGAAAAAACTCGCCTTGTGAGGATTAGATGTTATGCATGGAAATTCAAAAAAGAGCTGCGAATCCGTGACCAATGAGCTGATATGATACAAACACTTGAACCAGTCACATACTGCATTAAATATTTGACTAAAGAAATGATTTACGATCCATAAGATTCACCTGACAGCGAGCAAAAACGTGTCTAGCTGAAGGAAACATCAGATGTTAGAAGCAAAAATAATAACAAAGTCGTAAAATATTTATGTTCGTATTTTATCGTCGAACTATTGTATTGCCTCATATGACAATAATATTATTTCATAAATAAATTATTTCTACGATTGTAAAACAAAAATATTGTCGCCTGGAATTTCAATAAAATGTCAGATTGTCTGCGGCAAGCACAGACTATTTGTATATAAATATTTCGTTTGATTGATTCTCTCGGTTAGTACCAAAACTCAATTAAGAGTGCAAATAGACAGACATACCTGGAGCCACACCGTACTAAATAGGAAATATCGACATCTGTTTCGATCAGAAAATGAAATTAAAATATTTGTAACGCTCAAATACAGCAAAGAAGCTTTTTAGAGTCTATGTAGTTACACCGTCCATAAGAATTGGTATAATGTTCATTTAAACTTCGAAAAACATCACTAAGATATATTTTATTTCGAGTTTTGCAGGAATTATTCGGAATATGTCTTCACATAAATCTTCGTTGCGTTTTGCAGTTAGCTGATATTTAACACATACTCTTTATCCACATAAGTCTAACGAAAAAATAAACAGGCATATACGGCTTAGGTCACGGCAAGGAGTTGAACAAACATTCCCATGTAGCCGTTACGGAGCAAGAAAAAAGCGGCATGAAATGGCAGGTTTAGTATCTGTGTTGCTTTACGAGAATGTCAGCGCTTTGTAGAAAGATGTTTTGTTGTAGATACATTTTCACTTTTGAAATGTCAAGCTGTTAAATAAAGTCGATTTGAAACTGCCCTGAAGTTCTTTGCCCTAACACGTCATCAAATCACAAAAGGGTTTCTTTTAAACTTGGCCTTACACAAGGATCATGACAGTGTGTAAGGATTAGAGTACATTTCAGTATGTTTTTAATTGGTCAGGTACTACCTATCTAAATGTTATAAATAACCTATTGTGTGTAATTACATGTATATTAGTAAAAGAAAAGATCAAAACATGGCAATGTGTATGCGTTTTGTAAGACAATGTTTGCGAAATTAAGTATCTGTCAGTAATGACAACAAGTTTCTTATGTAAACAAGGTTTCTTTTCGAAACAATTAAGAAATAATTGATAAAATAGTTCTGATTCATTTATACAATAAAGACACTTTGTCACAATGAAAATTGTATCTTTTAAATCATTGAATTAGTCATGTGTATGTGAAAAGCTAACAAAGATCATACAGTAAATATAAGTTCAAGAACAAAACACTTTCCCTGTTTTACATAAAAATGAAGCACACGTGGATAGTTTGTTTCAGTACATTCTTCACATTTTGTTATATTATTGCAATGAATTACACAGGAATTGGCGCATATCTCTTCAACATATCTATAATGGCATCCTGCACAGGAAGGCAGATCACATGTCACGATTATTTATCGAACATACATTTTAACCATATAATTAAGGTGCAAGTAATTAACACTGACAACTCAAAACTGCAGCTGCTATTACCTTGCGTTGAATCCAACCACTGAAGTCTTGATTCTATTATTCTGACAAGAACTATATCTGACGTTTTCTTTCTGTATGTCATTCGCAAATTAACTGTACTGTCTAAGTTTTGTTATGTATATGTATTACAAGGTGAGCTCTGAGCGTCAAATCTTCGTGTGTGTCCGCTTTTAATACAAGGCATCTTGATCAATAGGTGCGCAATTGGTATGCAATTATACATTCTTTCAGTACAACTAGACAAACAGAGTTTTCGCAGGGTTGAACATTAAATGCAACATGTAAACATTAAATGATACCTATATGTTTTCTTGTAAATATACTGAATGAACCAGAGAGGTTTCCATTTTATTTTACCTAGCATATTGTAATCAGAGTGAATATGTAGAGATATCTAGTGTACTTTCCGGATGGGTTTATTTATGTGCGTCTCTGACTGTGCACTTACTTGATTAGCACTAAAACACCAAACATCACAATAAAAGCATTGGAAACATTCTATCTAACACTTTAAAACACCAGTAATATCAAAACTAGACAAGGTTTCATCCCTTACGTAAACTGTTCTGCCGTATTGATATCAAAGATTAACAAAAACTATCTTTGAAAACAATGATCGGCGCGATTTTGAGTATATGAAATATACGGGTTGCTAGATTATATAGTAAAAATTCCTGTCAAGAGGAAAATGTGTCCCCTCACCAGGGCGCGAGCCCGGGACACTTCGCTTGCACGGCAAAAGCTCTCACGACTAAAAGAACTGGCCACTTGCACAATTCTCTTCAATTATGATTAAGTCCGTACTGTGACATATGCATCAGGAAAAAGAAACTTAATCCTTGTTTTTCTTATCAACTATGATACTCAAAATATTGACCGTTATTCACTCATTGGTCGAGAAAATATCATTAGTCATAATTAACATTAGTTTGGAAGTAAAAAGACATTGTGTTGACAGATATGAACTATTTACGTACTAAAATATAAAACCATTCATGAAGACTGAAAACGCAAGGGCATTTCATTGACCTTTTTCATGCGATATTAACCAATGAAAAAAAGCGCCTTACAGAGTAAACTTTTCAATCCAAAAAAGTGATACATTCTACTAGTAATTCCAATGGCGGTTGAATGGTTACCAACTTCCGGTCAAGCTAAGCTAAATATGTCTGCGTCAAAAACATTTACATTCTACTAGTATTTGAAACATTAACGTATTCACGTGAACTTATGAATTAACAATCTTAATATCTCGCCTTGTCGGTAGTGTCCTTAGGCAAGACACACATAATATAACATTGCCTCTCTCTTTGAGGTTGATTCCATCTTGAATGAGTCTCGAGAGCGATTAATCTAAGTTGTAAGAACTTGTTTCGCAGTCGAGAATTCAAATTAGTATAAAATAACACTAACTTTACGTGGTAACATTTTCGGTTTTATGACTTTACGATTGAAATTCCATGAATTCAAGTACAAATATGTATTCAAAATTATAAAACGTTTTGTTAAAAGAGGTTACGACCCAACTGTTTTGAGACACACCGCATGTTTGGTGTTCAACCCGTTTACAGTTGGACGCTATGCTTCCCTCTTTGATTGTGTCTGACGGAAGAGGGGGAGGACTCTGTGATGGGCAGTTTTTAAATCCCACTGGGACGAAACTGTTTTGATTTCTGTCCTCTGGCCTGTTTCGTCGGGCCCTTAAGGGTGTTTCTCTTAGTGCTCTGCCTTCTGCAAAGGCATTGAGTACATACGTTTTTTGGTTCTCAAGGTTTGCTTTTTATATTTTTATACACGAGCATTTTTGTGTTTTACATACCATGCCTTTTGTTTCCATTGCGTGTGTTAGAGATTCATCTAGCAGGGATTACTTTTATTTACACTGTCCTGTGACTTTGGAACATGGTGGGGGTAAGAGTGAGGTTGGGTGCGCACCATAAACCGGTTTAAGCTCCCCAGTGGTGTTTTTGCCACTGACCGTTCCAAGGCGGTGCCCCACTGTGTTCCTTTAATTGTTCGTTTTGTCCTCGTGTGTTTGCTTTGTATGCTAGTGTGTGTTGGTAGTGTATATGTGTGTGTGTGTACATGATTGTGTGTGTATGTCGTGTGTGTGTGCGTGTGTGTGTGTGTGTGTGTGTGTGCGTGTGCGTGTGCGTGTGCGTGTGCGTGTGCGTGTGCGTGTGCGTGTGCGTGTGCGTGTGTTGGTGGTGTGCACTTCTGGGTGCTGTGGGGCTCGTTTTGGGGAGGCTGCGTTTTTGGTACGTGGCATTCCCTGTTCGATATTATTCTTGTTTTTTTCTTTTCATACAGTTGAAATCACGAATTCGTGAATTCATAAAGCTGAAGTCGGGAATACGTGAAGTTGAAATCTTGAATTTATGAATTCACGATATCGAAAACTTGGATTTAAGAAGCAAAAATCATAAATTCACGACCATGAAATGATAAAGTGTAAATGCTTTCCTATGAATGCTCAATTTTACTCCACCGTCTAGGCTGCGTTTTTGGTACGTGGTATTCCCTGTTTGATATTATTTTTGTTTTTAGTCAATATAAATTGCTGAAAATTGAAGAAAAACCAAATTGACTCTCAGAATTATAATTGTGTTGCTACGGATGCTTCTAAAAACAGAAGCAACTGCTACAAAGTAAACATATACAACTTACAGATATTCAAAAGCACAAATCATTTTTGTTTTTCCGGGCGTTAATTTCATACTAAATTTAAACGTTTGTCCATAATAAATTGTATCAATAAAAATGCATGTTTTAAGTGATAATTTAGGCGAATAACCTTGTGACATTGTAGATAAAGTAAGATTAAAGGAACTGTGCAAATTATGGTATTGCTATCAAATGATTGCTTTCTTTTTGAACTTACATTTGATGCTAACAAATAAAAGATACGTACTTTCAATTTAAGTGATAAATAATCGTGGTTCTGTTTAATATTCTCGTTATCAGCTTTTTTCCGCATAAACTACTTTAAAGTTAAAAAGCGTTCTGATAAAAGAAGCCGGTATATGTTTTTCATTTATCATACTATTCTTCATTATAAAATAGTTTGTTGCATATAGCTTTATATCAATATACCGTTTTTGTTTTTAGGAGGAATGTTTCTTGTGTTCGTCAATGAAAATATTAACTATTGAATCATACGCGACCTTGCGTCAAGAATTTAATTTTTGGCCTGGGGACTGAAAGTCCCCTAGGCCTAAGTTAGCATACCACATTTCAAACACTACAAGAAGTTTAACTGTGCTATGTGCGAATAACAACTGTAAACATGCGCTATGCGAAAGTAGTGCAAGACAGACCAGATCAATCTTCTGTTTGAATGTCGCATATGATAAGAACATATTACAAATAAAAATAGTAAATACAACTTCAAACGATTGCAGGAAGGTATATAGCTAATGGGCTGCATTACACATTTTTTTCTGTTTTAGAAATTAATGCGCTGTTAGCCGATTACGGAAGATAATCATATGCATATCACGGAAAAGTACGGATATTTACGGAAATTGACGGAAACGTACGAGCTCGATATAAGAGTTTGTAGTTTGATTTTCAAATTTCCGATGTTATTTCATTGACAACTTTGTTATTTACGAACGATTACATATATATTTACCTAAAAATAAATTTCTCTAAAAAAAAAGATTTAATTTACGTACATTCCGTAGAAGGACCTAACGTGATCAAAATCACCGGCCATTTATCGAGGACGCTGCATGTCAAGGCCCAGTGAACGGTTTCACCGATTACAACTACAAGGTAACCCAGAATCATTTTTGGTTTTCTCTGTTATACACATTGTACAGTACTGTATTTATATTTCATTGCTGGTATTGCTTTGTTTTTTCTGTTTCAAGGTGTTGTCCTTGGTACACAATAATTTTCGATCCACATCATCGGATCATATCGCTTGAAGTTGTACAAAGCGCAAATCGAATTATTTTTATTGGCTTAAACAATTTATAATGTTGACTATGTGATTACTTTTCATTTAACCTACGTTTTATAATAAAACAAACTTCCCTGACACCCATATATTTGTGAATCATTCATTCTTTGTCATATATTGAATTTCGTCCTCTGCACATTTCGACCCGCGCTTTAGGTAAGGTTCAGCGCAAAACACGTAGGTCAAAAGTTGTTTTTCGGGGAGTTAACCTATAGCCCCCAGGCCTTCAGCGCTCACAGCGCTTTGATTATTTATTAGTTTTAAAAAGTGTTACATATTTGCTATATACTTACTGCATAGAGTTTGAAGCAAACAAGAAGCTTGTTGGTTGGTAAATCTCAGATTTGTCTGTTAGTTATGTTGTTAGCCTTGAGGAATTCTGAAATACATTGTAGATGAAAAGAATTAATAAAAAATAACTGTCACTTTCATGAAAATAAAACATTCAGAAAAAAAACGTAACAAATAGAAAACCTTAGTGAGGCTATTTATAAAATGAAATATAGCACAAAAAATATTATAATTATGTTGGTGATAAAAGTCAAAGACCATGCTAACCTTGTAAGTATTTAATCATGCCCCTAATACACAAGATCATGTGGGATCCATTACTACTCCATCCTATCCTGTCTTTTATGACAAAACAATTCAAATTTACAAGCATTCGTTACGTTGTTGTCAGACGCTTTATATAAACAAAACCAATGCAATATTTACTTCTCACAGTGTAGGGTTTTACGGGGGTTAAATAACAAAGTTTAATTGTGTCCCTAAAATACCAAAACTAATTTTTTAAATAGTGAAAGCTTGACCTCGTAATGAAGTGTCAGCTATGCGACTAAGAGCAAAGGAAGATGTCTAAGTTGTTGCACAGGACCGATATTGAAAATTTGATTTTGATGCATATCTTATAAGACTTTTTAATTTGAAATTAAAAACAAAACAAAGAAAACTTACTGGATGATTAAGAACAAGTATCACAGTGGCGGAAGCATCTCAGGCTTTGACGATAATAGAAGTATTCAAAAGCTCATTAGTTCAACAACTTGACTAACATCAATTTTATTGCAGTGTTAACACGACTTAACACAACTGCCTCTGCTAAATCCGAAGCAATTTATTATTATCAGAAAACCTTGCTTGCTTTTAAAAACAAAAGCATTATCAACTTTCATGGGTGCAATATTTGCTTCCTGTCACATTAGAAGGTTAAGGCTTCATTTTTTTAGTAGTTTATGGTATGCGCGTCGTGATCACTGGAAATGCTTTAATTTCCAGTAGGCCTGATGCTGCCTTAAGATAACAATATAAATTCAAATCTTGTCAGCGAATGGTGATCATGGGAAATTGAAAATGCGTGACATGTTAGCAGGCCGTGTTAAAATTTAATTGTGCACAACAAAAACCTCAGCCATTTCCCCCTTTAATTTTAAAATGCCTTATTCCGTTAGACTGGCGTAAACATTGCAAAACGTAAAAATTTAACGTTTTAAATCTTGTCTTACTGTGTTCCTTTAATTGTTCGTTTTGTCCTCGTGTGTTTGCTTTGTGTGCTAGTGTGTGTTGGTGGTGTATGTGTGTGTGTGTGCGTGGTTGTGTGTTGTGTGTGTGTGCGTGGGTGTGTGTGTTGGTGGTGTGCGCTTCTGGGTGCTGTGGGGTTCGTTTTGGGGAGGCTGCGTTTTTGGTACGTGGCATTCCCTGTTTGATATTATTTTTGTTTTTATAATTTCATAAATCCTGCCGCTTCTTTTATGGACTTTGTATATATTCTTGTTCAGGTATATGATTTTCTATGTCTCCGACTGGTTAAATGCTAAAACATTGTTTTTTTAGACTGATCACGCAATATTCTTGAAACCATATGTTTCGACAGGACTGTTATTAGCTGTTTAGTAATTTCAACGGCATCTGCACAGCAAGAGCATACCCGACTTATATGTTATTTATATTAATATTATGAAAATCTACAGTAACTTGCGGTAGTAAGCACATAGCATTTCGATATTTTCGTAGCTCTTCAAATTTTGAATATAATCATTAGATACATTGTTGGTATTACAAATGTATATTCATTAATAGCACGTCATGTCTCTTACCTGGAAGTATAGACATGCGCATTACTATATCAGTTGCTCTCAAGGACGTTCTTTTCTTTTTCACATGTAAAGGAAACTGGCCTGTTTCGTCGGGCCCTTAAGGGTGTTTCTCTTGGTGCTCTGCCTTCTGCAAAGGCATTGAGTACATACGTTTTTTGGTTCTCAAGGTTTGCTTTTTATATATTTATACACGAGCATTTTTGTGTTTTACATACCATGCCTTTTGTTTCCATTGCGTGTGTTAGAGATTCATCTAGCAGGGATTACTTTTATTTACATTGTCCTGTGACTTTGGAACATGGTGGGGGTAAGAGTGAGGTTGG
Organism: Saxidomus purpurata; assembly: GCA_022818135.1. NCBI lineage: Eukaryota > Metazoa > Mollusca > Bivalvia > Venerida > Veneridae > Saxidomus > Saxidomus purpurata. The sequence continues at coordinate 53,585,744 of JAFMSR010000004.1, forward strand.
GTGCGCACCATAAACCGGTTTAAGCTCCCCAGTGGTGTTTTTGCCACTGACCGTTCCAAGGCGGTGCCCCACTGTGTTCCTTTAATTGTTCGTTTTGTCCTCGTGTGTTTGCTTTGTATGCTAGTGTGTGTTGGTAGTGTACATGATTGTGTGTGTGTGTGTGTGTGTGTGTGTGTGTGTGTGTGTGTGTGTGTGTGTTGTTTGTGTGTGTGTGTGTGTGTGTGTGTGTGTGTGTGTTGGTGGTGTGCACTTCTGGGTGCTGTGGGGCTCGTTTTGGGGAGGCTGCTTTTTGGTACGTGGCATTCCCTGTTTGATATTATTTTTGTTTTTTTGTATTTCGACATGAAACAGACGCTATCAAAATCGTTGCATATTACTCTAGGCAAACGAATAAAAGATAAGCGACTACATCAAGTTATATCTGCATGATCAGAGAGTCAATTTCAGTATAGATTGCCACTGACGAATCATCCAAACGAACACTAAATATAGCGTAAAACATGACACTTATTCCAGTATGGGCAATGCAGAAACAAAGACTTATTCATTTTCTTAATAAAATAACACTTTACGGTAGAGAAGAGAATAAATAATTGAAACTGGGGTCAGACAAGAACTTTCATTATTCTGTTTTATGTGTATGTTATTTTTATTCATATATAATGAAAATCTACATTTCTGATTTTACTATGCAATCAAGCGTGTATGTTATCACAAACTCGCGAAGAAAATGTTACTCACACTCAAATGAAAACAACAATGGTAAGGAGTTGTTCTTCAATCTCTATCTCTTATAGTTTGGAATGTTTAGTAATGTACATGTGATCAACGCATAATCATAATTAATAAACATGGTACAACTGCTTTTAAGGATCGATATTACCTTTTCAGGACTGAAATTGCTTTAGAAATATCAAATTTAATTATTGACAAAGACAAAGACATCCTATCAACATACAATGTCTTGAAATGAGTTTTCTTTTAAGAATCCTCCTTTTTCTGCTTAAATCTGCTCGCTCTCAGTTACCGTTGAAAAAAGTGAAATTTTCAACTTTGATATACTTATACATAAAATGTAAGATTCATGGCTAGCATCAACAATATTAGCAAAAATCTTGGTAGGAATGCTACGCTATATGTTTTTATTGAAATTTCAAAAGCGTTTGAAACTCTTTAATTATTTTGTGGCGTATGATTTCAAATTTACAGATATATTTCACAGGAATTTATACTGGAACCTTTTTATTTGACTACAAGTTCTAATGTATAATATTTTCAGAGAGTTTGATGAACTTCATTTTTTCATAAGCAGCTTTACAAGTGTAAACAGGTAAAAGCCTACTTATTTATTACATATGTTAGTAGTTGGAAAATATTTGTTTCATGTTTTAAACGAAGAGATCGGTCTCAAGGCTAGACATAATATTAGATATTAAGGTGAAAAGTTCTTTCACATGGTACAAAAACACAATCAGCACATCAATACTTTATGCCCAATACCAACATGTTAGTAAAATAATCGCGAAATAGCTTTTTGATTTCTTTAGTCTTGTTTTTTCTCCTAACCGTCAAACATAAATTTAACTGAAAGGCGTTTTAGATTGATATTGATTGACTTGATATTTACGACGCGAAATACTCAGAGCAACTCATAATTTGAACGCAATTACTGTAATTGATACGATGAGGTATCTGTAAATTATACGACAATAAATAAAACATATGCGATTGATTGATAATTACAGTGATAAAACAATGAGTGATTGCACCTAAACTGATCCAAATGTTTTGACAGATATTGAATTATTGATAGATCTACTAACGTTTGTCTTTATTCATAAATCTAAAATACATTTTCAATTTTGGTCTGCTTACACTATCAATAGGTTATGCATTTGCAGTTGTACTAAAATCACGCTCAGTGTGGACTTTTGATACTGGTTATAACTACTTTTATCAGTATTTTCTGTTCGTTTTTCTGCTCTTTGTTGGTAATTGTCTGTCTGGATTCTCAATTGCTTATTTGATTGCAATCAAAAGGCTTTCGATTGAAACGAGGTCAGTATGGAATTTGTTCCCTGTTAGAAAATAGATTAAAATAACAAAGGTTATTTCTGTAATTAAGTGCACGTAGACGGTATTGAAAATGTTAAGCTTCTGTCTAATAGGGTCTTGTTGTCGGTTAGGTTTATAACGAACGTTAATTGAAGTGTAATTACATGAGATAGTTGACCAGCGGGCCAGTGTATGAAGTTTGAACACATTTTAGCTAAAATGTATTCACACTCTTATTGTCAAATCATTAAAACGTATAATTAAACAAAACCGTCATTCTGATATGACTGAAGGTTCATAGTGTTTCTTTACAATATGATATATTGAGCTAAAACGGATCAAATAGATAAATTTTAGTTTCGAAATATTTGTACATTAAATTACGAAAATAGAATATAAAATTATGTCTACCATACCAGAAGTTCATTTAACAAACATGATATGACAATGGTCATTATCTATAAAACAAGATCTCTAAAATGATCATGTACTGATATATGAATTTAAAACATTTCTCTCTTAAAAATAAATGTTGCACAATTTAGATTATTGGACCTGGTGTACCTAACCATTGAACTGACAATAACACAAATTCAGTTTTAATACAAAAGCAATTTCAATTTAGATTGTTACTTTAATGTATTTTTGACTTCATACTTGAAAAGATTATAACACTAATGTTATTGACAATAGTTAGAAAATTCACTTTAGTGTTTTATTTTTGTAGAGTTTAAACAACAAAAATTTGAAAAAAAGAGATGTTTAGATTAATGGAATTCACATGAATCCTTAATATCGCTAGGAGATCAACTTTCGTTCTATTCGATTGTTTCTGAATTCAAGATATTTGTTTTTTATGAAAAAGGAGCTTGTGTCACAATTAAGTGATTTAAGAGAGAAACTCACCAAGCGTCCAAGTGTCAGCACGAAATTGTATTGAGTTGTAAATTGTATTCATTTTGACAGTATTCCGTCAAATGATTTTTCTTACAAGCTGCTATGTGATTTGTTTTCTATCGTTACATTTTGTAAGTCATGTGGTGTAGTTTAGCAACAGACAGGAGCAACACGTGTACACTAATTATTTATCTGACTATAGATAAAAGTCTTCTTTGAAGATATAAGAAAAGATTCTGACTAAGATGTACGCCTCACATCGTTTCTTAAATAAAAAGAAATATCACTATTTACACAGATCTGCTTGTCAAATGTGTTCAAGAATGTTCTCCGTCTGATCAAAACACAAATTTGATATATGTGACCAAATGTATAATACATATATATACGAAGTTTAAAAGAAATTAGAAAGCTGCATGGTATCATGATAAAAGAAATCATATGAAAACTGCAATAAATGTACTAGCCATTATTGAGGTAACAATAAATCTAGCAATGAGGATTCTGCAAAACAGATTATTTTTTAATAAAAGCACTGCGTGCTCTAAATCTGTACGAGATAGGGAGTCGAAAAATACCCTGAAGGAAGTATTTTTTAAAAATTTGTATTTGGATGAATTAAGTATGAGGAGCGAGACAGGCTGTGTCTGATCAACGGAACTTTATCTCAATGTACACTGCACTGCACTGTTCAGTTAATTTTTGACTTTCTTTCGCCTCGTAGAATGGACTGTTAAGCTACACTTGACAAATTCAAAATTCGTGTTTGTAAATATATGTTTTAAAAACGACTTTACATTCTAAGCTACTGAAATAAGTGATACTGAGTGGTGTCGAGATTTGTAGTGCATACCAAACATCTGCCACCTGAAAACATTACGCAAACAAGAGGGCCACGATGGCCCTATATCGCTCACCTGACTACCATTGGCTATAATACAAGGGGTCAAGATTCTTCCATGATTCGTAGAGGTCCACTACACAATGTTAAGTAGCATTCCAAATAACTATTCTCTGCCCGTCGGCCTTCTTGTTTTTTTAAGTTTTCCCTATATAAGCCTATGTGAAATCAAGTCACCTTCCTCTCACCCACCCCCCTCCCGGGAAGGGTTAATTTTGATCTGGGGGTCATAATTTGAACAATCTTAGTAGAAGTCCAATAGACATTTTTACATGCCAAATATCTAATGTCTAGGCCTTGTGGTTTCAGAGAAGAAGATTTTTATAGTTTTTCCTTATTAGTATATGTGAAACTAAGTGACTCCCCCTACAGGGTCAATTTTGACCCCGGGTCATAATTTGAACAATCTTGGTAGAGGTCCACAAGACAATGCTACATACCAAATATCTTAGCTCTAGGCCTTGTGGTTTCAGAGAAGAAGATTTTTTTAAAGTTTTCCCTATATAAGCCTACGTAAAACTAAATGACCCCCGTGCGGGATCAATTTTGACCCGGGGGTCATAATTTGTACAATCTTGGTAGAGGTCTACTAGCCAATGCAACATGCCAAATATCTAAGCACTAGGCCTTGTGGTTTCAGAGAAGAAGATTTTTAAAGTTTTTGCTTATTCGTATATGTAAAACTAAGTGACTCCCCCTACAGGGTCAATTTTGACTCTGGGGTCATAATTTGAACAATCTTGGTAGAGGTCCACTAGACAATAGTACATGCCAAATATCTAAGCACTAGGCCTTGTGGTTTCAGAGAAGAAGATTTTTAAAGTTTTTGCTTATTCGTATATGTAAAACTAAGTGACCCCCCCTACAGGGTCAATTTTGACTCTGGGGTCATAATTTGAATAATCTTGGTAGAGGTCTACTAGACAATGCTACATGCCAAATATCTAAGCTCTAGGCCTTGTGGTTTCAGAGAAGAAGATTTTTAAAGTTTTTCCTTATTCGTATATGTAAAACTAAATGACTACCCCTACAGGGTCAATTTTGACCCCAGGAGCATATATAAAGACTATGCAAACTAAGTGACCACCCGCGCGGGGTCGATTTTGACCCGGGGGTCGTAATTTGAGCAATCTTGGTAGAGGTCCACAAGACAATGCTACATGCCAAATATCTAAGCTCTAGGCCTTGTGGTTTCAGAGAAGAAGATATTTTAAGTTTTTCCTATTTGTTGCCATAGCAACCAGAGTTCTGCATGGAATGAAATTCTTTGAACAACTTTGGTAGAGCTTCATGCAAAGAACATCCCTACAAAGTTTCATCAACATTGGCCCAGTGGTTTCAGAGGAGATGTCGTTTGAAGGAAATGGTGGACGGACGGACGGACCTACGACGTACGACGGACGCCGGACGGAATGCGATCCTAATAGCTCACTCTGGCACTTTGTGCCAGGTGAGCTAAAATGTAGTTCAAAACTTGACAGGTTGAAAAATGCAATTATGATAAAAAAAACATGATTGTTCTACCTGAAAAAAGAGTCAACAATGTTTGGTTTACAAATGGCAATTATTCTTTTATACTGTTTAAAATACTGTTATTTTCTTATTTATTCAGATACAATAATCCGTATTTTGCCACTGTCTATCTGTAGTCGTGACATCAATTAATTTGTGAGTTGTATTGATGATGCCCTTGGTAAAAGCGATGCCGTTATATAATAATTATTTTACTGCATTGTCTGCTGTTTTGCGGGATTGATTCATGTTTGTGTTTATAAGTCTGGTTTTTGTTTGTTGTTGTGTGTTGGATAGTGTACAGGGACTACTTTCCTTGATTTATACTAATTTGATTTATATTCATTTGCCTTTAACATTTTTACCGGCCTGACAAGTGAAATTCCCGAACAACACTGAACCTTTTGGAGATTTGTTGTTCTGGCCAATCAGTTATTTCTAGCATATTCCCATTTAGCTGTGAACATATCTCAATTAGTCTCTGTGATGTTACTAGCAGCATATCATTTGCGTGTACTTTCTTTGAGATGGACATCTGGCATAATTGTTTTTAATTTAGCGAACGTTATTGACTGTTGAAAGGGAAGGAGATACCAGTCCGGTCTCGGTTTAGATGTCTGCTAATCTCATTTTTTTATTTTATCTGAAACTTCATTATTTTCAAATCATAAGAACACTAAAGTGACAGATGCCCATAAATTACGTTATATGTCTCGCCAAAATAATTATCAAAGAGCCAAGTAGATAAAAATGCATAAATAATGCGCCAGAAAGGGAATAAATGCCCACATGTAATAATTGACATTGACTGCGTCAGACTGTGACAGTGGATCTTCTCCATAGAACATTCCCTTATCTCGCAGACTCTTCGATTAAACCCATATCTATTTCAATTAAGCTATCCTATACCATCATTTTCACGTTTACTACATTATGTAAATATATTTATTCATAGTATAAAGCACTTACAGCATAATGTGAGAGCTAGAAACAATAAACTTTTAAGTTCTATAAACATGATGATAATTGTTCAAATAACAGATGCACTGAACATTATGTGAATTTGATTGTTATATTACACATCACATCAAACATCGAAATTTAAACCCTGCATGAATAAACTTGTACTTGAAAGTGCGTTTCAAATTATAAGGCAACTATTTGTATAAGAAGAATGTATTTGGGACCATTTTATTGCTTTGCAATATCTCTAAACGAAAACCGATAAGTTTCAAAATAATCTGAAAATGTATGCTATAACCAGATTTCTCTCCCTGAAATGAGGTTAAAATCAAATTAAGGAAAGAGATTACTATTGCAATTTGTTTGATTTCCAATTACGGTTACCGTCGTTTCCATTTGTCAAGTTTAATTGTAATTTAGTTGTATATTTTGCAGTATATGCAGCTAGATGCTTTCAAAAAATATTGTCACAAAAAATAGAAAATTTATAACGAGGTGCTATTGATTCAATGAAGGATTATACCAATACAATGACTTTAACAATGCAATATCTCTGTGCTTTTGGTTGTAATGAAAAGGAGACATAAGAAATTGAACGACATCGTAGAAATAAACAAAGTGATCAGTATCCATTTATTTCCATGACATGATAACACCTGAACTATATTATTATCCTTTAGTTATGCAAGGAAATGGACTAGGGAACGCGCATACTATGTATATTTTCTATTTAGGGTCAATGAATTGTGCTTGAATGATGACCGAATATCGTGATATATATAAATTACACTCTGCATTATCTATCTTATATATGACAAAGGTGCTTTGAGAACTTCTCTGCCATTGTTATCCATTATTATTATTTCTCCCCACATTGAGGTAGTCGCGCAGAAACATATGCACTGTATTTAGATTGAAATATTGAAATAATCTTTTGACACAAAATAATAATTTCTGAACTGTAAACTACATATTGTGAGTAATATACGAAGTGAAAATAGCGATCGACACGTTCAGGACTGTACCATCGAAACTTTCAACACTGCATTACATTGCCATAGGTCGCGCAGTCATTTTCAAATTTCTGATGGTGTAACAACATTACATCAGATAGTTTACACGTGAAGAAAAATGTTTCCTTTTGGATTTCTTTTTTTAACTGTTTTATCGTATGACTTTCTTATTGTTTAATCACTGATATATCATTAGTACATGTTCTATGTTGTCCCTCGTCAATGTTTTTCATGAATTGCATTTGCTTGTATAGTTATTTCAAACTCCCTTTTCTCATAATATGTCATATTTCAAATTCTCTTCCAGCAACTTTGACTACACAAATTCTGTGTTGGTTTCTGAAAAAAGTGCAATGGAAATGACACTGACGTAGTCTCATAAAGATATTGCGAAACATATCTTTCATGGCACTTAAATGGCCAAAGTAGTTTTGAAAATGATAAACTGTAACAGTATTTCAGAATCAATGAAATGTTAAGTCTTGTGTGATAACTGTATTTCAAGTTGTTTATATTTTTAAAAGATGGTCAGCCAAAGAAATGTAGCCATATATAACGAAATACTAGTACATCAGAGCACAGAATTGGTTTGAATGAAATAATCAAATTTTTACGACGGTTTATGATGATCATTTCGTGTATAAATACTATTTAACATAAACTTATAACAGGCAAAGTCAAGTTGCAAATTGTGTTCTAATTTTGATAATTGGTGATTAGCCAGACAATTTATTACCATATTCATTTTAAGCCATCGTCTTCTGTATTTCTTCACTTGCTTAGAAAATTATAAACTCCTTACTTTGTAAAGGTTTACCAATTTTCTTGACATAATAAAAAAAGTATAAGCTTTTAACAAGATTTCAATAAGTCAGACTGTCTTTGTTCATTAGATATATTTTCTGCCTTGTAGAAACCTATTAACGGTATCGGACAAGTTTTTAGAACATGATAATTGCTGCTTCCTCTGTTAAAACTTTAACTATACCAAGCTCCTGCAGTTTAAGATAAATTGCTCAAATGTTTAAAGAATATTATAAACTAATAGTAAGTGTTTTAAGTCATGGTAGTTAAGTAAAGGTAAAGTGTATCTTTGTAATAAAGTATGTAATTATAAAGATGATGTTCTATGTGCTCTTACATAGGCTTTAGAGGAAGCAGATGGTACACAAGTAAACATTTCAATGGTATGTTAACGAAGATATTCAACTACCGCTATGTCTTGTGTTTAAAAACAAAATTCGATAACGATAAAACGTAGATAATCAAAATTACAATCTTCAAATCCTGCAGCTTTTGTTAGAGGAAGAAACTTAAGTACACGTGTTCAATTAGATCACATCCGGTAATAGTACTGTTTAATGTTAATGTAATTAAACTAAAGAAGTGCATTGAGGCAGTCCATATAACCAACCAGCATGCGCTCATATAATACAAAAAACCGTAAAACAATGTGGGTGTCTTAAAGCTGCTCGCTCTCAGTTACCGCTGAAAAAATAAAACTAATTTTCAACTTTTACATAATAGTACATAAAATGTAAGACTAATGGCTAGCATCAACAATATAAGTAAAAACCTTGGTAGGAATTTGCAAATATCCTTTGAAAATGTTGGTGTATTCGTTTTACGGCACCGCTACGCAATATGTTTTATTGTAATTTCGAAAGCATTTATAACGCTTTATTATTTTGTAGCGTATAATTTCAAATCTACAGATATACTATACATGAATTTATTCTGGAACCTTTTTATTTGACTTTAAGTTCTAAGACAAGTTTTATTTTTCAGAGAGTTTGATGCACTTTATTTTTTCATAAAAATCTGAGAGCAATCAGCTTTAACACTTAGATTGTTTTTCGTACAGTTGCACTTTTTAAAAGCCTTAAATGTGCATATTTAAGTGTGGCGTGCAAGCACTTTGTAAATTCTAAAAGTAAAACATTATAACATTGCATATTACGCATAAAAGACATTAATGAGTAGGCTAAGGCTAACACACTCGATTAAAAACACGTCTAACAAAGACTTAAAACACGTAAACGCTCGTTCTACATTTCGTCATCATTTTACATCAGTATGTATGTTATAAAATTCAGAAGAATCGAAAACAGTAATTTAAAACTAACAAAAAAGTGCACAGGTGTAATTGGCAAAATTAATGTGCTTCTATGACAAAAGAAACTATGCCATCCTAAATGTGTGTTTTGTTGTTTGTTTTGTTTTCTTTTGTATTTTGCGTAATGTTTAAATCCTAAGTTTTGTCCTTGAATTTCGTGCACGAATTAAGGAAAACTTATTACATACACCAATGTTAACCTTATATTTATTTTAAATCCTCTGTTGATCTTGCATAAAGACATGCAAACAACAATACCTGTAAAAGTCCATTGAAAACTGCAACACAAACTCGCTTTTCTGAGAATATCAAAGGAGACAATATATATTATTAATTATTTTTGAAAAGCTTAAGCGCATTGATTCCAGAGAAAGATTTGATGATAAATATGTTAGAGCCAAAAGCTAAATAACAAAGTGACAAATGTTTGACAACATTTCATTTAATGTACAGTTTTCAATCTGCCCCCAAAGTCAGTGATTTAATAAACATTTCATACTGCAGTCATACAGTATCGTTCTAAGAGCATATTACTTTGCCTTTGTGTATTTCCCATGAGAACAATCCTAAACAATTGGAATAGCATATATCAAAGCAGGCAGACTAGATGTCCCCAGGGTGCGATGCTAAATTTTCTGATTGAAATGGAAAAGATAGCCTCGTAAGCAGTGTCGATGAACCGCACTGTAATAGCTATTCCCAGTGAATTGTGAGAGTTTATCTTGTACTACCAGCAGCAGATTAAAAATATCTTTAATGTTATATGTCAGATGTCTACGACAGTATATGCTAAAAGTGTTCATCAAAGCATGAGCTAATTGCTTCGGCAAACAAAAGTTAGAAACATATGTAAATTTTGTATTAGTCTACTGAGCTGCACTTGGCTGACAGCAAATCATATTACTGACCTCTGCTCTGTCAGCTTATTGAACATTCATCTAACGACCCGCATGTCTATAATTTACACGAATTTAACTTAAATTGACTTTTAATTTTTCAACTCTGGATATACAGTATAATATTTCCCACAATTCTTACTAAATGCAGACATGTTTATACAAAATCCTTTCGGATATCTGTACCATGGAATATTGTTTGCAAGTTATGACCTTCTATAGTCGAAGCAATCTCCATGTTCTAAGCAGGGTTTTTCAGAGACTAAATTATTTAATGATTGAATTGTAATAAAATGTGTTTTGATGCAAATGATAAGCACAGTCTTTTTTTTAAATAATACATTATGGACGTGTGATCTACCCGTAGTATCTAGCAGATAATTTGCACATATTTACACTGTGTTTCGTGCTCATTGAATATCCATATAGGAGAGATCGCCGTTACGGCACTCGCCAAGATTGATAAGATTGCTGGTGGGCAATAACAGTTATGTTTACATGTTATATATCCGAAAGGAATTTTTTTTATAAATAATTTATTTGCTGTCCAAAGGATGATCAATATTAAGAAAGTTCTTAAATACTCTTGATACTTGATATCTTTCTAAAAATGATAAACGTTGCAATGACACTTGATTTTTCATAACGGCATATTGCCGCTACGACCTTAGACAAAACAGTGTAAATTACGCCTCGCATTTTTTTCATTTTGAAATTATATCAAAAATGAAATTATGAATATATTGTGCGTTTTAGTAGCTTTCAAGCGATATGCAACTTGTTTAGATAAATATGGATTACCGACCGCTGTCCACCGTACTTTGCCTTATCGGTATAATATTGCATATTACGGCATTTTGTTTGCAAACACCATAACTCCTACTGGTATTGTGCAAACAACGGTAATATCTCAGATAAATCTTATATAATAATGTATATAATACCCCTGTTTACAGCAACTTTACTATTCAATTTAAACATGTACAAACAAATGATAGTTCTTATAAAAATAATATCTCTGAATGGTTTGTATAGCTTTGGGGTCAACATTGAAACCTAAGCATAATGTTCACTATAATTATCAACCGGAATTTGTTCTTAAGTACATTAAACATACCGAGTGTTACATTTCTTTAACTTTTAATACTAGGAGCGTCTGACAATCCTTAACCAAATAAGGTATCATATAAACAGAAATGAGACTTGTGATTAATCAATCGCTCGCCTGAATACTATTCCGTGATTTATCATATACCTAAAAAGCTTTTTAAAGATTGACTGTGATTTCCTGCAACAATATCCGGAAACCGCAGACAATTTTTAAAGCTTCGCGTAAATCTAACATAATACAACCAGTCATAATTCGAGCAGCCATTCATCAAATATCTAGATGTAAATAAAGACGTCCTTTCTTTTATTTATGTATTGCTATATTTCCTTAAAGAAGATAGCGGTATAGACAGACTTTTGTTGGTAACAGTATACATATAAAACACGGCAATAAAACAGATGCATGATATAACAAGTTACCAATAGCAAGCAGGCTATTAATAATCATACATATGTTCCAGACCATGAAATGCACATCAATGCCAGGGATGACACAAAAATGGAAAATTGAATATCACCTTATTTCCTTTGTGGTCCGCGTTATTGACACAGAAAGCCGTGCACTAAATTACTCAATAAATTTATCATAAACGCAGAGCACATTACATGAATAAATCAATGAGATTTAAGTGTATCACAGATTGTTACTTTAATCACTGGTACTAGTATCACAGTATTAAGTATTATTAAGTATTGATGTGCAACCTATAAACCAGTATGAAGATCATATAGCTATATCACAAAACTTAAAAATTGTTAGCATGACTAAATTAAAATGTACATTTGTAAAATGAAAAAGGGAATACAACTCACTGGCCAGTAGGTGGATTTTGATGGTATGTTTGAACTTTGGAGAAATACCGGGGATTGTAATTCCACAAAACAATACCGTTGAAGGTTAAATACTTTTTGCTAAAACTGCCTACTTTCGACAGTATCGCAAAAGGAGTTACTTGAACTGGAAACTCTGGTTCGATTTAGCACTGACTTTAGACCTTGAGCACCTATCATGTACCGAGCTGAGAGGTACACAATAATTATCAAGATAGTCTGGGGCTGTACCCATTTTACTCTTATGAACATGACAAAGAGTTTTAACGAATCAACTCTCATGTAAAAAGGTCCTGAAAAGTTCTGGGCCTATATGAGAACTACTACAAAACTAATAAGCATATTTTGAGTTGTTTGAAATCTTTTCGTCAAGCATTTAGTCGAGCTAGGGTACAAGAATATACAAACCTAACTGGATGGCTTTTAATTTCATTTCAACAAGTTGATTCAGTAACGTTAATTAGGTAAGTGAGATGTTTTTTTAGCTTACCCGAGTTATTGTGATCGGCTTGTGTCCGTCGTCTGTTTGTCGTCTGTCCACACTTGAACTTGTGTATGCAATACAGGCTACATTTTTCATTAAATTTTCATGAAACTTTGTCAGAATAACTGCCTTGATAAAATCTTGGTCGAGTTTAAATATTGGTCTTTTGGGATAAAAAATTAGGTCACCCGATCAAATCATAGAAAAAACCTTGTGTTTACAAGAGAGGATGTTTTTGTTATTGAATCTTCTTGAAATTTGGTAAGTATGATGCCTTGGTGAAATCTATGTCGACTTCGAATATGTGTCATCTTAAACACGGTGGATAATCATATAAAAAACTTTAATATGCAATAGATGTTGCATTTTTTAATTGAATCTTAATAAAACTTGGTCAGTATGTTTGCCTTGATAAAATCTAGATCAAGTTCGAATATGGGTAATCTGGCGTCAAAAACTAGTTCACCCGGTTAAATCACAGAAAAAACTTGTCTATGCAATAAAGTTTGCATTTGTTATTGACTCTTCATAAAAATTGGTCAATATGATGCCTTGATGAAATCTAGGTCGACTTCTAGTATGGGTCACTTTCGGTTAAAAACTAGGTCACGGTGGGAAATAATAGAAAAACCTTGTGTACGCAATGTTTGTTGCATTTGTCATTGAATTTTCATGAAACTATCAGAATGACAGCCTTGATGAATACTATATTGAGTTTGCATATGAATCATCTGGGGTCAAAGCAAGGTCACGGGGTCAAATCAGAGAAAAACCTTATGTGTGCAATTTGTATACATTGTGTTGCATTTTCATTGTGATCTTCGCGAAACTTAATCAGAATGACAGCCTTGATTAAATCTAGATCAAATTCTATGCTATAGATGTTTCATTTTTATCGAATCTAAATAAAACTTGGTCAGAATGATTATCTTGATGAATATAAATCGAATTTGAATATGAATCATCTGGGGTCAAAAACTAGGTCACAGTGTCAAATCAAAGAAAAACTTGTCTATGCAATATAGGTTGCCTTTTTGTTTGGATCTTCATGAAACTTTATCAGAAATACAACCTTTATAAAATCTAGATCGAGTTTGTATATATGTCAACTAGGGTCAAAAACAAGGTCACGAGGTCAAATCATAGAAAACCTTTGTGTATGCAATAGAGGTTGCATTTTAATTAAATCTAAATGAAAAATGGTCAAAAAGACTATCTTGATGTAATATAAATCGGCTTTGAATATGAATCATCTCAGGTCAAAAACTTGGTCACGGGGTTAAATCATAGGAAAACATTGTGTGCGCAATATAGGTTGCATTTTAAATTGGATCTTTATGAAACTTGGTCAGTATGATTGTCTTAATGAGATTTAAGTCTAGTTAGAATACTAAGTCACCAAGTCAATTCCGAGGAAAACCTTGTTGGTGCTCTAGAAGTATCATTTTATAGCAGATAATCATTTAAATTGGTCAGAAGGTTGGTCGTGTCAAGGTCAAACATAATGTTTGTGTTTATGATATATAGTTTTGTATTGAAGTTTGGTCCTGGTCATAAGTAGGTCTCAGGTGAGCTATATAGGGACATCTTGTTTACAAGAATTCTAAACTAATATATTGGCATTAACCTTGTCCTTTCTGTTTATCAAAGGATGAACAAATCTTTAATTGTATCACAGTTATCTCCTCAAAATGTTTCTACAGAATTTAGCTTCGACACTGAATCAAAAAGATCATACATAACGAAACAATTGTCATAGGAAGTTTTTAATTGAGCGCAATTTATGTTAACGCCGACAGGTTGATAATATTTACAGTTATTATACTGCTCACGATGTTTATATAACAATACTGTCAAGAAAGATGCTAAGAATACATGATACGCTTTGAAAATAGATAAATGTTACTTCTCTAAGTTGGTGGATGACATTAATAAAATATGTGATTTACAATTTTTGACTAGTTTAGTCCTTAAGAATTCCATGTTTTGAAGTTCTTTCTTTAAGAATAAAAACTCTTTCAGAACTTAATTTATCTGGGTGTAATTTTGGTTACAGTTTTACAAAATCTGCTAAGAGTATCTTTCTTTCGATGGAGATTTTGAACAAAAATAGGACATATAATAGAAACCAGCGATCTATTTATGATATTTTATGTTGCCTATAACACCTGATATAATCAACACCATTTAGAATATATTAAAGTGAAATTCGCTTTATCTTTATACATTTCATTAGCTTATAATCCTTTCTGTGTTAAACTCCTATCGTGGCAATAAATAAATGTATTAAATGAGAACTTCGTAATAATGCTTGATCCAATTTTTACCTGCGTCATTGAAAGCATACAGTTAGAAAGTATGCAAAACAATGTTCATTTTACTTTAATGTGTTCAAGAAAGATTAATGAATAACCATTACATATTTGATCAGAATTTGGCGCGATGACATTTCATACAATTAGCTTCACAGCTGTCGGCATTTGATCATGGCGCTGATTTATAGCGTGCATTTATCGCCAGTATCATTAAACAAGATGCCGCCAAGTATGTATGCATGTGTAGATATGAAACAGTATTAAATCAACCCGTACAAAAATGATTAACGAGAGCTAACATATGCTTTCTATATAAATATTCAAATATAGATTGGTGATTACATCCATTCAAAATGTGCATTTAACGATGTAACGTTCAAAAATGCCAAAAGGCCATTTATACAACATTCAGATGTAAAGTTAATTGCAATGTAAGACATAGTTCTCTGTTTTCTAGAAAACTGGGGATGATTTGAAGATCGTACAATAATGCTTACTTCAGTTTGTTTCATTTTTAACAAAAGAGCCTTTCAAATATGGTGCGAATGGAGAGCTTTACTGAAAAAGTTATATCTTACATATGATTAATGTTATATTGCTGATGAAAATGTTCAGATAAAAATATTACAATGGTAGAATTACTAACAGTACATGTACTTTCGAAAGCTTTGTAGGTTAGTTTCTTTAAGTTTAAAATGACGTGATTTTCTACAATCGGAGATCCAACGTTATGTTTAAGTGTCTTACGTTTATGGCCTGAATGTCAGAATCCACCAAATATATTTCAGATTTGAACACAAGAATGTACTGTTTCTAGGAGGCACAGTGGACTAGTTTGTTGTTTTGAGATGCATGTCACAGTTGACAAATTATGAAATATATTACATTTACGATCATATCAAGACTGTTTCCACCGACGAAATATGAACATTTCTTAGATAGTCTTTTTGAATCACTCACGCATTCGGAAAGTCGAATGTTTTTTATATTTGGAGTTATATAATAGGTGTTTTGGCTACGTTCCAGTCAATTACTTCGCATATTAAAACAAATGAAGGGGTTGAAACGTCATGTTTGTAATCGACCTATTTTCATTTAGTAGTCATAAATATTGAACGCGTTTAGATGTTTTTGCTTTACGCGTCTTTGTTGGTGTTCCAAAAATATAATCTTAAACTCTTAATTATGGAAACACTCTAAATGACTTTAAGAATAAACGTTGTTTTTACGTCATTAAAACGGCGCTAAAATAAAACATCTGAGATTACAGTGCTTGCAGCAAACAAAAAAATACCACACCAATTGAGGTTGAATTTCGTAAACTTCGCATCTGCTCGAGTTACCTTTCATAAAATGCCTCTTGGTTATTGAAGCAATATAATTCGGATGAATGATTGAAACGATATTTCTAGTTCCTCATTTCTGAAACATTTGTATGCTTACAGTCTTTCTCTTTTCGAAATGTAATTGGTTGGTGATAATGGAACAATTATTTCTAATTAAATACATAATGAATGAAACAACAACGACACTCTTTGTGACGACTGCAACGTGATTAGGCAATTAAAAAGTCAACGATCACGTTTATGAGATATTACTTCTAAGTCAATAGTCGTATAAGATTGTATTCATCACAAAAAAGGCATTATTTTATGGTCTATAACTAAACAATATCTCATTGGCCTAAAGCACGGTCAGCGAAGCAAAATACATTTCATGATTCTTTGTTTCTCCATCTTCTAGATAATACAATCTCTATATTTAGAAAAAGATGTTACAACTTATACTAGAACGTGTTTACGTAGTTAGAGGTGTCGGATTAAAACGCTTGCATAGTTGATAATCGACAGCGTCTCGTCAAAGGTTATCATTCTGCCATGAAATAATCATTTTACCTTTAATAAAACAGTTACAGGCTTGTGAGACATTAGGTTTGATGAGATGTTCACAGGAACAGATCAATATTGACCTTGGCTGTCAACATTAACCGTTTCTGGTGAATATCACATCTTATACATTGCCTCATGAGTCTAGTAAACTGTCTTGACGTTAAAGATGTTGTGTATATACATTTGTTATTATCACAATCTATTGTTATACAAGTGATTCAAAGAAATTGAGTGAATAGTATACAGACAATAAGTACATTTTGTACACAATAAAAAGGTAATGCAAACGAAATGAGATGTCCACCTTACATAACGCTACAAGAAATTTAATGCATAAATAGTATGATGTTATATGAAGACATTTTTCAATCTGCAATTAACTAGATGCCTAAATGCAACAGGTGTCAAAAGGCCTATCTCCTCGTCGATAATGTGCTTGCGTCATAACTGACTCGGGCTTCGCCCTCGTGAATTATTCCGCCAGGCACATCACTCCGGGGAATGCTTCAATTTCGATAAATCACTCCAAGCCATAGATTATTTCTTAATTACAGTGTCAGCTAAAACAAAAATAAGTTGAAGTATTCTTGCACGCCTGCTCAAAATGTTTACAGCTTATGTTTCAGTCTCGTGACCAGGATTTTCTTGCATCATGATTAACATGCTTTTTCTCTCTATTTTTTGTAAATAGATAGATCTTCAAAAAAACAAAAATAATATCAGACAGGGAATGCCACGTACCAAAAACGCAGCCTCCCCAAAACGAGCCCCACATCACCCAGAAGTGCACACCACCAACACACACACACACACACACACGCACACACACACGCACACACACACACGACACACACACACACAATCATGTACACACACACATACACACTACCAACACACACTAGCATACAAAGCAAACACACGAGGACAAAACGAACAATTAAAGGAACACAGTAGCCTTTGAACGGTCAGTGGCAAAAACACCACTGGGGAGCTTAAACCGGTTTATGGTGCGCACCCAACCTCACTCTTACCCCCACCATGTTCCAAAGTCACGGGACAGTGTAAATAAAAGTAATCCCTGCTAGGTGAATCTCTAACACACGCAATGGAAACAAAAGGCATGGTATGTAAAACACAAAAATGCTCGTGTATAAATATATAAAAAGCAAACCTTGAGAACCAAAAAACGTATGTACTCAATGCCTTTGCAGAAGGCAGAGCACCAAGAGAAACACCCTTAAGGGCCCGACGAAACAGGCCAGAGGACAGAAATAATAAAATCAGAAAAGTCGTACAAGACGTAAAAGACTGAAAATCATGATAAAGTGGCTGTATTTATGTAATTTTATAAAGGAAACAGTAGAAACTAAATTTAAAGATTTCGAACCTATATACTTATAGACTGGAAACTCTTGTATTTTTCTTCACAAATCACCAATGTATCTCGGTCGGTTAAACGTCTTTCGGGGAGATTTTCGCATCCAATGAAAATATATGTGGTGATCCGAATCGTTTCAATCCGTCGTCAGTATTGAAATGAATCGAGGAAATTGCTAAAAATAAATCAGTTTTAATCGTGTTTATATTCTTCTTTCTTTGTGTAATTGTTTTCTTATTCCAATCCTTATCTGTTTGGGTAATACGAAATTTTTGTCGATTTTATTTGCTTAAAATTTGCAAAAATGGAGGGATTTTTCACTAACAATTGCAATATGCACCCTAAAGATCTATTTTTGGATGTGTTTATATGGGTCCGTGGTTATATCAAGTAGCAAAGGAATTACTCAAAACTGTCAAAATATATAAGGTTCATTAATCTATTATCTGTATATCTATTCAGATTTATATAGGGGGGCCGCACTTCGCGCTGAATAAGCTGGCTTTTGACCTACCTTTAGGACCACGGTTTAGGAGTATACAGTGTTCGCCTGTTTTATGAATGAATACCTTGCTTGAAAAAGGCTCTATCAATAGCTGCAGGTCCGGATTGGGGTATCCGGCTCTCGAGTATCTTATTTGGCTCTAAGCTATTTATATTTTTTCAAGATAGTTGTTGTTTAGACTGATATAAATTTGCGGGGTCTGACATTGACGCATTATTGAATACCTAGTACCCACCAAATCAATTTCATTTCAGGAATCGCCAGTTTCTAACGCACAAGTCCGTGGAAATAACTTTTAAAACACGCTTAGGTTACCTTTTCGATTTACATCTTCCGTGCGACAAATTGCTTATTTAATTAAGACATCAATGTCTGGCACCGATACTTCATTTTGCAGGTATAGACAAATTTATGTCGCACACCTGTTGGTACTTCGTAAACAAAGTTAACGGAATCATGAGCGATGTTCTTTAAATAAACAACTATTTATGTTTGATTTAAAGGCATCTTTCTGTAAAGCAGTCTTTATGCCTTACAATCTATATAAAAAATTAGAAAATCAGAATTATTTGTGTTTTACATACGATTTGCTTTAATTAAAACGCCTTATTTTACGAAGTGTATGCCTGTTATTTGCTATTTTGTCTTTAAAGAATTCTTATTTTTATTGTTTTGCAACATTATGGAAAAAAATGCTGGGTTATTTATGTGTGTGTCTTTTTGATTTAAAAGCAATGTTAGTAACGTTTTTCTAACAAATAACAGTAATGTTGCTCGTAAGATAATTTTCTTTGTGGTTTAAGAGCTACAAAAAATTTTACATCTAAATTGCTAATGAGACTTTAAGGTAATTTTTAAAAATATTTTTGGTAAGTTGTAAAACATTCTACACATTTTCAAGCTTTCAATAAATAAATTCATAGACTAGTGCAATCAATTATACTTAAAGATTAATTCATATTTAGGGAGAAAAAACTTATATCTATGATACCATTGCATATTCCTTTCTTTCTAGGTAATACAGATCGCTGACACAAAAACCCAATTCAGTAAAGTTGATTTTTCATGAAATCAGGTGATTCTGTGCACAAAATGTCGTCAGCGACCATATCCAACATTTTTCAAATTCATATCCCGTCTTTCTGCAACCGTGCTGCTAACAGAACATTTATATACATGTACAAATTAAGCCTCTGTAATGGCAAAATAAAGTACAACCAGATCATAATTAAATCAGAACACGAATGCCCTTATCCATGCCTATTTTCTAATTCAAAATGTGTCTAAAAGATTGGTCAGGAAACGAATCCGGTTCCAATAAATGCTGTATATCCTTATTTTGTGCTAGCTCAATCCAGAATCATGTACTGAAAAGTAGTCTTTATGTTTATCATCCCGCACGATAACGTAGTCAAAATGAAATGGAACCAGTTAATCGAAACAAATTGATTAGTAATTACATTTATACAAAAAGGTTTTAAAAAGTGCAAATGCCAAAATACATTCTTAGCATTGGAAAGTAAAGAAAACATAGCTAAATCGGCTGATTACACGAGCATTACGAAATCATACAAAGGTAAAAAACAAAAGGAGTTTCGAACGGTATTGTCTCGATCTATGTAAAGCATGTTCCTATTGTTATAACCCCTCGTTCGGGTGATATCATTTGAAACAGACTGTGTATCTACATGTACAATAGTTTCGTAACATTTGCTGAAACGTGAATACAGAGTCTAGAATAAAATGCGATCAGGTGTAAAGGCGGATAAACAATTTGCCGCTGCCTTTTACTTCATTATTCTCAGAGGAGTGCATTAAAGTAAAACTAGTATCTTTGAGTGTCAGTTTACATTTTACTTGTCATAAAATATCGAAACCTTGCGGAATCTGACGTCTGATTATATTTATAGCCTTTGACAGATAAGTATTGCATAAATGAACGTGTATGGTTGTCATGGGAATTTCTGTAACCTGCATGCAACGGTGAAGGTTTCCTTGAACAAAAGATCTACCATAAAATGTGCTGTGTATGATAGTTTTATCAAGTGGAATAAGCTTTCTTGCGAAGTCCGATTCTATTCTTAAAACTATTTATTTTATGTTTATTTAATAAATAGATCATGGATATAGATCCGATTTAATTCCCCCGACATCCGTTAAGCTTACAGTGATCCGTATGAGTCTTCAAGTTAGATAAGATATTTGGCTTATGTCTTCAAGCAATACAAGATATAAGTTGAAAAATAAACCCCGTTTATAGAGAAATGCCTGTCTGCATCGCAATATTCAATTACACGTTCGTATTTATTTGATATAAATATTGACTAGTCGTGACTAGAAATGATTTGTGAGCACAAAAAACCTCGTTAACAATTTGTCCTCTAAACTCCAAAGACCATACAAAATAATAAACACCCACTGTTTTTCATTGAAAACCTATCAGAGTTTCAATACAGCATGACAATCCTTTATTGTCATGGAAAACACATGTTCTTTCACATACTGCCGAGATAATCACTATTAAAACATTAAAAGCCCTATTAAAGGGAAAGACAACTCACGAAAAATCAATTAAAATCTCGAATTTGTAAATATATCGCCTTCAGAAAATGTATCATTTTTTTACAAGGTCATAATGCTTATGGTAGGTGAAGTGAGGACAAGGGGTACCAGAGATTCTGTATGTTTATCTACAGTACGATGCTGAGTGTTCCAACTAGTTTTAAAACTTTCACTAAACGATATCATTTCATTTATAATATAAAACATTGAATGTATTCACATTTTTCCATTGCCTAGTTATCTTTTTTTTTTAAATGTTCGCTTGACATTCTTTCTTTCATTCAGTCATTTATTAGGTTATTTTATGTAACGTATGTGCAAAGGTGCGCACTAAAGAATGACCTTTCTGTGCTTGTCTCTTTGTAAAGATAATATTTTGACACGCCACTCATTAATTACTTCTTCTGACAAATATAGTCAGTTCCACTCCTTCCTCCACAAGTCTGGGAGGAGACAAAAAGAATTGCAACATATTTTTGTCATAAAATTGATGTTTTTCTATAATTACAATTCGCGGTCTTTGATGTCCTTTGAGGTCTCACTTGTGCAACAGCGTTTATGGGTTAGGTGACAAATTAGCATCATATGGGTTAGACAAATCAACCAGTTATTCAATTAATTTTATGAAAAAAAATGTTTTCAGATATTCAGAAATAAAACAAAACGTCTGTTCTTAAAAGAATTTTTTTATCAAACATGATGTATTTTTTTAGGAGAAATGCTAAATTGACAAAAATAAAAACAAATGCATACGGAGAAGGCAACAAACGCAGTCTTTAATATCAAAGTGAACTGATAAATATGCGAACAATGGGATCAGGTGTGAAGAGCTGGGAACAATTTCTCGAAGTTTTTTTGTTTTAATTTCGTATGCTCGTAGGAATTCGCCAAATGAAAAGCTGTGTCAATTTACATTTGTCTCACATCTTGCTGTTAAAATGTTTAGGGGGCGGACGTGCCTTCAACAAGAAAGTGAAGGCTGTATGTACTCAAAGGCGAGAAACTATTTCATGAACGATAAAATATCTACACTTCATCAAATATTTTTCTCCTGTGTTTTGTATACTTTCTAGTAATAACAAAACATTTGTGCTTTGGTTAGAGGAAACATATTTTAAACAGTGAATTTAGTTTAAGACAATTAAACAGAAATGTGAGATATTCACCACAGGGGTCCAGTCAGCCATGCGTTTTCATAGCAGGAGTCAATAACAAAACTGGTCACTGGTAGACTAGCTTCTGCTACTGTAAAACTCCCTTACATTATGTGCAGATAATGTAGAAAAAGGATGTTAATTCTACCTAAATTTAAAGACCTTTATAAGATATGATTATGTTATTTGTTCAGTTACCTTTTAAGAATGTAATTTCCAAAACTGATTATATTAACAACAAATCAATTATCTGTACACATCAATAAAATTTATGGTCCTACTATTGTTACTATTACTACATGTCAACATTATAACTGATAAGGGGCAATAAAACGATTAACATATTAGACCACCTGTGGTTTGGGGGGATCACTTATGGAGGAGATTTTACTTGATTTTAAGATGCAAATCGAAGTAAAAATTAAGTATACAGACAGACAGTAGTTAATTAGATATTTTTTTTGTAAAATGACTAAAACAGTTGCGTAATAGTTTCAAGAACATATATATCAATCTGCCTTTAGTAACTTTGAAAAGCTCCCTAACTCTCACGCCGGGGATGAATGCATTTCCCTTTAACGAGTCATTATTGTTACTGAAAAAAACACTGTTTTTTATCTGACATGTCTACCACTAGGGGCTTAATGACATCTCTATCTTCAACGAGTCATTAGAAGTGGTATTTAAGCAAGCGTCCAAAATATTTTCAAATGTGCTCATAAGCTTTCTTCTAATGAGAAGAGTTTATTACAAGCAAAGCTCTGGCGTTCATATTCATACTACTTAATGTTAAAAAAAATGAATTATAATAATTGTGAATTTTCGATGATTGATGTAATCATGCAATTGGAAATCTTTGATGTTAATTGCTATTTATAGAAACAACATTTTCGTAAACAAAATACTAAAATCGACAGAAATTATGACAATGACAATGACAATCGCTTGAATTCTGGAAAATATTTTTTTCAAATGTTAAATCCACATGTTCGATGAGACAAAAATGCCCCAGCTGTTTAAATGTTACGAACGAAGTTTTTTATTGATTTTTATCGCCAAATCAACAATAAAACTTATCAACAACAACAACAATCAACTTTATTTGTACCAGGTTACATTATGTAACAAAATGGTTTAATTCAATATCTAGACTATTATTTTGTAGGTAGTATTTCCATTCAATGTTTCTATATTAAAGACGCAATTTATGATTGTATGCAACATTCAACACCAGCAGTCAGTGTTTTCAACTTCACACTGTATTTTGAATGATATTCCGAATGATGAAAAAAAAAACAGCAAAAAAGCAATATATTTTGAACTTTGGGGACAGTGGTTTTAACTGATAAATTGGTTAAATTATTGCATAGTCATAACGTTGGGTAAAAATAGAGGTGTTAGAGAACCTAATTTGCAAGGAATTTCTTGCTCATTGATACAAATATTTTCAAAAATAGATCGTTTAATGTCATGCACAATAAAGAAATTGACAGTGTTTAGGTACGACTGGTACGAAGTACGCGTATTTTACATTGCAGTAAGATCAACTACAAAAGTAGACATTTTTTGAAATTATCAATTTTTAAAATGGTTAATGATACACTGAACCATATAAGTAAGCCTCTTTAGTTCGTATACCGATTCTGAGGATAACAATTGACTGAATTTTAAAATATTTGGTCTTTTGTAGTAGAAATCTTTGATGAATTTCTCTCTTTTAAGGATAAAAAAGGGCATTTAAGTAAGTAATGAAATTCATCAGCTATTTCATTTAAACTACATAGCGGACACTTGCGGTCATGATAAGGTACCAAAGAATTGCGCCATCGTCCTGCTTCAACTGGAAAAACTATCAAAGTAGACTATATCAAAATTACATAAATAGCACCGATTCATTTGATTTTGTACATTGAAACCTAAAGAAAATCTTCAAATTATGCAGAGATATAACAAATGCAATTTTATGTATACTCAAGGGCGATACTTTACTTTATTCGAAAAAAAAAACGTCGATAAATTCTGTCATTCGATTTCAAGTCGCCATTTCTTACCTGGAGCTGAATACAGCTAAATTTATTTAGAATTGAACTTAAGAAAAAGCTATGAAACGTTAGATATGAAATATATGGAGAAATGCAACTTTGCAGAACAATTTGAGATAGGGTTCAGTTCCGGACAATAATACAAAAGTTATAGGGTGAGATGTCTTACTGTTAATAGGGAAGTGATAAAATATAATTATTACACATTTTCTGAAAACATTGTACAGAAAGTCTTGAAATGGTTTGTCTGTAGTAAAAGATTTTGCCTATATATTTAGGGGTCATTTTGTCAATGCTGGTCCAGGCCTTACTCAGACCGCTCTTAAAATTTCATACGGTTTAACAACACCTCATAATGATTGGGAAAAAAGTTTAAGGGTGCTTGATGACCTAGATCTTCGTTGTGGGTTGCATACATTCAAGGGGAAATCGCCATATACTACAAACACAGTAAATTTTATACTTGAATCATCATTTCTCATTTAGTTTATCTCTAGAGAATAAGTTAACTCGGGAGATACCTTCTTCGATTCTTAAAACAAATTACTTTATACGATTTATTCAATAAATTATCTAAATCATGGTTCTAGATCACATTTCCTTTCCTCTGACAATCGTAAATATACACTAATCCGTATTAATGTTCGTCTACCAGTTAAATTAAGGACTTTGTTCGTGTCTTCAAGCGGTACAATATGGAACAATAGCTAAATCTTATTGATAAGCTAATTCATGTCTCGGATACTATATTCAATTACATTTCTATATTTATTTGATACAAATATCGATCCAGCGTGACTTAATGCGTGACTAGAAATGAGTGCATAAAATATACTGGAATCTTTATCTCCTTATATTCTTGCAATTCTCGATACGTCATGATGCACGTACGGATAAAATAATTATTTCGATCAACGGGTGTAACTCGGCATTTATTGTTGAATTGTATACAAATTTAGTTTAAATAAGTATAAAAAAAATCTCGAGTGTCTTTGGGAAAAATTAAAAGCTTGGAATTCAATCTCTAATTATTTTTTATGATTAAATCATTCGAAATACGGTCTATATTAACTTAAACTCACAAAAAAGCCTATGATAAACACTGCGTTTACTTCGTTTCCCGAAGGAAGAAAAGAGAGGCATCCGCTGATCTAATTGGTTAAACGACAATATGTCGTTGTGTGTTTCCTTGGTCATATTGATATGTATACAAACCCTTACAGTGTGTCTTTACTAGCTACATAGGAGATTTTACACGGATATAAGTGTAAAGAATGCTTACAAAACATTTTTATCAGTATCGCTGCAAGCAATACTTGAAGATTTGTTATGAAACACTTAAAACAAATTTAATTTTATTACACTTCAAAACTTTTAAAGTTTGAAATATTTATATGGAAGTTAATCTTGATGAAAACAGTTCTTAAAATATTTAAGCAAGCGATAATGCATGTAATTCCTCTCCTTCAATATTTATTTCAGTACCTCGTGGTTTTCAGAAATCGGCCGTAGTCTTTTAGTTTCTAGTGGACAAATAATAAAAAAAACTTGCCAGTTAATAACAAAAATAATAACTACAACAATAACACCACCAACAATAATAAAAATAATGATAATAATAATTATTTCATTATAGAAGGTAGCTTATTAAGTATATCTATTTACAAGATGTATCTTTCAAAAGGATGGTCGGTGCATATTAGTATATAAAAGCAAGATTAAAAATAGCAAGCACCGTCAGGGCGCGAACCCATTACCCTTATTAGAGCGAATGCTCACCCGACTGAGCTAACCGGCCGTTGACAAAATTGCTCCCAAATTGTAATTAAGTACGTACACTGACATGTCCATCAGGAAAACAAACTTAATACTTATTTTTCTTACCAAATATTTTACTTGAAATATTAACCATTATCCACTGGTAGAGAAAGTATAATTACTGTACACTTATAATTAACATTAGTTTGGTGGCTGCAACATATTAAGTTGAAACATATCAACTATTTGCGTACTAAAATTATTAAACCATTCAAAAGACGGAAAAGGCAGGAGTATTTCATTGTCCTTTTTCAATCGATATTATCCAATTAAAAGGTGCCTTACAGATTAAATTTCTCTCCAAAAATTAGATCCATTCTACTTGTCATTTCATTGGCGGTTGAAACCAACTTCCGTTCAAAAGCGAACTAAATACGGGTACGCTGAAAAAGTACTTACAACGATTACATGTTTGTTTATGCTGGCTCCCCTCGGCCAGTCGGTATTACAATAGGATTTTACTATAAAAATAATATAAAACTGCAAGCATCTTCAAATTCCCAAAACACAAAGATAAACGTTGATTGGTGTATTCAAACTGACCAATGAAAACAGTCCTTACAAGCAAGATACTTATAATTATTCCGGGCTTGCTTTAAATTAAATATGAAGAAACATCGTCAATTAACATAAAGTATTCAGTGAACACGGAAAGGAATTCGTGGTTAATAATTATTTCTAAATGAAGCATAATTATAAGAACTAAAGTTTGTACATTTTCTGTGATATTGGAACATTGTCTAATAGCAGAGGAACAACTTCCATTTGCCTTGTTTTAATGAATAATTTCCCTTTGTAACGGTCTTCCCTTAAACTTTTGGAGTGTATACATTGGCAGGAGCCTATATCCTAGGGTCATTACTGTTGCCTAATTTGATAAACTACATGTATTCACATTTGTTACTTTTTGTTTGCACCTCATCTCGAAATCTTTGAATTTGCATACAGTAACTGGGGGAATAGATATAAAACCGAGCCGCTCATATCAAAGCTAAAATTGTAAATAAATTTAGCTAGAACCTAAATCTCCCTAATGGTGCGGTTGTTTAAGTTCAAACTGAATAATTTACATTAAAAGCTATACATTTTACATGTTGGAACTTGTAACGTTATAATGTGAATATTACGTTTATGTATTTTCAGGGTCTCAGTCTGGAACATGCTGGAACAATTATGCAATCAGCTACCACAATTTTAAATGTATGCATTTCAATTATATAACATATTTTATAAAGTATGATGTACTGCGTTTTTATTATAAGCGGGGTACTATGATTATTGAAATTTGTAAACTATTCTAATTATGAGTTAAGTCCATGAAGCTATTACATGAAACTATTGTTAGGGAGCAAAGGTAAGCTTAAAAATTCTAAATGTTGTGTTACTTTTCACTTAAGATGTGAATTCAAAGGATTTTAACATAAAAATCATACATTTAGATATAGCATTTAAAGGATATACCCCAAAACAAAGTTTATTCTATAAATCTTAAAAAATAGTCTGAAAGAAAACAAAATGGATTTTAAAAGAAAAAATATTCGTTTAAGCTCAATATACCTCTAAAGCGACCCTGAATAAATAAAAAGATAAATCGTTATCTCCTTTAACAAATCAAATAATGTATCACTACCACCCAAAAATTCAAGCAAGTACCATAATAAAACAATGGTTTTACTGCACTACAAAACGTAATAGTTCGCTCATGTTTCTGGTTACTACTGTTTTATTTGGCTGAATCTAGATTCTTTCAATGAACGTTTTCATTATAGTTTTTAAGTTATTTCAAAATGCATCATTTAGAGTATCACTTAAACGAACAACAATCATAAACTCACCTTTCCTTCCATGCTCCATCACTGATCAATGCGCTTCTCGCTCGCGCAGACAATTTGACAATTAATGCAAAATGGTATAAACAAACGAGTACTTACAAATTGCGATAAGCTTAACAAAACCCTGCGCCAAGCAAATCAGCGCGGATTACAGAAGACATCGCGTGTGCGAGTATATAACAGCTGTAAAACGTCTATAATATCAATCAATTTAAGCATCATGGATATCATGACAGAAATTGACAAAATAAAGCTAGCTGGTTTCCAAACAAAATGCTGAATCTACTTACAAAGTATAAAAGATATTAAGCCTTAAGCTCAAGCCTATGGTCACTCGCAACCGAGTGTTGATTCAAGTCTACCTTCTTCAAACATTAATGTCTATGGAATACGAATCCTGAATAAATAGTTATAGAAGAACCAAACCCTTTTCAATTAATGTTTTTGAGATAAATAACTTTATTAAAGACCTGACTATATGAAATTCAATATTGCTAAGTAGAACAATTGACGTCTTAACAGTATTGTAATGACAGCATATTGGTTATATTAATTTTGAACTACAAATGAACTTAAGAGGTGCGGATATAGAATATCAGATACAGTTTATTTAAAGTTCAGTGGTCGGTAGACAGACCACGAACTGTTTCCATAATTGACACATAAATAACACATGTAATTTGACACATCACATGAGACATTGAATTCCAGTGAAAAGGCAAATTATATAATTATGCACTCGAAGACACGTGACAGAAAATCATAGCGCGAGTTTATCAGATCTAATTATAAAAAAGAGTTTAAGGTTGAGAAAACAAAATTGAAATATTTTTTTTTATTAAGGACTCGTTTAAGATGTAGTTAAGTGAAACTTTGCTATCTGTCAGCTTCAGGAATGCACATGCAAGCTAGGCTACATGAATTTCCCCCATTTTAAAGTTTTATCTATAACAATAGAACATTTGTGGAAAGATATTTATTAATACTCTTTCTTATAAATTACGAAAAGTAAATATGTTCAGTCAAGGCATTCAGCTTCAATCATATTGTTAAACTATCAAGATATTTATTATTGTTTTATATCTGTATAGTAGAGACGACAGATTTATCATTATCCTGTCCATCTCTCTATCCGTCTGTCTGCCCGGAAAATTCCAATTAAAGTTAATTTTCGACCATTAAAACATAGAATCGTTTCCAGAGAGTAGTTTTAATCATGGAACATTCATTTAAGAATTGAATGTGTTTTTTTCTGCATTTCATCGAGGTATGAACTGTCAGAAATTTTACACCTAATTTGCATAAACGGTGTGTATGTTAAAATTAGGTGTAAAACTTCTGATAGTTCTCTCATTCAATTGCTATAATTACAACTTACTATGATTAAAGACATTCGTTTAAATTATTTAGTGATCACTTATCCGGATTCTATTTTAATATTTCGTCGTGCATTAATTAAGTTGTCATAAGGCCACTACTCATTATCATAATGCAAATGGCGGACAGCAGCTAGCTGCTAGATCGAGGTTTTTTTTGGACATATCTTAAGTTCTCAACCCGAGAGTGTGATTTCCTTATCCACATCCTTATGGTAGATTTATTTTCTCACCGTTTCAATCGCATTTTCACACAAGTAAGAAGAAATAAGTGTAAATACAGGATTGTGATGAAAGAATGAAAATCAACTTTTTCTCGAATTTTACTTCAAAACTGCTAAAGATAGATAGAAAATGATCTAACTAAGAAAATAATAACCCATAAACCTGAGTTTATTTCAAAACAAAAAAAATTATATTATTTTTCGATGTTTATGTGATTCGCTGGCTGCTTATAATAAACGAAACAATAGTCCGGCAGCGATTAGAGATAAGTGGTGAAGGATAAGGTTATCACCAATATGTATCTCATAAGTGAGAAACACTATTCCTTTTTACTTTTCAAAGTGTTTTTGTTTGGTGACATGCCCTGAATCCGTACACGATAGTATGAATGAAAAAGTAGCACGTCGTGAATATTGATAAGAAGCTGTGAATTCGTACCTGCGTTCATCGTATTATGAAAAGCGGGCGCTTGGGCAGAAATAACCAATCCGAAAAGAGAATGTGTGTGAAATGATTGCAAGTTGTAATTATTATTTTCAGAGTTATCTCAAATGTACTAATACACCTTATTAACACAATAACATAATAGCTTCTCCAAACTGGTGTTCTGATTAGGGCTTGGCATATTTCAAGGCTGTAATTGTTTCTTTCAATTATCTTCTGGTTTTCATGAGCTGCCATATTTGGCATGCAAAAGAAAACACACCGAAACTACTTTGTTGATTTGAAGACGCTTTTCTGTCTGTCATTTTATAATTGCTTATTACTTTTGCAATAGAGAATGCGCAGTTTGTGTGGCAGCAGTGTATTTATGGGATTGAATTCTGACGCTTTTCCATCAGTTTCCAAAGAAAAACAGTGATTGAATATCTTTTGATGGAAAATACGCAGCTGGGTCTTGTTAATGCCTATTTTAGGTTATAATTACATCGGACCATTTTATGTTCGCACTGTTTCACAGAGAATATCTGCAGGTTATCGTATGCCTTTCTCAGAGTGTTATGATATATTGCATCTACCACAGAGTGAGCATAAGGATATTTATACAAAGTACATACCTGAGTTCATTATAGAGCCGGCCATTTGATATACATTTGTATATACACAACAATGTACTATCACACCGAAGTGATCTATATATTTATTTAGTTCTGATCTACGGCAAGTAAACCGAATCACGTGTATTGGGAGAGTCAGTTGTTAATCTCTCCCGGCAGTATCAGTAATCAATCCCAAATGCAAAGGAGGAACAGCTCTATTTTTGGATAGTGCATAATTGTCGTCAGTCTTGGTGATTTGAGACGATTTTCATTATCAAATTTTTAAAAAAAATGCCAGTAAAACTTAAAAGTCACACGTTGCAGTATTTCATTTGTCAGTTCTAGTAAAATTTGTATACTGTCGATATTTTTGTCAATTAAATTGTCAGTTAAGATCAGATTGTATTGTCGAGTTCGCTTTAGTATAATGGTTTGATGCCACCTTTTTTACAGTTGTTATTTCTGTTCTGTACTTATCGCATCATGCAGACGCATTTCTATGATTTTTCTGTCCTGTAAGACACATAACAGTTTTGTTGTGTTAAGAACTATGCAGTTATAGGAGATATCACCAAACAGTATACCTGTTATAAAGTAAAACGCTGGCACTCTTCCAAAACTCAGTGCAAAATCCCTGGAAAGGTCAGTCTGAATACAAGAAGCATTTACAAAAACCAGATGTAGCTATTTAAAGCTTAAGAGTTTGTGCTAAATACATCTTAAGTCTTAAAATGTAAGGGTTTCATTCTTTTTAAACGCAATTTTACTGGTATATATTCAAATACAAAAAGTAAATGGCATTTGTACTTAATGAAACAACATAATTGCTTTCTGTCACTTCTTACCAAAACCTTTTTATTTCAATCCAGATTGCGGTGTTGATAAATTGATCAGCTAGTTTGCATAGTTTGCAGCCTTCCGTATTTGTGAAACAAGAGCGTAAAACCTTTGAAACTTTACGGAATTTAGTACGAAAACAAAACGAGATAATTGCATCATTTTAATAAAGATAAAATCAAGTCTTTTTTTCTTTCATCATGGACACGCGGAAAAAAAACTTCACGTCTCCCTTTCTGTATATCTAAAGAAAATATGGCTTTGTACAGTTTACTCGCACTATACAATGCTGCTTCAGAAAAAAGTACTTCCTGCAAGTTTTTGAAATTGCCGCCGTACCATGTTTACATTTTATCGGTTTCGATTCAATAATGTACCGTGTTTGGAGACCAGTTCTTGATACAAATCGAACCGCACGCAAGGGACGTAAATTTAAGCAGTTGTGTTGGATACATTTTGTAACACGGTGTATGTCACTCCTTTTCTTTTTTCAGTCTACCGAATACTTCAGTAGTAAAATATAAAAGTCAGGATCCGGAGAAAATAGGATCATATTTTGGAAGTTTGCTTCTTAAATAAATGTTAAAAGACAAAACAAAGCCTGTAAAAGCACACTCCTATGATGTTAATTAAATCCATTGTACATGTAGAGTTCAACAGGCCAAATATTCATTAAAAATACAACACAAAAGATAGAGATTACCGTTTTAAGACGAAACGAGCGCTATAATATTGTTATGTTAGTGTTGTTGTGTTTATTTTCGTCAGAAAAATTCAACTTACGAATGCCCTTAAATATCACAAAAGCAACACGGTTACAAATTGAACTTTTGCACTTATGCACCCTTAAAGTGATGATACGAAACGTGTAATAAAATTGTATTATTACTTTAATATTAACCAAATCGCAAACAACAAACATAGATAAACTAGAATTTTGTCTCTTTGGGATGATAAGTGCATATTATTTTATGTCAGTAACTGAAAGATTGACTAAAACAGATTCAATAGAAATAAATTGTCTTCCTTTCATCAGTGTTCAAAAACACCAGCATCTCTTGGGAAAAGTTCAATTATGAAAAGTGCTATTGTTCAGAAATACTGTCAATCATTTGAATTATTTTCCTTCAAAATAGTTCGCAACGCCGGAAAATGTGATAAATATACACCATCCCTTGAACCATTTGAAACTTCATCGATACTTATTAATTCCTGACTTCGAAGTTTGTTGTTAAAAGTCGTTTGAGATGATAATGCTAGATCCAGGTGACAGAGACAAAAAAAATCATTTTGCCTGACAATTTAGGAAAAAAATCATTTGCAATAAATCTAAAAAGTTAAATAACACGGCAACAACATTGTTAACACAAGGAATACATAATGCTGTATACAGAGGGACTTTCAAATAAAATTGAATAATTAGTGAAAAGTTTATGTCACATATCTGTTTGAATTAATTTTCTTTGTTAGATTATCTACTACTTGCATTAATCAATGTTTGGCAGACATGGCTAATAAGTTAATTTTCATAATTTCACAATTAACTTCATCACGATATAAAGTCTTAATGATATTATCCAATAATAGCATGGATAGGGATATCACTGTATATGTGGTGTTTTGAATAACACCTGTCGGCTAAATTAGAAATAAACAAATGTTGGGATATATGGTGCTTAACTAGTTAATTGTAATATACTATGACAGCGAACTATCAGTTAGCATATTCTATTATGTTTTTATCTAAATAACAATTTTAACGAAAACGTATTCTTTCCTTGCCGTTGCGTAAATGTAAACACAGGGTAACGTTTCTAAGAGAACACCGTAACTGTCCTGTCTTCTACAGGATGTAAGCATGTATTTAGGTTTTCAGTTCAAAACTGCTTGAACGCGTCAAAGCACCGGCTACAACGGCCAGGGTATATCAATACTTCAACAATAAGTGCTATATACTGGCTATGTTTCCGGGATAAAACTCTCAGATGTATTTTTTCATGTGTGGAGTAAAAACAGTCCTGATTGAATTGCAAATATTTAGAATGAGTTCATGTCCTTCTACGTTTCTTTGAAATGGATAGTTTGATGCGATTTCTCATAATACTAAGTGTATCTTGATTTCCCAGAGGTATACAAATGTCTTCAGACGTTCAGAGGGGGAACGCAAATCGTGTGTTTCTCTGCACAAAAAATACAGACACATTTGTATAGCAGCGAATCGTTTTATAAAGAAATAACAGGACTTAACAGAGGTGTGTCAAATGATTTATGATATACTGAAATATTTAGAACTAAAAATAAATGGCTTGGCAATTTTAGGGAAATTGCATTATTTATATGATAAGTTTTGATGCATTTTAAATTAGTTTTGCCTATTTTAGTGCACTTATTTTAAATTCTAACACAAGCGGATGCTTTTCCTATATAGACATATAGGGAAAAGCCTGTATTTTATTTAACGATAAAATACAGCACGTTTTTCCAAGGACGACGTGCCTTAAATGACGTAACGACGTGACGTATTTAAACAAGCGCGTCCCAATCGTACTCGCGTTTTGAGGTTACATGATGTACTACTACCGTTAAATCAAGTTCGGGTTGTTTTCAAAGGAACTAACTGTGAATCGAAATAATAAATTGTTCCCTATATTTTATCGTTGAATAAAATACGTCAGTCTTTGGTGCGAAAAATTAAATCACTCGTGCTACGCACTCGTGATTTATTACTACGCATCCAAATTCCTGACTATATTTTATTCAACGATAAAATACAGGGAGGCATTTATTATTTCTTAAGTAATTTCCTCCAAATCTAAGAAAATATTGATGTAGATATGCAGAACAACAACTTTACCAGTATATGCAGTCTACATAATTCAGAATAATACATAGCATAAGTTAGAATTTAAACAATGTTACTTTTATTTACATTTGTTTGGAAATAATGATTGAGTTAAACTCAAAATTCCAAAATTTGTATTATTACCGGTACCTTATGTTACTCGATGACGAAAATGATTTTCGTTTTATTTCATTGACAATTACGATGTATATACTAATGAAGATCATAACAACAATTAAAGCAGAAGTAGGATTCTTGACAAGTAACATATGTAACTTCTGATTTGTCTGTTGCTTATCAATTTAAAAAGTCAAAACACAAGAAATGCTGCGACTATTTGCGAGGAGATAAAGCACATTTCTCGTCAAATTTATCATATTATTTCAATTATTCAATAGTTTTTAATGTCTAGATATCTCGTGTGATATCGATATAAAATATTCTTTGTGTAGCGGAAATTAAATCTTTGCCAAACCGTAAATATTTGATTTTCTTTGTTTATGAATGCCTTTGTTATGAGTATGTAGTAGACAAGATTATTATAGCATGTGTTATTTGTTTTTTTTACGTTGTATAAGGGTAATATATCCCCATATACCACGTCAAAACAAATAATATTTTTATTATCCTTCCCTTTCTTAAATTTTGAAGGATTCGGATCATTTTTAATTTATTTAACGGCTGAACGTAAGAAGACCGACAGATACCCTCATATTACCCTAATGTCACTGCGTGACGTCAACTAATAACGTCACAAATCAGTACTTCTAATACATTGACGTAATGTACATGAACTCTCGCACGTTTAGCGTTGGGAACAATGACGTGATATGTCAAGTCTATATTACCGCCCGTTAATATCAATAACTCTTTACGTGTCATTGACTAATAAGATGGCTGGAACCTTTAATGACACGTAAAACTAACGCGAACAAACCGATACGCAAGTGAGGTTGAACAAAGTATCTATAGTAAAATAGACACCAGTAAATCTTGCAGGTTTTGGTGAACCATTATTGACCATCTGACTTAAAAATTAATATGATAATCTTTCTTGAAAAAGTACTATTAGAAGATATAATCTTATTTCCCTACGATATGCTTTTTTAAAAGGTTTCCCCAAAAAAAAAAAAAAAAAGTTACAGAACGTGCAATAGCCTTACTGAATTTTAAAACCTGTTGTAGCACTAAAATCTGTGGTATGAATTTTTGTTGTTTGTTTTGTATTTAAGAGGATAATGGAGTTAAATGGGGTACATTAAATATTATTATTTGTTTTCAATATAGTATAATGTATTAGTTAAAAAAAAAAAAACAAACCGATACTTGTGAGGAAAAAAGATCGCACCAACTTGTCTAAAACATTTTGTCTCAGTAAAAATTGCCATACATTATTACGCCTGTCCAAGTTTCGTTACTGGATTACAAACCTGCTTCTTCTGTGTTTTCTTTTTTTTTTGAAGTATGGATTGTAGGTCATAAATATATTTCTAATATATACAACCTATTTAAACCGTGGGAAAAAAGGGAATGTTTAAAAAATTTTTTTTTTTTTTTAAAAAATTTTTTTTTTTTTTTTTTTTTTTTTTTTTTCCAATTTAGTGAATAGAAATCAGATACTGGAAGAGTTATTTACATATTATGAAATTGATTTAAAACATCCCTCAAACGCACTATCATAAGATACAAGACTACTACACAGTAACAGTAAATTTCGGATAAAGCGAAGAACTTATAAACATTTATTATGTAGAAGATTTCTTGTTACATGTATCTCATTGGCCTATACGCAACCAAGAACACGTGTTCACCTAAAGAGATAAGAATAGCAACTGCAGGTGTTTTTATCACAGTGAAGTGGGTGTAAAAAATGAAAAATAAATTGATCTCAATATCTGCCTCATAATTGGTTCAGATGGATAAGAACAGTTTAAACTATGATATAAAATGCCAACACCAATTTGAATATGTTTACTTCAAAATAAATATTTAACAACCACTTCCATGTCATCGTCCATTTCAAACTATTTGTTATTTGTTTATTTTGTCGTCTACTTATTCCAAATTGCAATGTATTATAAAACAAAAGGAACATTTCAGCGAGAAGGGTGTTTTTACCTTGTTTAATGTGTTTATTTTGATACATGTGTAATATAAATGATACACTGGCCACTAACTTGCTAGTCAGATTCTATCAATGATAATGATGAAACATTAATATATCTTTTAACTAAATGGTATATAAATGATACACTGGTCACTAATATTGCTATCCTATCAATTATTATGATGTAAATATAACAGAATGAGAAAAATTTTATGGCTTTTCGATATGAATGAATTTGAATATTGACTGGATAGGCGTTGGTTGACAATTGCATCTGGCTTTCACGTGTTCACAGATATCAAAGGCCAGTGAATGAATAATGTGCACGATTCTTAGCATGTGTGTATTTTGAAGTCCAGTGGTGTCGTGAGAATATTCATAAACATGTGACGTTGTGGGCCTTGCGTTTGGTCTGTGCTCCCTTTTAATAATTAGTTATGGCTGTCTTTGAAGTGGACCCGAAAACGTGGTTTGAGAAACATGCAGATTTATTTACAAATTTTATAGAAAGTTTTGTAACAACGGATCACTTATTTGGTTTAAACAATATTTTATTCAATTCATTGCCTGTACAATGTGCCACATTTAAAATAGACATTTAATACTCTTTTTCCTATAACTCATTTCCTCATTGGTTATAGCTATATAATTTGAAGTCTAGGAAACATATAGATGGCAGATGTTAAGCAAATAAAATTTCGTACTTCTTTAAAATGAGCGTACATGTAATCATATTGGACAAAATATCATACTGAAACAAGAACGTAATAGAGGACTGTCATGTTTTGGTTTTTGTTCAGTCAAAGGAGAAGTTTGCCTTTAAGTACACAAGATCAATCTGATTTCCAGTATTCATCGCAAACTAATTTAGGACACTTCTGCAGATTTTATTTGTATTTTTTCGCATGATTTATGGTTATCTCTAATTACCTTCATCAGAAAAATAACATTTCTTTTAATACCACAAAAAAGTAAGAGAAATAGTTATCAATTCGAATATTAAAGGCATGCAATCTAAAACATTATACCGATATTTGAATCCATCAGAGTTGCTGTGTTGCCATTGTACAGAATACATTCTGTGTAAAATTCCTCATATATTTTCTTTCATAACCAAAGGCATTATGTAAAGCAATAATGCGTTTCTCTGATAAATCCGATTTTTTTTTCACTTGAATTGCTTTATAGGGAATCATTACCTTAATACATTTACTTCTTGTCATCTATATCTTGTCATATCCACGGTAGGGAATACCAAATAATGAAAAAATATGACAACCTCTTTGTCATCAGGGTCTTAAACCTGATCACTGTATTATGGAATGACCGATATGTTTATAAACATGTCGGGAAGTATGCTTCGATTTTTCTTAATTCAATCTGAAATATGACAGCGAGATTCCGGGGGGATAAAGTCCAGGGGAAGAGATATTGTTCAATAAATATTGCGAACGTCTGTAATATCAAGTCGTCCTTAAAGTCAAGACCTGAAGTTAAATAGAGTATTTACACTAAATATTACTCGATGTACGTATTTAAATCAGTTGTTTAAATCTAGTTTTAGTGTCCAGAAAAGATCCAGATTGCAAAATACTGTTCTCTAACAGCGAAAGTGTTTTTTCTTAATCATATCTTGGAAAATATTGATAACTTCCGAGATGTTACCCGGCAAACGGTGATATTTGCCACTAAAATTCTTAACCACATTCTATATTTCTAACCGAATAATGTTTAGCTAGCGCTTAAACCATATCAAAGTGTTCATGATTGGGTGTAATACCGGTATTCGGTCAAAACCTATACCAAGCTAGATTATCGTAGAATTTCGGTAATTATGGTCTTTGATTTGCTGAAAGAGCATTCTAATTGCACGCCCTACTCTTTTTCATATTCTTTATTCAATGAGCAGAAAAACTTGTCACAAAGCTTGTATGAATAAAATATTAACTGAATGTTTTTCTCATCAATTAAAATTTATAGTTAGGAAACATCAGTGTAGCAACATTGTTAATGGGCGTAATAATCCAAGCAGTCAAAAAGAGTTGTGGGAGTACAATTGTCAACGCTATCGTTTGGTTAAGTGCTACAATTTTCTTAACAGTTCGGTTTGATTTTACGTAAACGTAAACGTTTTTGAATCATTTTGTCACAGTTTAATACTTGTATTAATATCTATAACGTTCTCGTTCCTATCATACAGGTCCCGTTCATATCATACAAATACATAATTATATTGACAAATTTAAAACACACGTTTAGGATCAAAGCTTCTCCTCTGAGCTTAGATACCGTCAAGGAAGTCCACGTGTTTATTTTCAAATATTGTTACACAACGAATGAAAAACTCCATCGTTGTGTTATACGTTTATGCAAATTCCTATTCTAAATATTGTTTCATATCAATTTTGTTAAACATTGGCTATATTTGCCATAGTATATTTTCATACATCAAAATAATAGCCTTTTATAATCTCCTCCGGCAGACTGAATTGTGCGTTAATACGCGGGATTTAGCGCTTAATAAGAATGTTTATTACTTGCAACATTTGCTAAAAAATGCGTTAATTTCTAATCGAATGGATACATGAGCTTTGCTGTAAATTGACTATGATCTAAAGATCGTATCATTTACACTCAACACCCAACCGCGGGATCAACGGTAAATCTCGGAACTCACTGGTTATTAAGTTAAATGATAATAAAAAAATAAAGGTCACACGTACGTGATACAAGTCGATATTCAATTATTATTAATTTCACAAGGCGTAGAATATAAAACCATAGCGGTTGTTTATGATGCGTCACAATTAAATTATCATTAAAACATGGTTACATGTCAGAAATTATTTTACTTTATAACTTTAAAGCTTACTAAAACTGATGTATGCATTTGCGATTGTTTCATAGCTCAACATTCTTTAAATTATCCTCACTTGGTCTCTTGTTTTTTCGATTGACAGCATTTTAATGCTACAGTCTAATATATGATGATTCTTTTATTGCATTAATTAGAACGTGTATTTTATTCAATAATTACAAAGTAAAAAACTCACGCTAAAATTAAGAATTAGCTTCTATTCCTCATATTTAAAAAGTCGGTTGCTTACATGCTCTAGTGAAACAAGTTTAACTTGATAGTTGATATTAAAATTTTGTTTGAAACTAAGGCATGAATCTTAACGACTTCACATTTGTCATGTTTTACAAAATAATTTTAAGTATTTTAGAGCACTTTCAAATATTTAATAAACCAAATAATACATCTGTTTGACAGACACGCCTGGGGTATTTCTAAAGCAATGACGCCATGCGTGATAAGTTTATTATCTGAAATGAGTAAATTTGTACCAATATTTACCAGACCAAGCTTAAAATTGTACCGCTTTAAGGACTTTAGAAGCAATAATTTTCTTGTGACAAATATTTCAAAAAAATATTGCATACAACATGATATCAAAACATTTATTTCACCCTTTGGGACAAACAATTGCTAAATTATGAAAATTTAAATCTGACTCACAAGCTGATTGACTGACTGACCTTCATAACTATGTCTCCAATGTATATTGAGCTAAGAACTGGAGGCCTTAATCATATTGCAAATAAAACTGGAAGTTGACTGATATTTCATGTGAAAGGACTCAATTTAAACTAAATTTCGGGAAATGCACCTCGCTTAAAGAGTCAAGAATTGATCAAATTCGAATAAGTTGGCAGTAGCGTTAAATAAAAATTTTAAAATTTTCGGATACAAAGTACATGTATATAAAATCTCTAGAGAAAGGTTCATGTCCAATGTCACAGGTATATTGATTTCATTATTTCCTGTTCCAAGCAACAGCACAATGAACTTCTGCAAGGAATAAGCTTCATTATATTAAGATTTCCCTTTATCACCATCCTTTATCGTAGTATAATGCCAATTACTAATACATGACCTCTTACAAGGTTTCTTCCATTTCATTAGTCAAATTAATTACTTACAGATTAGCCTCTTTACCATTGTCCACGCAGTTCAACCTTTAGCCACAATTAAATAAATCACTAGAATGTGTAAACCGAAGTTGATTAAAGAACTTTTTCAAGGTGTTTTATTTTCAGTAACAAGGGGAATATATTCTTACCTAGAATTAACTTCGTGCACAGCACACATACACACACCCGATAAAACTGCTAAAGGGCGATTTCTATCTAAAAGGCTTTAAAAATAGTGAGTATCTAAATCACCTTAGGTAAGTACATTGAAATATAGCATTACAAACAAAAATTACGGACACTTCTTAAGTGCATAAGTTCATTTAAACGTGTTTATAAATTAAAAATATACTAGTAAACTAAGTGTCATTTATCAAAATGAAATTCTTTTAAAATAACAGAAATGATAATCCTTTGCAACCCAAAAAGAACTGATTTAAATTTCTTGATGACTGAATTCGTCCTTTAGATAGTATAAAACAAAATTGAGATTTGCTTTTTAACACATATAAATATTAAAAACTGTTATTATCAGGACTGCATAGTTTGCAGAATGACCACATTTTATTGGAATAAACGGCTTATATTCTACTTATTACTGTACGTATATTATATATTTTTTTCTAAGGGTTTAGCACAATTCCCGTCTTCGACAATACTGGTGATGCATGAAACGCAGGAAAACTGTTCTCATGTACAAATATTTCGTAATCTACACTATTTTCGCAAATGTCTGCTATTTTCTTAGACTTTGATAAACTTTTGAAGTTCTATTGCTGTTTTTCTTTGCGATTGTCAGAAATTACTATTTTATTTGTAATAACTTTCAGAAACTCAAATGGAGAACAATAACAGTTTTATTAATATGTATGGTCGCGTTTATCGTTTAAGGGCGTGCTAAACATTAATAACGACTTGCAAAGTATAAACGTCATAACTAAAATGCAACATTATGCATTGATACTGAATCATAGATAATTCAAATATTATGAAGCGTATGGTGCTCATTAAAACCTTTGACAAACTTAGAGATTTATTATTAAGGGGGGTCACTGGTGAGGTTTTGGATTTTTGCACTTCCGGAAATTTACATTTGTTATATTTAAAAAATGATGAGTTAACTGGAAAAAACAATTATGTAGTAATAAACTTAGGCACAATAGGAATATTTTAGTGTAAGAAAATTGAACATTTTTGAGAAAAAATATTTTTACCTCACATTTTGTGATTAAATTGACAAATTTTGTCAGATGCCAAAATGGGGATAGGGGTACAAAAATAGTCATTTCTCAAATACCCGTTTAAGATATTTACTTGATTCAAACTGTATTACAATAATAATTGTTAGGACATAAACATTAATCTATAACTAGTTCCTTTTACCGTTCCTTGTTACAGACATATGCCGTCATATCTCAAAGCTCCTTGAAATCTAAAAAACACATTTTCATGTGTACCAGAGTATGCAAAATTGGCACGCATTATTCCGAATCGGAAAACGGACCCGCTTCGGGAAAAGGAATCCAATCTATAAAAGATCTGCATATAGCTAAATGGCCAAGACTAATCTAAATGCATCCTTTGAGTTTCTTGCTAGCTCTGAATATTTAGAATTTGAAATATTCCAATGTTAATTCTGAAGTTGAAAATTTCCCCTGGTAGTAATTTACACATAAAACAAAACTGAAACAAAATTGATAAGTTTATTGAATTGCTGTAATGGAAGAAAATGCAATATTCGTCATCATTTAGACACTAGGATGGGAAAATATGTTGCTGGCACCAACATAATTTCAAGTTTTCTTTATAACATTGCCGTGTGTGTGTGTTGTCTGGTTTCGTGTTGTGTGTGTGTCTTGGCAGTCCAAGTGGGGTTGTTTTGGGGGGCTGCGTTTGTTCCGGCAATCCCTTTTGATATTTTTGTTTTTGTGCCGATGCAAAAACCTTTGAATTTCAACGGAGACAGTGCGGTTGTTTTTTAGATTATTCATATCATCTTAGCTGATGTATATCAACAATTTGTTCATATATGTTTACCGAAACTTAGGTCCATGTCTATATAAAAACATAAATTATGCACCATTTGTTGGTGATTTCCCTCTACAACTGTGTACACATATAACCATCGACACAATGTTATAATTAACATTTTTTTATTTATCCGGATATAGAAAGGACTTATACAGCATTACATCAATTACTCAGTTACCATCATTTTCCTGTTCTGTCGTTGCTGGAAATATACATAAAACATGTAGTGGTATTCCCAACAATGAGCAGATTATCTCAACACCTTTACATGTACATAATGTATGTAAAATAATAAGTAAGTTTTTCAAGAAGACCATATAATGAGAAATGTCTCAGTGTCCGCACTGAATGCTAATATGGCGACGTTTTAATATATACCTATCACCCAAGCAAATTTAGGGAGGTTTTCCGGAAAAACAACACGTATGAAAATGCTAATTTTAGCGATATTTGCTGGAGCGTTCATGTTTGGCGGCAGACCATTCCTTTCATTATTTGAATAAAAACTGTTTTGAGGTTATTTTAATCGATCCTAGATCCAAGGTATATTTCTTTTATTGCTTTAAATGTCGCTATTTTATTGAAAATAATTTCAGACATTTTGTTTTGCATAATTATTGTACCATTCCAAAGCTTATGGTATAATCTAAGCATAAACAGAGTTACCGAATAGATATATTTAAATAAAAGCATAACACGTAGTATGTACAAAGAGCAAGTGCTAGAACAGAGTGAGATGCATCTGAGTCTGGATGGACGAATTCCTAATTGAATACAGAAACACACGAATAAGAAGTTGCCTTCAAAGGATGAGGACGACATTTTAGTTCTCTTTGATGAATACAAGAGTCAAATTACTATTCCAGTTATTGAGATGGTTAAGTATCAGCATAATCATTTGTTCGTGTTACCTCAACACTGCAGACACCTCCTTCAACTGTTCTATGTTCCCTGCTTTGGTCCTTTTCATGAACTCATTTCATACGTTGATATGATTGGTCTTTGATAACCCATTATGAAGTTTGCAGACTGGCGTGAAAAGTGTATGCTAGCACGTTGATCTCTGTTAATATTAAAGGGCTTATCCCTACATCTAGCAGATTATATTCTTGAAACATATATAAAGTGTTCAATGAACGTAAAATGATTTATAAATATAATTTTAAAGATCAACAAATATTAAAAATGCCTCATTTTAGCACACAAAAAAATCGTCATAGAGACCTTCTGTAATCAAAGCGCTGTGAG
Source organism: Saxidomus purpurata (assembly GCA_022818135.1). Taxonomy (NCBI): domain Eukaryota; kingdom Metazoa; phylum Mollusca; class Bivalvia; order Venerida; family Veneridae; genus Saxidomus; species Saxidomus purpurata. Next base: position 53,629,698 of record JAFMSR010000004.1, read on the forward strand.
CGCTGAAGGCCTGGAGGCTCTAAATTAACTCCCTAAAAACCTTTTTGACCTTCGTGTTTGCGCTGAACCTTACCTAAAGCGCGGGTCGAAATTTAGTATTGACACAGAATGAATGATTCTCATTATGGGTGGCAGGAGTTTGTTTTTTAAAACCTTTGAAATAATCACATGGTCAACAATATCAAATGTTTGAGAGAGCAATCAAAATAATTCGATCTGCGCTTTGTTCAACTTCAAGTGATATCTGATGTGGATCGAAAATTATTATGTACCAAGGACAAGACCTTGAAACAGAAATAAACAAAGCAATACCAGCAATGAAATATAAATACAGTACTGTACAATGTGTATAACAGGGAAAACCAAAAATGATTCTTGGTTACCTTGTAGTTGTAATCGGTGAAACCGTTCACTGGGCCTTGACATGCAGCGTCCTCGATAAATGGCGGATGATTTTGATCACGTGAGTTCCTTCTCGGAATGTAAGTAAATTATATCCTTTTTTTAAAGAAATTTAATTTTCGGTAAATATATATCTAATCGTTCGTAAATAAGAAAGTTGTCAATGAAATAACATCAGAAATTTGAAAATCAAACTATTGTGCTCCGTACGTTTCCGTAAATTTCCGTAAATATCCGTACTTTTCCGTGATATTCATATGATATTCATATATTATCTTCCGTAATCAGCTTACAGTGCAGTAATTTCTTAAACATAAAAAACGTGTAATGCAGCCCGTAAGCTATAGACCTTTCTGCATTCGTTTGAAGTTGTATGTACTGTTTTTATTTGTAATACTGTATGTTCTTATCGTATGCGACATTCAAACAGAAGATTGATCTGGTCTGTCTTGCACTACTTTCCCATAGCGCATGTTTACAGTTGTTATTCGCACATAGCACAGTTAAATTGTCTGCAGTGTTTGAAATGTGGTGTGCAAACTTAGGCCTAGAGGCCTTTCAGTCCCCAGGCCAATAAATCACTATCCACCCATTAATTGTACAACAACAACTTTACATAGACCATTGAATGGTCCGTGGCAACGCAACACACCTACACACTGATTTTATAGACTGAAATGTATAATTAAAACCCAAAGGTTAACCAATGATACTTGGAAATATTCTATTATTTATGTTTTTAAGGTTATTTTATTTGACACAAGTAACAGGTAGTGTCTCGTCAAATCTCTTTTCAGATAAAGGGATAGATACCGACATCTGTTATTGCAGATCGCAAATTGCACTGTCGACACCTATTGACAGAGATCTAGCAGCTGATGCTCCTGCTCCTAAATCCGATATACTTGTTGCTGGTGGTGGTGCTGCTGAATCATGTTTGCTTCCTAGAGATGGTAAAATATTGGAGAATGTTAGGATGGCAAACCCAGGGAAAACGAAAAAAATAAAGTTGGAAGCTCGAGTAATGTGCCAATAATGGTAAATGAAACAGGACTGTAGAACCTTCAACACCAGGTATTCAGAAAAAGAAACACGATACATTAGCATTTGCGAATATTATTTAGGCTCTGAAAAACATGAATGAAACTGACATGTATATTTGTGTAAACGCTTTTATCCAGACTCCTCTTAAGTGCCTAAACTATTAACCAGTGAAGCTTATTAAAGATGGGCCCACTCCTGTTAGGTTGTCAGGGTAGATGACAAATTACTTTGGCTTAACTGTAGTGGCTCTGCAAACTAAACACACAATTGTATAAGTCTTCACTTAAACTAAATTATGAAGAAACACATAAATATGTTTCGCCAAGTAGCGGTGCACGACTGGCTACGGGGCAGTTTATTCCCACATAAATACTATTTTATACATGTACCTCTATATTATATAATAGAAGATGTATTACATCGATCTTGATTTTAGATAATTACCTGGCTATATATACCACTCAATTCTCTGAATGCTTTTTACATAAATATTCCCTGTTAATAAAATAATACAACACTTTCTTAACTATTAATACAAGAGATGTATTAGCTATAGTATGCATGCATACAAACATTTATTGATACAATATACTCCCTATTTTCATTTTTTATGTTCATATCGGAAAAAAAGTTTTTAAAAAAACCATATCCTCGAAATGACGCGAAGTCCATGAAAAACAGAGAATGAACTCTGAAAACCTGTGTCCAAAAACAGTCAGCGCTTTTCTCAATGGCGTGTGTGGACTTCACACAAAAAAAATACAATTTTAAATATTGTTTTATTGAATTTTTTTATAAACTTAATATAACATGAGTATTGGGCCACCCTCTACAGACTGTCTTACTCTTAGACTGAGCGAACCAGAAGACTAAACTTTCCACCTATACTACAAAACGCAGGAAAGTAAATATTACAAAGGTTATCTACAGTTATAAATGTTAGAACACTTGAACAATTAGTTACAGCTATTCTTTTGGAGTTCAAGAGTTAGTGTTACGTTAACATTGTTGTGCAGTATACTTTTTTCCATAGTTGCCGGAAATAGGTTGTATCCTTTAGTTGGAGGGATTTAGGTCATCCGTATTGGATGAGCATGAATAAAACATAAAACGAGTTCAGTACATTTAATTTAACTCTTAATGTTAGGCAGACGTGTAAAAAAATAAATGATACATGATCAAAGAGATTTTATAGTTTTATGTACCTATTAACCCGTATGTAGCCGGAAACATGTTGTACCGGGATATTAACGGAAAACAGCATCATTTTTACGAATTCCTATTCTGATCACCGCACGTGCAGATACTGAAAACCTATGAATAGTGATCCCGTGAACCTGTGTAAGTTTGCCATTATTAAGAGATATTAATTGCCATGCGGCTGGTTTGTCAATTTTCTAATTTAGTGAGACAAAAACAAAACTTAGTTTGTCAAACTGTTGTAAAATTTAGGCAATTGCTAAACGTTTTATGAAATCGTTTGCACAGCGTTCTTGGAATTAAATTTGTTCGACAGCACTTTGATATTCTATAAGTGCATGTGCAACAAATGCTTTTTTTCAAATGACAAGGGGAGTTTGTTAGGAATTTGATGCTGTAAGGGATAAGCTTGATTGTGGTTTGTAATTCATCGAGTTCTTCTGATTTATGCAAGTAGTTAACTTGCTATTCATTTAAGTACATTTTCCACATCTAGTAGAAGTCAAGATCATACAATAAATGGTATTTTACAAACCGAGGTCACTAACCACACACAAAAGGGATAGCCGCTGCATGAAATGTGAAAAATATAGCCCACAAGTGTCAGTGGGGAAACACTCCACAATATTAATTGAATGCGAGCCAATGAACGGACGGATAACGCCAAAACAATATCCTTCCGCCTGTGGTGGTGGTTAATAAAAGACTATTCGATTGTTCTGCGGGGTTGTAGCTCCCTAGATTGCTGTGTAATAGCGTTTCTTATTCCATGCTCCTTCTCATATCGTCAAACAAAACACAATTAATTCAAATGAAAAGAACATGCATAACATGTCGCGTTGGTACATAAATTTCTTCTAATCATGAAAACGTAGATGTTTACCGTGCGTTTCTCTGTATGTAATGACGAAATCCTTTTCTCCAGACTGCGAAAATAAACGCAGCTTTTCGAAATTACAAATAATTTCGTACAATATTAATGTATAGGCGATTTTGGAGACTCTTTATCGTAAGCATGAAAATTTATAATAATTTAAAAAGGGATTTGCAACGAATCATTTCCATCTAAAGGGGACATTCGTGCAAATAAACGGTCTATAAATGATAGAAAAATTGATCTTCATTCTAAAAAGGTTATGGAATAAGATGGTATTCTATCAATGTTACAATGATAAGACGCAAACTTAACTTAGTAGCTATAATATAAATGTAGTGTGCAGAATTTCATTGCATTATACCAATCTTGCGATTCGGTTCGGGCCGCCTAAGTGGTAGGATTTGTTTTGGACAATTTGCAATTGAATTATTGCGCGTTTAAAGTGCTGGTGTCAGCTCAAGCAATTTTAAACACCGTGTCAAGAAAATTGCCACCGTAGTCAATATGTCCATAAGGGACTATAAGCCTCGCGGTATAATGTGTAAACAGTATGCACACTTTTAGATACTGCAATGATGAAAAAGATAATGTCTTCTTTAAAAAGAGATAAAACTCAAAATTAAAATAGATCCTACACGAAATTAACAATATTTCTCATGTCATAAAATGCACTATATATTGTATAAGTTCCAAAGTAAGAGATCATACGACAACACAGAACAGAAGTGATACCTGTCATTTTATTTTACTAAGACGGTACTATTTAAACTTCGCCAACGCAAACATTTTTCATTTATTAACAGACGACAAAATCGTCTTTTAATTACACTCTGATGTTCATGTACGTGAAACTTACTCAAACAGTTTTAATTTTGATTCCGACAAATTGAAAAGGCTACTTATTAAGTAATGCTTCATTTGTTATTATGGTTTAACTTAAAGTCACATGACGATTTTGGCTGGTAAAATAAATTTCTTGTAGCACTTTCATTATCTGAAAAACTGTCTTACTGGTGAATTTGATGTTATTGTTTTTTTTAACGTTTGCTTTTTAAATCAATACATAGCGAAGTTTGTTTTAATAATAATTACCAAAATAAGAAACGCTTCTGTTAACATTTTTGCGTGAAGAATCGACATAAATATGAAAGAAAGGCTAACGTTTGTATTGTTTTAGTATCACTAGATAACAGTTCTCAGCAATTTCATTAGTCTGTTTCATGATGTTTTCATATCGATAATGGTACTTTAACACCATTTTACGGAAACGTATATTGACCCCTGTTATAAATAAAAATTAAGCTCGTAACAAATTTTACTATTTGAGCCTATATATAAATTTCACCTTATTGAGGGGTCTATCTAAGAACGGAGATACAAATTTCTGATTTACAGTTGTTCTTATGTATCTAAATCAAGGAATAAGTTTTGATCAGCAATTCATATCCTTTTTACCAATTTAATTGTATAAGATCTACAAAGTGATTTTAATTTATGATTTATTTGAGCTTATATGAATAATATAAACATAAACGTGGAGAAAGTTAAAAACTGTTGAAGATATATATCTTTGTTTTTTCTGTCACTTTTATTTTGTAGGATATATTCAACTCATTAGTTTAGTACAACATGCCATATATTTTTCTTATGTTTATTCCCAGTTGTTTTAATAGCTTATTTTCATAAAATGATATTTGCTGACAAGAATATCACAAATTGCAGCACATAAAAAACCTACATCTACAAAAAAATAACAACCAGCACACATATCTATAGGTGGTGTGGTGGCCGAGTGGTTAACGCTCTGGACTACCAATCCGGAGGTTCCCGGTTCGAATCTCGGCTGGGACACTGGATATTTCAGAAACGCTTTTCAGTGTTTCCCACCTATCGGAGATGAACTGGTTAGAAGCCCAGAGGTAATCTCGCGTGTATCGGTGCTATACGCCGGGCACGTAGAAACCAAGGAGTCTATTCGTAAAAGAGCTAGGGTCTGGTACCCGGATTCCCTTGTATCTGCTTCTGTCTCTAAAATAAAGGACCACAATGAAAATAAGAGCTTGCTCTTTCTTGTGTTATCCTTGGTACTTGGTACTGAAATAAATACATACATACATATCTCTTCGATTTCCTTATGTTATATTTCAAAAAATAATTTGGTCTCAAGTAGTTGATGACATATATATATAATACACGCTTATCTTTTTAAGTTAAGAACATGTACAACATATATAAATTGGGTCAATATACGATTCCGTACTTTTTGTATGCAAGTTGTTTATCTGCACTAAGTTACAAAAAGAAATGAGGGAATTGTTCGCGAGGAGAAATATTTGTTTATGAGACGCTCTTCTAGTCAGTTATATCAGGCTGTAGACGTTTTCAATTTCCAGATGTTTCGTGAGATATGGATAATTATAATAATCATATCTGTGGCGGAAATGAACTATTTGCCGAACGTCTTGTGTAAGATCACCTTGAACTGTACATGTACAAGTCAGTATTGTAGGTATAAGAAATTAACAGAGCATGTATTGTCAGTTTTAAAGTGATATTACCGTTCAAAATAACCATCATAATTTTTAAAAAAAGACATTAGTCACTGATTTATTACGGAAACGTATATTGACCCCCTTTATGTATTTTCTACATTTTCTTAAGTTATCAAGATATGTGTGTATTATTTATAAGTCATCAAATACTTGTGACTGAATAATTTGATGAAGTATAACATAACGGAATCTATGAGATAATTGTGCTGCTTTTTATTTTTTGTAGATGTAGGTTGTAAAGATAATGTATTACAGTGCGTGATATTTTTCGGCAGCAAATATAATTCTTAGGAATAAATATATGACAAATATCTGACATGTTGAACTAAACTAATGAGTTGAATATTTCCTGCCAAAATAAAAGTGACAGAAAAAACAAAGTTATATTTCTTCGTCACTTTTAACTTTCTCCACTTTTTAGTTTACATACATTTCAGGACAAATAAATCATAACTTTTCACTATTTAGATCTACTACAATGAAATTGATAAAAATAGTATCAATTGCTGATTAAAACTTATTTATTAATTTAAACACAAATTAACTACTGTAAGTCAGAACTTTGTATCTTCGTTCTTAGATAGATGGGTAAATAATGTGAAGTTTATATATAGGCTCAAAATAGAAAAAGAATGTTTTTTATTAACTTAATTAATATATATAAAGGGGGTCAATATACGTTTCCGTAGATTTATACTACTTTAAAAATGAACATTGCCAGAAATAACTTTGCCTAATCAACTTTTTACATGTTTTCATAACATTTTCCGAATTTTTAGCTTCGTTCTTGATCATAGCTCAATATGGAAATTTTGAAGGGTAATATATACGGGCTATTATAACAGTAGGTTGATCTGCGGCGTCGTATCGTTTGAGTTGGCTGTATAGTTCCGGATCACACGAGAGGTGGAGCCTCGAGTGTGATCCTGGCCTATTCAGCCAACGAGAAAGATAAACACGCAGATCAACCGACTGTTATGATATACCTTTTAGTATATATCTTTTACCGAATATCATGTTAGATCTTATATAAACGTTAATTTGTGTCATTAATGGCGTTAAATCTTCATTAAGCGCTATTTCGTGTCACGTTTTATATGACGTCAGTGACGTCACTTGTGTCTTCCGTGTATAAACAAACAACAGTAATAAAAATCAAATGCAAAATGTAAACCATCTTTCTGGTTTATTTAATGCGAAAAGGAGATTGTATTAAATTGTCTTCAAATGTGACATTAAAGTAAATATAACGAAAATAGAAACAAACTTATTTTACTGCAGCAATGTGGATCGATTTTTCAACTTTTTGCGCAGGAGTATGATATGAATATGCATTTGTGTTCAACCTACACGATGGACAGAAGAGATACGGCTAAATGCATGTAATACTAAAGAAATTAAGATAAACATTAGCAGGTATACAATAAAACTTAATATTTTATATCTAAAACATCTAAACACACATGACACTATTGAAATGCATGTGTGATGATACAATTAATTACACCTGTTTAATCTATTTTATGTTTTTCGATGGGTTATCGAAATATAAAATTGTCAAAATCTGTTACTCGGATAAACGTCAAAAAGTATACAGAGCTTAGTGAATGCCGGAAAACATATGACGATGACGTCGTTAAAATGACGTCATATTTGCGATGCTTTCTGGGGACGTTTCCCGTGATTTTCGACATTTTATTGAAATAAACTCGACAAAAGTAGAGTTTGAGACATAAAGTAAACAGAAAAATTGTTGGTATATTATTGGTATCTATGTCATATCACGATAATATCACTCGTGAACGCCAAAAGTGATATTTTCACGAGTGGCCACGCAGTGAAAATTATCAAAATTACGTTGCGTTTATTCTTCCTTAAAAAAGTGATATGTAGAGTGTATATACCTTTGTTTAAATGTTTTAAGAATGCTTTATTTTGTGTTAATGTATTCCTTAATCATATTGTTGACGGCCGCAAGTGAGATTCATGATGCTGTAAATGTTTATTGTGTAGCCGTCGTTAAATGAAGTATATTGAATTGAATGAAATCGAGTTGAATTTGACAAAGTTTGACTGTATATACATGAAAGTATAGGCAATCTACTACAGCGTTTTTCTTTCGTCATACTTTAAGTAACGTACGTATTACAGTCACTATAGCAACTTTATCATATGACATGAGCGGCACAGTTTCAAAAAGAATACACGCCTTTTAATGGTTGCTATGGGAGGACTGTCTACATCTGTACTGCAACCCCAAATAGTTTAATTCCATTTATTTATCAGTGAACACTTTGCACATGATTTGAAGCGTTCTTTATGCGTTTCCGACTTATTCACAAGTAATCAACGTCGTCAAATTTTCCTGACGCCATTGCCAGACAGCCCGATCTAAGTTTTCTTTCTCATCACCTGGAGAATGTTTTTGCGTTTTTTACTATTTAAATATATTTAGACTTGGCGTCACTCAATCTCATTTGTCCTTTGAATAATTTTTTGCCTTAAGTTTGATTTACTTTTATTCAGTAAGCTTAGAACTTTCACGAATATCTTTGCTTTGGATTCATTTTTATCCCTCTAAATGGGTATCACCTCTTTTAATTAAATGAAATGTTAATGAAGTCAATAACGTCCTACAGAATTCGTAAGAAAAGTTGTCGTGATATTGCGTGAAATCCCATAAAAAATTGTCATAAAACTTCAATGCTTAACAATGTGCTCAAAAAAGCGTGACTTTGGTATAGAGACTATAAAACGTACATTTTTGAAAGCAAGTAGAAAACAACAAACAAACAGTGAAATCAATGTACAATTTACTATTATATGTTTACAGTAAAACATGTATAAAATCGATTGATCAAATATATATGACTGTTTTCCGAACACCCCTCGTATACTTGTTGCGCACATTTCACTGTAAATTTGAACTACTATCGGTATCAATTCAAATCCAACAATAATGCATAATGTTGCAAATAAAAACATTCAATATATCAAGCTTTATTACCAGTAGTTACACTGTAAGTCTTCTAGATTCTGATGAAATTTAAAAAAAAAAAAGTTATACATTTGAATAACAAGTAATACTATAAAACTACATACGCAAAGAGTGAACTAAAAATGAATATAGATAGGAGAAATTTGATCATTTTCACAGACATTTCTGTCTAACAATTTTTAATGCAAATGACAAAATGATGGCAAATAAATTTCAAAATCTAAATTATTCAACAGACCACAGTCGTATTAAATGAACTTTCATAAGTCACTAAAAACAGAATGTATTGGCGGATATTAAATAAGCTGGCACATCTTTTTTGTGACTTCATTTAATAAGCAGATATGAGATTATAGTTAAAATTTAGTAAAAGACATTGTAGCCCATAGAAAATTTGACTTTCAATTCTTAAAATCAATTTATCTGATTACAGTAATTGTTATTTTCGCAATTCAATTCAGTACAAAATTTCTAATATTATTTCTACATTTTTGAAATATGCATTAAACTCACTTGGTATTTCCTACTTGAACATAGAGATTGAACTTCTTTTGATAACAGATAAATACAATTACATATCGTCAATATGCATGTAAGACTGAGATAGCTTAAGCTAAATTAACTAAAATCCAAAGTAAAATGTTTGTATATATCGCATTCGGGTTTACTGCATTACCAATAATGAAACATTTCTCATACATTTGCTTTATGATCTAAGGCATTCTATAAAAGCAATAATGAATTTCATAACTTATCTATTTGTATTTGAAATTCCTGTACATGGTAACATATCCTTATAGGTTTTCTACTGATGCAAACTAACGAATTTCTTGCGAGAAAGCCAGACAGATATGTTTGTTTTCATGATCTTTAACCTATTCTTTGTATATGGAAAACACCTAATTAAAATGTAATGTACTCTCAAAAATGAACTACATCTGCGTTAAGAAATCACTTTGTGAGTGTAGGAAATATAACAATTGAAAGGCAAGAACGTTGATGTCGTACCAATTTTGGATATTTGTGGTAAGGCCGGTGTTAAAAGAATATTTTCTGCTTTATCATTGATTCTCAATACTTAGGACGAAAAACAAAAATATTTCCTTGAAACATGTGATGCATTCGTCTTTTATCTGGTTTTCGAAATAATTTTGGAACATGTCAGAGCGCTGTCAAAATTTTCTTGCAAAACTAAACCAATTTAATAAACCAAATATATATTTCTGTCAGAGAGCCAAGCCTGGAATATTTTCTGAAGCAATGGCGTCAATCGTGACAAGTTTATTAACAGAAATGTGTGAATTTTGTTTCAATATACATCACAAAGAAGTGGAGATGTAACAGCCTTAGATTGAATAGCTTTTAATTATTGAATAGCCAAGAATTTCGTTTGACTAATGTTCACTTGTTCACTTTGATCATTTTGCCGGAAACAACTGTTTAATTATTGTGGTTTAAATCTAACTGACTGACAAATGATATACCAGCAATATAAAATAAACATTAAAGTCATGAAATAGCGCAGTAAAAATAGTAAGGGTACATCATAAAATACAAGGAAATAAATTCTTGTGACAGGTTACCATGTCACTATAACTACAAGCCCCGTTCCGACTTCACCTCTTAACAACTTTTGGGTGCTCAAGTATTTAGCATTACAAAAAGGTCAGTACTGCAACAGGGAATCAACGAGCTCTTCTCGAACATTACAAATTTAACAAAATCAACAATAGAAAGCATTGTAGATTTACAATTTAAACGTGATAACCCCTCTCTTACGTTTAAGTGTATATTACTTACATGTAAGTTATTTTACACAAATCTAAAAGTTTTTATTACGTCTAACAATTATCGTGACATGGGATTCCTCTGAGATTAGTATTAACATTAGCACAAAAGAAACTAATGTTTACCTTTGAAGGTTTTACATAATATAGAAGCTTCTTTCAACATCAAAAATGTGCATTGAGTTAATTACTTTTCCAATTCCAGAAATGTGTTCAACATCATGATAGTGGTATACTACAAAACGTACCTGCTCCGACGTATAAACACATATTCTCCATCATTTCTCTTAATCTGTAATATCCTTAACCAGTATTTTTTTGCAATCGGAGACAATTCTTGGAAATCTATAAAACTGCTGCAAGTTGGCTCTAGTAACTTTAAAGCTATCTCTTTTATATTCCCCATACGTTTTCAAACGTTTCAAAAGTTTCTGAAACAATTTTCGTACAATGTTTGGGATGAACGCAACTAATAACGCGCGGCCCCAGCTGTAGTTCTAGCGCCATACCTTCCTGAAGAAAGATCCTTTTACAACACAGGAAGAGGAAATACTCACAATGGGTCAAATCTAGGAGACATCAGGTTGACCTTTTCCGCCTTGGGAAAATCAATAACAACCGTGGCCTTATGCGCTCCATTATAATGGAGCAGATTTAGACCTCTAGCTCCACGTTTTGACCGTATCATGGACTTCTTCTGGGTTTTTTTAGCACAAATTGTTTGATGAACTTAATTGAGACACCACCTCTACTCTTATAGTAGGATAGCAACTTGTACAGTTGAATCATTATTTCGAAAGAATAATGTTTATGGCATACAATATCTTCTTTGCGGTCTTGTTTGCTTAGCAACTTTATATTAGGCCGATTGGCATTTTTGCGAGCCAATATGCTATCGACTTTACGTTTTGGCTCATAAAAATGCAATAAGGTTCTCGCCCGGGCTACCTCTCTATTATTGTTTTTCGCTTCTTTCTCAATGATAGACTGTACTTTATCATCAGTGGACTTTGTATGCAGATCTCCATCTACCTGTATGAAGAACATCTTTAGTTTATACTAATTTATTTTAGCTCGATTGTGAAGAAAGCTTTGAGCTTATAGAGTCAGTCTCGAGTCCGCTTCCTGGAATCACCAGTCACCAGTACTGGTGTCAGATGAGGAGGTACCGTCGTGGCACCAGTGGGGCTCGAACCAGCAACCTCCGGGGTGAGCGGCAGACACCGTTCCCCCTAAAACTGCCTCAGTGTACAAAGTAAAATCATGTAAAATAGACTGGAAACAGTGCATGAAATAAAGTATATTGAAAAAACATAAATTTTACCAGACTAGTAACTAGTCTACGCTCCCCCAAAGAACATCTTCGACAGGATTATGGACTGAATTAAGCTGATCATCTGGAAAAGATGGGTGATATGGCGCTCTGTCCTCCCAATACATTTCCATATGTTTCAGTGTAGATACATTTAGTATTTAAACACATTTTAGCGCGGGCCTTTACATATCATCGTATTTCTGTTTTCGAAACATTTTAATTTGCAGTGCATAGAAGTACGCCTGAAAGCAATCGAAACTGCGAAGGATTCAGTTTAAAAATATCAATGAAATTCTTACAGCATATGTATCGTTTGAATGCTTTAGTGTACAGGGCGAGTACCAAAGGTCAGAAAAAACTCTCGTATATGAAATATCCTCTTTATTGTTATCTCCGCACCATAAACAAAATCGGATACAATAACACTAAATATCAAACTTTATGGTCTAGATTTGAAGCCTTTGATAGCATACATTGTTTCTTTTCACGATGAAAATACAACCCCCCGTAATGTCATTTAGTAAAAAATGTTTTAATGCTATCAAACACCTGCTTAAATGTTCATTTAAAATTTCAGACTTGTATATTAAAGTTAGATAATATCGGATTTAAAACGAAATATATTCCAATGTTGATATAAATCTAGCTGTTTCATCCACAAACACAATTTGTTTCTTGATACCAATCTCGATGTGTATAATCAGATACACATATACTATCTCCACTGCTTTGATAAAAATAAATATAAGCAGGTCTGTTTTCTCATTGTTAATTTATCGATGCTTCCAGAAAATCTGTTCATGTCTTTTTAAATTATGGATTTAGTTTACAATAAGGCCGAATTGGAAAATATCTACGAATTATTTTGCACGTTGTACGCAAACAAAACACAGGGTATACATATAGTATGTTTTGAATTCATCCTGTCCGTATGTTTCATAACTTACGTTAGATCTCAATATATTTCGTACGGTCACTTACACATTAGAATACACTTAACTTCGATTATCAAAATATAATTCCGTGATAATAACCAGTTGCCATGGAAACATGTACTATGATTAGTTTTGTATTTAGGGATAACATCATTTCCATTAAGGAGTTGGCTTATTCTATGGTTAATTCGAAGCCAAAATGAAGATATATTAGAAAAGATTAGACGTTAAATATTCCGTCTTAAAACAGAGGAACATGGTTTACGTCAATTCGTGATGTAACAATATTATTCTTAGTCACTGATATAAACCAGAAGTCAATTATAAAATTGTCCAATATATTTCTATACAAATTGTTCAGTCTCTATCTGAATGTTTTCAATTACAAGATAAAAACATTTAAAGCTTTACCAGTCACGGTCTTCTCACTAAGCTCAATATTTTGACACGTTTTGTGAAGCATATGCTAAAGTTTTAAACATCTCTTTAACAACGGCATACAGTGGCGAATATTAATATCAGACGCACATCCCTTTGATCAAAATGGTGCATAGATGTGTGACCAAAAAGAAGTTAGCAGTATTACAGTAAACCTTTTTTTCGTAGATTTCGAAATTAGTCTTTTATTTCCGACATAACTGCTTTTATATGATGGACATTTGTTACAAAATTGGATACCTGTACATTTTAAAATGCGAGATCGAAAATGGCAACTGTTGAGCTTTCATTGTATCAAACAGGCACACATTAGCTTATAAATCTATTGTAGTAGAGAGGAAAAATTAGATGCCAAAGTTTATCATTTCATGGTTGAAATGTTGATTAAACCGGGATACAAAATTCTGCTTCCTCGATCGCTTTAGTATTACGCTTCAGTGAAAAGGTTAAGACCAAAATTTGCGGCTCGCTAAATTCTCAAGCAAATACCTTTTTTCATTCAAAATCAATTCAATTCAATATCAAACTAAATAGTTGTTTTAAATGAGGGTTTGTTTTACTGAAACGCTTAGAACGAAAATAACTTTTCCAAGCTTCTACTGATTAATTAATCAATGTTGCACCAAATGTTTGTTTTTTCTCGCAAATCTGATATTACTGGTTTTGATTGTCATTCACAACTATTTATAAACGCCAAATGTTCCAATCAGATGCTATTGCTATTAAATCCTTTTAATGAATATTGAATCTTGTAACATGTGTTCGTTGCGCGGGTTCTTGTCTTTCGTGTGTGGTTTTGCTTGCAATATTTTCGTATTAGCATCCAACGATTTCATATCAAGGACCGAACATCTTGAAATCGTTGTTACGGACACAATTTGCGAAATTATCTTTGACGTCTTTCTGGCCTCAACAATTAATACGCGTCTACTCATTTTTATTGCACAACTGCCTAGAATTTCTAGGAGCATTATGAATTTATTTTCCGCATGATCGCCTTTATACCCGGATATGTTAAGTTTGCGCCAAAACCGTGCAAAGAATACTACAACATTTTGCCTATGTCTCCACACAAAATAATTATTTTTTGTTTAAACCTTTTTAGCTGCAACAAGTTAATACTCATTGAACATATACACAATTTTCTTGATAATAGTAAAGTTCCGCTATTAAGACCACCAGATATTTCAGTCCGCCCTCGCTATTAAGACCAACACTTCGGAACCAAATGGCCTATTTCTCAATTAAAAGACCTTGTCGATATCAAGACCACTTTATGCCGGTCTAAATAGTGGTCTTATTACCTGAATTTCACTAAGATACTCATTCAAAACTTTGTCTAACAGTTTAAAACCTGAATGAATTACAATGATAAGTCAGTTAAGATACCGATAAGGTATTTTAAGTAAGCATCATTATAGCAATACATATGAAAGGAAAGAAATAGAGATTCCTATCAAATTGGTAACCCTATAATGTGACAGTTCATACATGAAGCTTTCTTGCATACCGCAGTTTCACCAGTGCTGGAAAATCTCATATTACATCCTGCCATGTAGTATGACTTTCGTGAATTACTTGTGACGTAACGTTACCCATGGTGACGTATATTTCCATCTGAACCGCATGCTCATTGAAGAAACTAATATTATGCAGATTTCACAACGGATTAACTACAAATTAGATAATAATCTATTTTGAAAAGAGCATTCGCTTTACTTAAATCATGGGAATTGAACTTCACCAATGACAAAATAAATGTAATACGTTATATTTAGTCCATCGTAATAAGTTTTCATTGCCTACACAACACCATAAATAAGAGCTCTAAAAATCAGGGTAAAAACTGCCTCTGCCTTCCATTATACGTTACATCAAATCCAACGCCACAAAGGTCAACATTTTATTATGTTACACGTAGTGTTTAGAGCTGCTGGTAGAGCTAACGACTCACATAAAGGCAATTCTAAAATAATGCTACAAATAATGAAATGGAGGTTTATAGAGCTTTTATCCTAATCTTTCTGATGTCCTGCGTGTTTTAAAACATTTTTGTCTCATGCTCCTTGAAGAAAATTGCACATAAAATATTAGTAATAACAGAACAAATAAAAAGAAATGACGATTCCCTCTCCTTTTGTTAATTATGAAAATTAAAGATACTTTAAAAGATGTTTTGGAAAGGATTTTTCGGCACCAAAGATGAATTAAAGATAATTTCTTTCAATACATGACAGACCATTTATTAATATTTATGTTTTTTTTTTTAATTTCTTGTCCCGGGTTTCTCTACTTGTTAAATTGTATTATAAGAGAAAATGCGACGTTTTCGTATTCTGTTGAATGAAACTGTCAGTTTAGTGAACAAAGCAAATCACATTTCCACTTACAAAACAGACACGATTCTACAACGCATCATTGCTATGATTCCGATGATATAAAAAGAAGTAATAAAGCATAGCATCAATTATTAAAGCGTTGTGTTTTTGCTATTGATTTCAATAATTGTCTTTTCCTTAATGAGTGAACTGTTCTCCCACTCACACTCTGGTTAGCCCATAAATCTCTGCGTAGACAGCCTGTCTTAATATAATTTTTGAAACGAATGAGAAAGGAACTAAAGAATTACACAATTTTATTAGGGGGAGTGCGAAATTACCACACTACATCATTCGTTTTTAAAAAGAAATTTGACTCCCCCACCCCTAAAACAATCTCTGCCAATCCTCTTTCCAATTATTTTATCACACATGTGCCCTTGTACATTTTGATTCACTTTAAATTATCGTATGGAAAAAACAATATCATGAAACTGAATCGAGGGATCATGTCATATCTCAGAATTCAGTCAGTTTTTTTGCAAATACATGTTTGACTTCTGGCGTCTCTATAACATTTGATACCCATGTAATTGTTCGGTGAATCGGTACTTTATTATGATGCCAGTCATCGTAACAGTTATTGCATTAATATCACGTAAAGTTGAGAGCATTACAATGACACTGTGTTTTCCCAAGACTTAGTTAGAAGGACGATTCGTTGCATCTGGTAGAGGATTTAATCAATTTAAAGTAAAAACTGATCGATGTGTAAAAGCGAGATGACTAAATAACAACAATTATGTCACTAAATGTTTTTTTCCGCTAGGAAATTGTTCTCATGCATTATTCAAAACCATAACAGACTTCAAAATTACTATTTCTGTTTCTCATCCTTTTAAAAGCTGTAAATACAGTTATTTTTAAATAAACGATTATCCGTTGTAACAGCTATTTTGCATATTGCAACATAAAGCCAATTATGATGTGCTGCATCAACTAAGAAGATTTTTTCAGATTTTATTTAACATTGCACTGCAGTGTAAACATGATCCCAGTTGAAATGAAGTGTCATTGAAGAGATTCTCAATTTTGATTAAAATGTTTTAACAACTACCATTAAAGAAATTCAAATGCATACTTTTTTGAGTATTTTACTGCTTTTGAAGGCTCCTTTATTCGAAACAGTAACATTTTTCAAGATACGCTTTGAATAACGTTAGAATATCGCGCTGAATATCATTTAGTACGGTGCCCGTGAAGTGACATGTGATACTTTTTTTTTATTTCGTAATTACGAAATACATTTCGTAAAAACGAAATGTTATTTCGTAAAAACGAAATGTTATTTCGTAAAAACGAAATGTTATTTCGTAAAAACGAAATCTTATTTCGTAAAAACGAAATGTTATTTCGTAAAAACGAAATCTTATTTCGTAAAAACGAAATGTATTTCGTATTACGAAATAAGATGTCGTTTTTACGAAATAACATTTCGTTTTACCGCAATGTATTTATTTCGTTTAAACGAATGTTATTTCGTTTAAACGAAATGTTATTTCGTTTTTACGAAATCTTATTTCGTTTTTACGAAATCTTATTTCGTAATTACGAAATACATTTCGTAAAAACGAAATAAGATTTCGTAAAAACGAAATAAAATTTCATAATTACGAAATACATTTCGTAAAAACGAAATAAATATATTTCGTAAAATCGAAATCTTATTTCGTAAAAACGAAATCTTATTTCGTAAAAACGAAATCTTATTTCGTAATTACGAAATACATTTCGTTTTTACGAAATAAGATTTCGTTTTTACGAAATAAGATTTCGTTTTTACGAAATAACTTTCGTTTTTACGAAATAACATTTCGTTTTTACGAAATAACATTTCGTTTTTACGAAATAACATTTCGTTTTTCGAAATCTTATTTCGTTTATACGAAATGTTTTCGTAATTACGAAATAAAAAAATGTATCCATGTCCTTAGGCACCGTAATTTAGATATTTTAGAACCATTGTATTTTCAGTCAGCTTTGACTGAAAATAAGAAACTTGAAAGAAGTTTATGCGACACTTCCTGGTAAATCGCAGCGATAAAACAGAATTGTATGTTAAATCTTAAACTATAACTGAGAGAATTATCTCTAGTCAATTCTAACCATGTCACTCAAGTTATTCCTTTCTGACGTTGAAAAGGACTAAGATCTGTCACTCAAGTAATAAATTTATTTCCTTGTACGCCATCCTCTGTTCTTGTGTACTTGTGCCTACAACTGGACTGCAGTTCATATATTTGATAATAGAAAGGGAATAAACGTACTTCCTATTGCAACTTTAATATGCCAACAGTGAGACATTCGGTGAAAAGTAATTACATTACGAATGAGTGTTTAAAATAGTTCTCTTGATGATTCGTTTTGTTAATTCACAGGAATCAGACACATATTTAAAGAAACAAGGTTTGTAAATTAAAAAACTGATTTTGGCTAGGAATTTAAGCTGATACATAAGTCATTTCTATTGTAGACATGCGCAAAGTAGGCAATGAATTTTAACAGATAAAATAAGCTTGATATATGAAAAATCGATGTAGACAACTAGCATTTCCAATCTGCTTTCCATTGCAAAGTTAACAACAGAGCATTTTCTCATAATGTAACGTTTATGATCATTTAACTATTCTTATGTCATCTAAGTTGTAGTCCTGTTTTCTTTTGCAAGCTTTTAAACTGATACGTGGCATTCCCTGTTTGATATTATTTTTTTTTTTTTTTTTTTTACAATTTTGCTGGAAGAAGTTTAACGTTAAACACGATACCTCTCTTTGGAGAAAACTCGTTTACAACTATTGAAAAGGAAAATGCACACGACTGTCGTTTTTGCTGTCCTAAGGAAAATCTCTATACATAGCTTGCTAGAATTAGATCTTATACATCGTGAATTATCACGTTTATCAAGAGACATTATAGGTTATCAAGTTTCCATTGCTTTAGGAACTGTTAAGCTCTTTCATGGAAAATGTAAGTCAGAATGGTGTTCGACATCAAATTGATGAGCTCTCACTATTTAAATAATTTTTTAAAATCATAGTTCAAATAATGAAGATATTTAAATCATCCCAAGAGGCTGTCAGTTTTGAAAAGTGATACATCTCAACCTTCTAATTGCATGTATGTGCAGATATTTCAGCTAAATTATTGAAAGGGTTACAAAAACTTAAAGGATTGCATAATTTTTTATCTTGGAAAGTGATCACCTGACCGAATGTAACTGAAACATCTTTTTTGTGCTACTACTAGGTTCCAATCGACCTCTTGGTGCCTTTAATTGTAATATTGTTGTGTTGTTATAATTGTTTTATTTTTCATTTACCCTTTAGAGAGTATGAGTATATGTGTTTTGTTTTTTTTTTTCAAAGAATTATAACGCTAAGTCGAAACTCTTGAATGGACAACTGCAACAGCCACATCATATTATAACATATCGTTGAGTTTAGAAATCTTTTGTCTAAAATATGGTTGGTATAACAAATTGAAACTAGAAATACCGATATCCGTACATCTTCGTCTAGATGTAAACAAATTCAAATGGTTGAATTTTTGATGAGAAAAGTCATGGAAAATTAGTGAAGGGGATCAGAAAAAAAGTTTTGAAAAAGGTGTGTCCCATGATATATCAAATTAACATATTTCCTGCAAATCAAATTTGTCCTAACTATTTAATTTGATCATATTTGAATAATTACGTTGATTTCATGGCAGTCACCTGATGTCATAATAGATTATTGAGCTTTCATATAGTTTAAAAGTACGTTTGTTCTTAAATAGTTCGTATTTTCATCCGTCTAGAAGCTCGGTATATCAGTGTATGAGTAGGTTTTGCAAAATGTTGTTGATAAATTGTTTTGTTACACAGCTCATATACGACTTTTACTGAAGATAATGTTAGTCTAAATGATAATACTGGAATGACATAGTTTACAAAGGGGAAATCATATAAGAATAGATATAACTCTGTCAAACGTTGTGCCGAAATTCTACAACTTTATCAGAGAGAGAAAGTCTGAAGAATGTTTTGATGACAGGATTGATGGCGACATTGTTTCCATTTGTTTTTATCATAAAATCAATCGTTTAAACCATTCTTGTTTCGATGCGGGAACAAAGATACATTTGTTTAATATCTAGCATGATACATATCTTAGTTCGATTTTATAAAACAGTACATTACATTCACGTTGATAAAACAGCTTCAGCACATTCTAGTTTAAAGTCATTATAATTATTTCATTGTAGAAAACGGTTGCTTTTGCTTTAAAAATGACTTGACTATATTCTTCTGATACATTTTTGTCTTAGAAGAGATGTTCTTTAAAACTATAATTTATATCTTAATATCTAAAAAATAACACCATAACAACTGTTGTGGACCAGAATTTTGTACTAACTCAAAACTTCACTTTTCAAAAATAATCTAACTTTACTGGCTTATCATAAAAATGATTAACTTTACTGGCTTATCATAAAAGTTGTTAACTTTACTGGCTTATCATAATAAAGGTTAACTTATTGGCTTATCATAAAAAGTCATAAAGACCTATCCAATATAACTATACCAATGTCTCAGCAGTAAGGCCTAATGAAATCTATTTTTTTATAATTGAAAATAAGAACCCTAGAAGTTCACTGAAACCTCATCTAAAACACTTCCATAGCATGTTATATTTATTAAGATAATTCCACGAATAACCGACCTACGGCAATCTAACTACTGATATGTTACTTGACTTTAAGTAGGCTGGAAAGAACGTGGCCTCCTTCCGTAGGGACAAAGTTGCAGAATACAATAAGATATTTTCTGCATTTGCAGAATCTTTAGAGCCATTAAGATTCATAATAAAGATATTAAGTAGTAAATTATCCTCTTTTAGCTGTGATGGTGCCGATAAATGAAACATAATGCTCATGTAAAAGATATGGATTACTATCTTATTCAACATCAGGATTAATTAGAAAAGAATAACGAAGGGAATGTGATGATTGTTTTAACGTACAGCTTGTTTCTGGCGTTTTCAAATTTTTGTAGACAGTTCAATTTTGTTACCAAAGAAAAATTGGCATCTTTCAAAAAAGAAATCAGAAAACATTGATAGTTAAAGTTGTTTATTTTGGGGACAATATGTTATATCCTTCTTAATAGCATTCTGTATTAGGATATATAAAATGTATCACCAGCTTGTACCATGACCACCGACTGCGGTTTCTTAAGTTGTACATACACTAAAATAAAAACTGGCTTTCATAACACAGTATCAAATAACTATCTTTAATTTATTCAAATATCAGTAAATGGGCAACTTTGCTATCAAGAGACATTACACAGTTATTATGTAATATATGCATGTATGATGACTTCTTGATCTACTGTAATTGTATAGAAAAATGAAAGCATGTCGCCAGCTCTTGAACACAAATCTTTCTAAGGATTTACAGTCATGACTGTAGAGAGTCCGTATAATTCTATGCAGATGTTTTAGAAGATTATTCTTAAAATGTCTTCTTATAATGTCATGAAATGATAAGAAGATTCATACAAACCCCATAAACAAAGTTTAAATTGATCTCTATTACAAATAAACAGCGTTTTTTATGTCCTTTTACCTTAAGGTTCTCATTTAAATAATATTTTTGCTGCTTCTGATAAAAACCTCTACCTGCAAGTAATAAAACTTATAGCTTATATAGTTATGTACTGACATTAATGAAGCACTTTCGTGTTATAAACACGAGATGCAGCAATTAATCTGCAATAACTGATATGTAAAAATGCCTACATTTTAATGCGATGGAGAATGTGATACGAAGTCTACATATATTTTATAGCTTTTTTTTCCAGCAACTGGTACAATTAATATTATTGACATTGATGTGAATACATATATGTAAGCATTCAAACGACACATGTGATCGTTTTCACCATTTATTTTGCACACTTATATATACCAGGCATTTTCATATATTTATTAGCAATACCTTGAAATTATATGAAACAATAACTTCGATAGTTTTACGAAATAACATACAA
The DNA here is from genome assembly GCA_022818135.1 of Saxidomus purpurata. Lineage (NCBI taxonomy): Eukaryota > Metazoa > Mollusca > Bivalvia > Venerida > Veneridae > Saxidomus > Saxidomus purpurata. The sequence goes on from JAFMSR010000004.1 coordinate 53,651,655, forward strand.
TCACAGACACAGACACTTTCGTTATGTACCCGGATATGCTACATGTACTCATGAAAACATTGAAAATAGCAACGCTTTAGTACAATAAAATTTATATGATGGGAAATAAAAAATTTCCATGTGTACATTATTTTCATCAGGATTACTCAGACATTATCGTCTAAGACGTCATTTTATTGATGCGCATAAGAATAATTCATGTCGTATGTATCGTGTCGAAATGCTGGAACGTCTCATCCATCCAATGATAAATACACTTAACAGGTTTAGAAACGCAAAGATTTCCCCTGTTGAACATTTTTATTTGAATGACGCTATTGTATTTATTTCTATTTAAGTCATTTTTCCCGATGAATTATTAAAACTTTTACAAGAATTCAATTTTATATTGTTTTTGTTGTGTATGAAATTTGAATAAATTTGAAACACGAATACATTGTTAAAATAAATATTTTGCCACTTTTGCGTTTCTAAACCTGTTGAGTGTAGAAGTCACACGAATTCATTTGCACTTTGTAGCATCAACTGGCTGAAATTCAATGAAACTTATTATTTCAACTCGGTTTATTTTTCACTGTTAAAATTTTCAAAGATTGCTGTGTCTAAAAGCCTTAACTCGTAGCCTGATTTATGACTTTTTCTCTTGCAGAATGTGAAAATGTACGCGTCCGATACAAAATCCAGTACTATGTAAGGAATGGAGTTTATTTTGCTATGTCTAAAACGCTTCATTGTACTTGACTGTCTAAAACGCTTCATTGTACTTGACTGTCTAAAACGCTTCATTGTACTTGACTGTCTAAATCGTTTCATTGTACTTGTCTAAAACAAAGCACAAATTCTTTCAATGAATTTTATTGCTGTTTCACACAAAAATAAAAGGCATTAAATTAAAGTTGTATTACCCTTAAAATGACCATATTGTCAAACCTGTGAGTCAAACCAGTGCATGAAGACCACATTTGAAAAGAAGGTAAAGCAGTCTTTGTTGACAGGTGGTCTAGATTCACAGGTATCTACTTACTTGATAGAAAATGGTCTTTATTCGCAGGGTGGTCTTTAGCACAGGTTTGACTGTATTATGCTAATGACAAAAATGATGGTGAAAATATATTGGTTCTTTTAAAACATGTAAAAATGACTTATTTCTGTGTTCCTTTAATTGTTCGTTTTGTCCTCGTGTGTTTGCTTTGTATGCTGGTGTGTGTTGGTGGTGGTGGTGTGTGTGTGTGTGCGTGGTTGTGTGTGTCTTGGTTGCGTGTGCGTGTGTGTGTGTGTGTGTGTTGGTGGTGTGCACTTCTGGGTGCAGGGGGTTCGTTTTGGGAGGCTGCTTTTGGACGTGGCTCTGCTTGATATTATTTTTGTTTTTATAGCGAGATATTTTCCTTATGTACAGTTGTAAATGGAAAATGCCTGATAAAAAGGATGGAATTTCAATGTTTAACTTGAACAGTCCAAACTCATTTTTTTTATACATACAATGTATAGACCCGTTATAAAGATTTATGTATTTTGTTAATAACTTTTGCAAAGTTAAGTTTTTTTCTATTTTTTCTAGTATTTTGAAATAAGGATTAGTGGCTTTCTTAAAATTATGAAGGTTACTTTAAAGGGTAATATTACTTTGACAGTAGGTCACGTGACAAAAAACAACCAGTCATACTCTATTTTGTATTACTAGTAGTTCCTTTCATTTGTAAACATATAACGTTCTGTTGCAAAGACTGGTTTGACAACTTTCATACGACTATATTTAAACAAACACACCACTGTCGATACGAAACATATCATTTGAAAGTTTCGTTTACGTTTCTACATTGCAATCATTTGGTGCAATTTCTTGATAATTTTCACCTAATTGGATGTTATTTGATGGAATTATTGTTTGCATGCAAAGATAAATCTGATATAAACCAGGCGTTAATATCTGTCTCCATACCTTGACCTATCACGACACAAAATTAACAAATAATGAACTGTCCAGACAAATTAGTATGGATGGTCATTTCTTAATACTCCAATGTTTTGATCTTAGTTTTTAAAGAACAAATACATTACTTACGCATGTTGTCAACACAACAGATATCAAGTTTTTATAGAAATGCAAACGTAGATGTAGATAATGATAGTTAAATTTCATGCTTTGAAATGTCTGTTGTTCTAAGTGAAATTATGTAAAGGGTATGAGAAACACGTTAAAGGCAAGCTAAAGATTCAACAAATGAACAGTAATAATCCTTAAAATTAACGAAATATGACGTGCTCTAGTGCTGTTATACTTTCAATTTATGTTTGGTTTTAATATTTCTGTGTGTAGCAACTTATTATAAAACTACGTTTTGTTGGCATTTTGTGCGCCAAAGAAACATTTCTTGACATATGTTCTTCTTGAAATATGCATGTATTTAATCATTTTCAGAAAATGATCCGCTAGCTATAGGGTATGTCTCTTTAATATTAACTAAGAGCGAGGAGAATTTCTCACCAATCACCGTTATAAGTTTTTTCGAGTCCGGAGACATAATTAAAGGTGTAAGCATACCATAAACATGTCTCACTGGCCCTGGTAAATGTTGAGATCAGGCAAAACATTTGATCTGGTAATGCTTCCTCAGTGGTATTTGTTTTATAATTGAACAAAGCAAACGTGGCCTTGCTGAATTCATTGATTGTACACTTTACAATTATAGATTAATGGAGACCAAGGTCAAACACATAGGTCCGCATAAACTATATATTGACCTCAAACATTGGTCTACATACATTATAGACATTATATTATACATTATTGTGTACATCTCTTAGAGGCCAGTGGCAGCTATATATTAACCTCAATAAAATTATGTGAAGACCACGAAGAATAACATTTATTATATGTGTTCATGCTATTATGTGGGTCTAAACATGCTCTTGCGGACTCAGCCTGTCATTTGTAATGGTCTATTTATGACTGGTGTACGATATATACGATAATTTACGATGTAGGGTAACCACAAATAGTACTTTTTATATCCTAGTCCATTAAATAGGAAAAAAGATAACCGTCAAAACATGCAAGTTTCTTGCGATCAAATTGGATACAAGGACATCGCTATGCATATAATGTAGATGAATAACGAAAAACCATCAAAATATAGTATACTATTAGCTCACCCTGACCACGAAGATGAATGTCCGTCACCCGTCCGTTCACATTTAGTTTGTTTACACTCTAGCATCTACATTTTTAAACATTCATAATGAAACTTAGATACAGTGTATTTTGTCACAAGACCTCGGATGAGTTCAATTAAGGACTGGATCGGATCAGTACTTCCTGAATTATTGCCCCTGATTTAACAAAAATTGCAATATTTTACTATGTTTACACTCTAGCACCTTCATTTCTTCTTCAATCCCTTCATTTCTGCATTAATTCTAACCATATTCACACAGAACTTGTATGACCATAAGATCTCGGATGAGTTCAATTATGGGCTTCATCGGATTAGTTCTTCCAGAGTTATGGTCATTTCGTCTTAAATACGAATAATATGTACAGATAATGTGTATAAGCATAACATCTTGGATAAATTCCATTATGGACTTCATGGAATTAGTTCTTCCAGAGTTATGGCCCTTGATTTAACAAAAATTGCAATATTTAACGATGTTTACACTCTAGCACCTTCATTTCTTCTTTAATCCTAATTATATTTATAGATAATGTGTATGACCATAACCTCTTGGATGAGTTCAATTTTGGGCTTCATCGGATTAGTTTCCAGAGTCATGGTCCTTTATTTAACAAAAATAGCAATATTTAATAACGATGTTTACACTCTAGCACCTCATTTCTTCCTTAATCCTAATTATATTTACAGATAATGTGTATAACCATAACATCTTGGATGAATTCAATTATGGGCTTAATCGGATCAGTAATTCCAGAGGCATGGCCCTTTATTTAACAAATATTGCAATATTTAACCGTGTTTACACTCTAGCACGGACCTTAATTTCTTCACTAATTCTAATCAGTGTTGATGAAACTTGGCTGTGATGCTCCTTGCATAAAGCTCGACCAAACTTGTTCTAAGAATTCTGTTCCATGTAGAACTTTTGTTGCCATGACAACAAATAGGAAAAACGTTAAAAATCTTTATCTCTGAAACCACAAGGCCTAGAACTTTGACATTTAGCATTTAGCAATGCCTAGTGGACCTCTAATAAGATTGTTCAAATAATGACCCCGGGTCAAAATGGAGACCGCCCGGGTCGTCACCTTATTTAACATAGGCGTATATAGGAAAACATGAAAAAATCTTTTTCTCTGAAATCACAAGGCCTAGAGTTTAGATATTTAGCATGTAGCATTGCCTAGTAGACATCTACCAAGATTGTTCAAATATTGTACCCGGGGTCAGAATTTAACACAACCAGGGTGTCACTGGTTTTCATATAGACTAATATAGGAACAAATTTAGAATTCTTCTCCTCAGAAATCACAAGGCCTTAAGCTTAGATATTTAGTATGTATCATTGCCTAGAGGACTTCTACCAAGTTTGTTTAACTCACTTGATAAAGTAATAACTTTCAAATGTTTTTCTTCAAAATCCCATGATCAAAAACTCTAGAGCTTAGATATTAGGTATGTAGCATTGTCCAGTAGACCTTTACAAAGTATGTTCAAATCATGCCCTTTGGGTTAAAATTGACCACAGCCACTGGGGTGGGGTGAGATGGGGTGGGTCCCTGATCTGTAAACACCTAGTTTCCAGTGACTTCCCCTACAACCAGTGATTTCCCCTTGGAACAAGTGACTCCCTTGGAACCAGTGATTTCCTTAGCAACCAGTGACTTCTCCTAGCAACCACTGACTTCTTTAGCAACCAGTGACATCCTTAGCAACCATTCATTTCCTAAGCAACAATTTAGTTTCCTAACAATCAGTGATTTCCCCTTGCAACCAGTGCCTTACTTAGCAACCAGTGACTTCCCCTAGCAAGAAATGACTTCTTTAGCAACCATTGGCTTCCTTAGCAACAATTTAGACCCCTAGCAACCAATGACTTCTCCTAGCAACAAGTCACTTCCTTAGCAACCTAAAGCATCAACTTGCCACCAGTGACTTCCTTAGCAACCATTGACATCCTTAGCATCTAACAACAATTGTGTTTTGCAGTCAGTGACTTTCCAGTAGAACCAGTGATTCCCACAGCAACCAGTGTCTTTCCCAATCAACCAGTGGCTTCCTTATTTAAGTGCAGTGGTATTCAGGTGAGCGATATAGGGCCATCATGGCCCTCTTGTTTATCTAACCGTAGACACCAAACAATATTTCTAAGTATATGCCTCAGTCTTTTTTTTCAAGACAAACTCGTGACTATAAGTCAAGATACTATTAGAATAATTCTTCTAAAACATGGTTAAAAGTTGTATGACAATGAATAGTAAATTGTCACATCGTTAACCTGACATGTGAAATTTACAAAGCCGGCTAATTAAGAGTTTGTTCCAAATTAGCTAGAAAAGTCCATTTTTGTGCCAAAAATGATTTTGTTGCCGATTTCAGAGATATTCTTTCCTGCCTTTATCAAAATATCCTCCATACACTAAGTTGACCTTCTGGACTGGACGTTACTACAATTTCCTTTCCAATGCAGGTACCCAACACACCTTGTGAACTGATTCAATTTAGTGCTGTATTTTCTCCATACAGTAACATGTTTTGCATCCAACTCTGGTGGAATAATAAAGATCAATTTTTGATGTAATGATTATAAAATAACTATTTTAAAAAGTGAATATACTACGACATATCTAATTAATGTATACTTAGAAAAATCGTTGAGTGCATTTATCGCCTAGTACAATTCACAATATTTCATTTTGTATCATTGGCTTTTCCTGCCCATTAAAGATAATTACAAACGTACAAACATATCATTCAGCAGTGTAAATAGCTTAAAACTTATCGAAAGTAGATATATTGTTGGAAAAAAATACTTTACGAACCCGAAACAAAGTGCTCATTGTGAAGTAATTATAGTATAGCATTTATACCTCAGCTTATCTCACAAAGCATATTATCTTTCGTTTACTTTGCAGCTGGATCCATGTTTTGAAAAGATTCTTACTTAAAGACAATTGAACAGGAATGTCAGATATGTGGCCACAGGGGTCCAGAAAGACCTGTGTGTTCACAGTAGGGGTCTTAGCCAATGATAGGCTAGCTTCTGTTTTCCACAATCAGCTGCTGTTTAGCTACTATTACAGTAGATAAACGTTGATAAATGGTAGTGTACATAATTAAAAAAGTTGAGAACTTCTTATTTAAAAAGATGATAACAATACAGGAAATAAACTTTTTACTTTCAATAGAATCTACGTATATTTAGCATAATTATATGGTGGTTAGTACAATGTCAGTGTTATAACATGATAATGGTATGCATTTCTCTTTCAAATTGAGTAAAGTGTTGAGTTATGTAAATTAATTACTCAAATAAAGGAGCCTTTGCTACAGTGTGAGAAAATTGTACAATATTTCCCTTCCACAAACAGACTATTCATTTTTATCAAAAGGACATACTTCATTAAAAACAAAATAGGCTAGTTATACAATAATTTAATCAGAATAAAAACATTTAAGAATATATGCATTGTATTTTATATCTTTCTTAAACAAAACATTTAATTTGATTAAACTGTTCAACTGTTGCACAATTCCCTATTTCTACAAATAGAATGTGTGCAAGGTATCAAACCTTGCTAAATATGCTAAAAGAAATCACATGTAAAAAGTTAAGTAAATGTCTTTTGTGAGAAAAGGAAATAAGCAATAAACAGGTCAATAAAATTCATGTACTGTTTATTTGATTAACTGTTCAGTCTAAAGCCACCTAATCAGACAGTGTCTTATCTGATAAGTGGTCATAAGACAACTAAGGGATTAGACTTCCTATGGTTTAGGGGTCACTTATGAAGGATGTTTATATTATCTTTAGTACATTTTTTCAAGTTTATCTCGTTTCAAATCAAGCTTTATTTCAAATATTTTATTGTTGTGTTTGACAAACTTGAAACTAAATAATTCACGCAGCATAAAATGTGCATTATACAAATGTACAGAATTCTTGTAAATGCTTGTAATTCGTATCCCCTACAATTGTTTTTAGATTCTAAATGACCACTAAATTTAGAAGATTGTTTCTTGTTTGAATGGGCTAACTGCATTGCAGGCTTGAAATAAAGCCTTTAATATAAATTGTTCGAATGCAAGTCTCAATATTAAGCTCAATACTTTAAATGTCAAACGAAAGATTGTTGCATTAATGCACCGTGTTTAGCTTATGGTTACATTACTACATTTGTAAATGAAAATACTATATATGAAAGTAAAGATACCAACAGTTCATTTATTTACGTAAAACATACCACTTTTCCTAAAGATAAGATCAGTGTCTCTCGTTTGTGAGAACTAATCCGTCTCTGCTCAAATCTAAACAAGAACATCTTACTAATTCCCTCACTGGTCATTCGTGTCAATTTCCTAATTGAATTTAGGATCATCAATTGTATTTGCATCCATTTCCATCGTTGTACTTGATTGATTATTTTACATAAAAGATTTACTGTCGCCAAAATATGTGGTGTTATTTTACATGTATAACAAATCTGAAAACAGACTAAAATAGCAGAATCTGTAAAACCACCATCGACAACATAATAAATAAAACAGGTGTTGCAGTATTCATAAACGTGTTTATGTGTTCTTTATTATATTTCCATAATCTTAGGCCATGGCATGGGGAAAACAGCTAAAAGTTAACAATACAATCATTTTAAGGTATTTTGTATGTTTCATATTGTTTTGTCTTGTATAACCGAGTCTATGATAGATGTTCTCAAAATTGCTTTCTAACAGTTTTTAATAGGATATGGGAATGATAAAAAAGTGAGTGTTTTACTTTTCTCGTTCAGTTACTATTCATATATAGTACATCAGATACGTCATGATTTAGAGTTTAGAGTTTAAAGGGGTGTTTTAAAAGTTGCTTAGACAAAATTATGTAAAGTTTAACTGTTATTTATTTTAAACATGATAATAAACTGTAAACAAGTCAAAGAAAGGAAAGCAATCTAGCTAAAATTTGATTTTGTTTTCAGCTTGATATTTATGGTAGTTGGCTTTTAACCCTTTCTGATACACTCAATCATCAATTACTCAATAAAAAAAAACGCGAAACGGTTTTATTTTTACGTTACGTCATACTGAATACGTCATTGTCCGATAATGACGTCATCCGTTTATCCGTTGCCGTTTCATGAGGTTTGAAAGCAGTTGCTTGAAGAAGACATGAAGTTTGAGTAGCGTATAGGGACAGAAATTTGATAAAACATTATGTACAAACAGGAATAACACCGGGTAAGACTTTAAAGTTTATTTTGAAACGGTATTCATCTGTGAAATGTTGTAGGAGACTTGCGTATAAATGGCAAAAGAGATTCAGCGAGGGAAAAAATAATAATTTCTGTCATGAGCACGAGGTTCAAATCGAAATATCCGTCACCGAGGGTAACTGTTTTGGCGGGAACGAGGCTCTGCCGAGTTCCCGTAAAACAGATACCCGAGGTGACGGATATTTCCATCTGAGCAAAGTGTCTCATGATGGAAACTTTTTCTTGCATATCGTCTTGCTCTTTAAAGAAGATTTCTAAATGCAAACTTATCAAAATGATGAATTATCATGAAAAACAAACGATTTTCCGGCGTTGTGTTTGGGAAATTGACGTCACAATGTTTTAACGTTACGTCATAAATGATTCACGAGAGTCGTCTGGCATAGGAGGGGTGCCAGACCGGTTTTTCCGGCATGGGCAAAATCACCGGAAATGCCGATCCGATATGCAAGAAAACTATTTTCGACAGGAAGAGGGACCTCACTGTCTTTCCTCTTTTAAAATCAGATTTGAGAAGTCGTAAATTCGACGATTTAAACGACTGCAGTTCACACTTTTCGCACAACTTTCGTATATACAAGTTGGGCTTTCATAACTATGTTAAATATTAAACTGCAGCCTTTTGTACTAGTCACATTTTTCAGCAGCCGAGGTAAACATACAAAGCATGGCAGACAAACATGTTTTTGTGTTTGTTATCAGTTTTAAAGATCCTTCGCTACGACGAAATGATTCAGATGATAATTCAAGTTGTCTTTGTGTAATTAGACATAACATACAGTAATTGGACGCTATGCATGAATGACATTTTAAATAATTTAGCTACTTGATAATACTCCCTGAACCGACACTTAAACTTACTACATTTCTAATGGAAGAAAAATATATAATAAAGACACAGAAAACACTTCTCGCTAAAACTTTTTTGTGCATAATTAACAAACTGTGATTTGACCACTAAATTTAGAAGATTGTTTCTTGTTTGAATGGGCTAACTTCATTGCAGGCTTGAAATAAACTTTTTGATCTCCTGAAATGATAACCTCATACAATCGGCGGAAGAAAAATGCGTTACTCCGCTCCTTTTTATATGTGAATATAATCACAAGGACAAGAGATAGTAAAATATGTCAAATAATTAAATCAGGCAATGTTTTTGTGTTTCAGGATGTATCTCTTTGATCGAAGGAATAAAACGCCCCGATGATTGCAACTGCACGTATTTCAAATAGTTCCTTTACGCGTATATTTGCAATAGTTTCATAGTTGGATAATTCCTATGTTTGTTTACAAATACAATGGAAACATTCATACTTCCATGTTCAAAATGAATGTATTCTTATTTTCAGACCGCCACGTAATATCATTCAAAGTATGTCCCAAATTCAATTAGCTAAATCGTTCAGTCTGTGCTTTTTATAGCAAACATAATTTTCTATGAAAATGTCCTGATGAGTAGCAACTAGCTCACGAACTGTTTGATCCTAAGTTGATCAGAGTCTTTCTACTGTAGATAATTCAGCCAAAAATTCGGGTAATAGACTTTCATCTAATTTAAGTGGGAGAGTATTCTTTTGTGTCTGTCTGTCGTATGAATGCAATAAAACAATTGTCTGTCGGTATGTTTGACTAATATTAATAAAGACTAATCTTATTGACACACTATTTTGAAATAGAATGTCTATAACTCTTTAAGTAAGACATTTACTTACCAGATAAGACAATTGATATAAATACTTTGTATGTAACTATGACTATCCAGTAATAAATGCATTCCATAAAAACACTTACATGCACTTTATAGCTACAAGTATAACCGTGTTAAACGTTTTACAAATAAGATTAGCCTACCTATTTTTCAATTATTTTTTTGTAATTGAGTTCTATCCTAGTACGTCATAAGTCGAATGAAAATCTAGATGTATAAATAAACACTATTTAGACTACATTGCAGTATACGACACAAAGTTCTGACATTATTTTCCACTGCAGTGAAACAGCTTAATACTTAAACAGTTTAGAGTCACAATAGAAGCAGTGATAGAAGCAGATACAAAGTGATGGGACGATAGGGGCAATGATGGTCAAATTGATCATTTCTTCCATTCTCACCTACTTCAGCCTTATGCAAAGACAACATGTATCATGTAACCAACAGTTGACGGGAAACAAATGATATAAAAAATGCTATTTGTCTTAGAATATTTTGTGGAAACTTAAAAAGCATATATTAATTATATTAAAATTTGCGCAAGTAGGCTTTGGGAGTCGGAAAGATGTTTGTGCTGTAAAGTAATGGTAGGAGTTTCTATTCGTCGAGTCCATGGTAAAACAAAGACGCAAAAGTCAAAACTGTTGTTATCTTATGTACACAGCGGATATTGAGACATTTATTATCTTTCTTGCATCATACTGATCATAGTGTTTTAAAACTTCAAAGTAGTTGCTGTAACAAAGTGGATGCTGTTGCAATAAAGTTCATTTACATTCGGATTCTAGTGATTTGCTGTCGTGAAATAAGACTGAAATGCATGAACCTAAATAAAAATTTACTGGCGTCTACTAATTAATTTACTTCTTCCGAAAAACATTTTCGCAAATTTCTGAAAATAAGTTAGATTGGACAATGTCTACACATGATAACTTGTTGTTTGTGTATGTTGCTATCAGCTGATACACTCAATACATCATATTACACTTAAAAGACGATTGAAACGAATTTGCGTTGATAAGACTCTCTTTTATGAAATTGGTGTGAAACATGCGCTGTGAATATCTCCAAGTTCACAGCGCATATAAATCATTAGTCAATGTGAAACTGTGTTCATTAAACTGAAAATGTAAAAGGAGAAGTTATAACGTCAGAAAATTACATACGTATTAGTGAAACCTTTGTGAACACGATACGAATCCACTGCGGAAAATGCTTTCATTTCCATTAACAAACCCAAGTGTAATACACATATATCATCCTGATTTTCTACGATGACGCCCCCCCCCCCCCCCCCCCCCCCCCCCCCCCTATAAGGCTCGCATCCCTTTTTCGCGCTAAAGGGTTTTTTATATCTTTAATTTATTTTATTCCCCCAACAAGTCAATAGGTTAAAAGGTATATATAAAGGGTTTTGTGTGTCCAGGTGCCCCCCACCACCCCACACCCCTCCCCCCCCGTTTGAATTCATTAATCTTTGAAATTTGAAACATTCCATGTAAATTCTGAAGTTGAGACAAAATTGCACTTGTGGGAATTAGCACATAAAGAAAATCTTGAACAGTTAAAGTAAATTTATTGTATGGTTGTAATGCATTCGTTTACGCCAAATCACTTTCTCGATTAACAATATCCAAAAGCTTTTTACAGGCACAACGTTCCTTCTGGATATGGTAGGCCAATATATTTCAATTCCTGTTGTTTTAATTTGATGTTCTTCGTTCTGAAGAAACTCTTTACTTGTTTCACCTCCTTAGAATTGTGTATGGTGTTTTCGTTTTTGATATCGCAGTATGTTGTCTGGTGTATAACATCAATTGGCAAAAAAAATAAACCAAAACATGAGTCCACGTTTAAATTGAAAATACTCGTACGCTACATTTTTTTTATGCAATGTCCCTTATTGTTGCCTGTATACAATTCTTTCATGATTTTCAAAATGAACGCTTGCATAATCATACATCTTTATCCGTAGATAAATTGTTATTGAGTAGAATTTCAGTTTACGCGAGTTCGAATCACGCAATAAGTTAAGAGCTAAGTCTAGGTTTAATAACATGCGTGTCATTAATATTTACTACGTTTTTCACAATGCATTTGTCTCTATAAATATGATGCATGCAACACTTACACACACATTTATATATACAGTCAAACCTGTGAACAAAGACCACTGTTGGAAAGCTACAAATGTGGTCTTTGTTTGCAGGTGGTCTTTATTCACAGGTGTGTTTACGATATATAATTCTAACACTACTGCAAATTTCTCCTATATAGGCAAAGAAGGATTTGAGCGTGATATACCTACGAAGTTAATCACTCTTAGCGTCCGGAACTATTTTTGACAGCTGAAATTCCCTCCCGCGTAATTTTCACCCAACATCTATGAGTGTCCGTGCGCTAATACGCTTGGATTTGTATTGCTGTGAATGAATTCACGTGATGTAAAACAAATCGTGCTAAAATTTTAGCATCAAAGTGTTCTGACTACTATCGTTAAACTATAAGACATGAATTAAACTCCATAATTCTACGTCATATTTGATAATATATATTAGGGGAGCCGGCATATTTGCCACATGTCTTTTTGTAATCACTGCACATTACGATATGCTACTTTCAGTTTCACCGAATGTGTTGTAAACATCAGTAAGAGACAAAGTTTTTGAACTAAATAGGATTGTCATTGGTCTGCCTATAAGGGTCACGCGCATGGGTCACCCTGTCTGAAAACTTGCGCATAGACTTGTAAAACTAGATTTGAACATTAAAAGTCGGTTTATTTTTTGTGTATGAAAAAATATTTACATGAGGTCAAAACACCAATCCCAGAGGGGCCTGTAAGGGAACAAGTTGTTTTACTTATTTACAGTAGTAAATGAAAATATACCTGATCGAAAGGGTTGCTTTTCAATTTTTGACAAGGACATGCCAACATTTTTGGGGCATAAAAAGTAAGTCATCAAGTTAAGCAAGAACAAAATCCCTTGATGTTGTTGTTTTCACTGATAGACCAAGGTTTTATTACCGCTAAAGTAGAATTAAGCATAGCGTGCTTTGTATTGTTTTATAGGGTTTCTTCTTGATGAAAGGTTGTTGAGTATTTTTTGTATGTATTGATCTATGATTGAAAAATGTATATATCATTTTGTCGTTACGGTAAACAACCGCCAGCACACATAAAGTCTTTCAAACTACTTCGATCGTCTGTGCCATGTCCCGTTTATCTTAGAATCATTATGTAACAGCCTCTTTTTTACGTTGTCTAGAATAGATAACAGGGTCGGTATTTTATTGGTTCATCTTAGAGCCAGACTTTTATGCCTCTGACATTCGAAATATGGTAGAAAGTCATAAAGTGTTACCCCTTCCTGTCTGTGCAAGACTCCGTCCGTGCAAACACTTCGTTTCCGATCAATAACTTTTGAAAGGTTGCGTGGAATTAATTGAAATTTTACATGTAAATTAAAGATCATAACATTAAGGCCAGGTGTGTTTTCGGAACGAACTACGAACTTAAATGTCAACAAAATGGTTGTTTCTGATCAATAACTTTGGAAGGTTGCCCTAATTTTATTCAGATTTTACGTCATACAGAACTTGGTCAAGTTTACATTTGGTTACGTTCCACTAATTCTTTCAGAAATTATTGCCCTCTTCTCTCTTAAATTTCAGCAAATTCGTTGTTTCAGAACATTATCTAATAAGCTGGATAGATTGCAATTATATTTGTCACGTATGTACATATATCTGAAATACCTAATATGTCGTTTGCAAGTCCAGTCCGACATGTATCGCAAAGGATTAAGGCATATCCCATATATGATTTTAACTGAACTTTGTGCAGTAATAGTTTTTTGTGTCAAACTCATGCTCATTCCTTTTTAACCTGTGAACAAAGTGTTGAAGGTAAGTTAATCTGACACCGAACCAAGACGATGTGTTTTATACAAGAAAATAGTCCCTTCTTAGATGTCAAGGCCGCAGTGCATGATTGTATTTTAAATTAAACTTTGTTCTGTAGCCTTTGTGGAGGCATTCATGTTGACACATTTCTAGTTTAACATATTCGAAATAATATTTTGCTGTTATAACCCGTTTTTATTTATGCGCATTGCAGGGCCATTGTGAAAATTTACCTTTCTTCAAAGTCCTTCCTCAAGCACGGCATCAACAGTGCCGGGCTTTATGATGTAAATAACACGGGGTGTTGTCTAGCGCATCGTTGAGCGTCACTCTTTTTTACGCTAGATTAGCGTAAGCCAAAATTGTTTCGTGTTATAACACATGTAGCAAACCTCGGTATATGTTGGTGCCTTCACTCCATCAGTGCAGATATTATTAACACGAAAAACGTGAGTTAACCCTACGTTGTTACATGTGAAAAGCATGAATATTGTAAGAGTCACTATATAGTACATATAAAATAAACCAACATCAATTTCCATCAACAGATTTCGAAATGTTTGTTATTTTGCCTTGAAACTAACATTTCTGGAAATGCTATAGTCAAAATGGTTAAGAAGGTTTGTGAATTCTTGAAACGGCCTTTTTTCAGGAAAAGGTTTATTTAACAGTGTCAAAAATGAAAGATATTACCCTTGAAGGTACCACTTTAGGATATTTGAATCATTTTAGGTTTAACACAATTTCGATGCTAGATTTTTTATGAAAAGTATTCATCACTTCTGTAGGAAAATGAACATAGCTGATATTCAAGAAGTGAGAACCACAAGACAAGGGCGCATTTGCATCCCTTGTCGAAATCCTTTCAGAAAAACAGGTTTTAACTACATGTATTTCAAAAGCATGTTATTGCATATTGTGGAAAGAGTTGCCAATATTTAAAAGATTTTCATCGATGACGGTTTGTTTGCTTTTTTTAGGGAAGGCATTGAATATCCAGATATTCCCAATATTCGTTCGGACCTCCGAGTATTCGGATCTGATTATGGTTTCCGAGTATTCGGTAAATGTTGCGAAAAGCACAAAGAACGAATTTAATTGGAAACCTTAGTATATATATATGTGTGTATTTTTATATATATTATTATATTTATGTGTGGATGTGTGATGACACTCCAAAAAAAAAAAAATGTGTGTGTGTGTGTGTGTGTGTGTGTATGTGTGTGTGTGTTTGTTGTTCATTGTGATATTCAATCTTGAATCAAACGTTTACCAAATCGAGTCGATCTTTGAAACTTTCGAAAAACCGTCGTCTTTTTTTTTTTTCCCCCCCCCTTTTTTTTTCCTTTTTCCCCCCCCCTTCCCCTTTTTACAATGAGCAAAATAATTACAACGTTTGTGTTTCCTCTCAGGTCCCGGTTCCTCGTGTCAAATTATCTGATAATAAAAACTTTTGATTCGATATTAAGTAAGTCAGCAAAACGACGCTTAAAACAAACAGTTACAAAAATGTATACACTTACTATATCTCAATATAAATTACAGACACGTGTTTTCCGGGACTTGGTATTGCGGTGTCCACCAATTGAAAATAGTTTAGGTTTTAGGCTTACTGGCCTGACATCAACAAATAAAAACATTTTAGAGATTTTCATTTGCATATTTTATTTTTGATGAAATCTTAATTAAAGTCGTTCATTGAGTTTGTATTATTATCAAGTTGCCAGTGGTCGTCTTTTCTCCTGAAATGAGAAAAATGTGTTAATATACAAATGTATATTCATTTCAAGAACAATTTGTTACCTTTGAAATTACATCCGTCAACAAAACTACCAGTGACTAAATATAATAAAATATGCGTAACCTTTTGGTAAAGTCTATTCATGTTTCCTTAATAAAGAATAATATTTTCCTGGAAATTTGGTCCAAGACATTCACTTAAGTTTTTGCAAGTAGTATCAAAACCAAACGCCAATTTTTGAGGTAATATATTTTCGTTCGGGTTTTCAGCACAATTATTTAATTTGTATGGTCGATGTAATGGTCATGAAATCGGTAAGTTAAACATTACCACAAAATCTAGTTTAATTTCTATGTCTACTGCATTTGCAATAAATGGTTATAATATCGCGATGTTTAAAACACTATTTACTCATATAACAGCCGATTTAACAATAGCACAATCTCACTGTGCAAAGGATTTATAAGGTTTTATTGAAACCTAGTTCATTCATACAGATGTAATAACAAACATACTACAAATCAAACATACATATCATACTTAACATGAATTTGATTTAAAAAAAAAACACATTAAAATAGATAAGTTCAAACTGAAAGAAGAATGTGTTTCATCATATATCAAAGGGGTATTAAAAACTATTTCTTTACCTTTTACCTGACCTTCTCATCAATGTCACCTCCTACAGCACAAACTTTGATAGCCACATCTTCCGCGGCGAACCTCCCAAGAGTAGCAGCGTCTTCTACATGTGCATCTTCTACCATCGCCATGAGGACCGCCGTGATGCCCTGTAACAAAGCAGTACTTTCAGCTTTATATACATTACAGGAAACCAATCATGGCAAAATCATCAATTCTTTTTATTCTTTACTTTTGGACATAGAGATTGTTATCTTTACCAAAGAGTGTACGCAATGTTATCAATGTTTATTGAAACATAGAAAGACAAAAGCATACACTAGTTTGTGGATAAAATATTTTTCATCACTATTTGTCACGTTTTACATATTATGTCTCCATTACAGTTACTTTTAAAGCTCGAGACACATTCACTCGTATAGTTGAAACGAATGCCCGTTTTAGTAGATATGTCTCGCATTTTTATTGGCAATTGTAAAGATCAAAGACTTAAATGTACTTAAAACCAGTACCGGTTTTTAGTTTCTGAAAACCAAGATCACAAATTTCTTTTTGAGATTTTTTCAAAAAAACCCCCCAAATAAAAAAATTTTTTTAAAAAAAAAAATAAAAAAAAAAAAACCTTTAAAAAAAAATTTAGCCCCCCCTTTTAAAAAAAAAATAAAAAAAAAATAAAAAAAAAAAAAAAAAAAAAAAAAAAAAAAAAAAAAAAAAAAAAAAAAAAAAAAAAAAAAAAAAAAAAAAAAAAAAAAAAAAAACCCCCCAAAAAAAAAAAAAAAAAATTTTTTTTTTTTTTTTTTTTTTTTTTTTTTTTTTTTTCCCCCCCCCCCACAAAAAAAAAAAAAAAAAAAAAAAAAAAAAAAAAAAAAAACCCACCACCCCCCCCCACCAAAAAAAAAAAAAAAAAAAAAAAAAAAAAAAAAAAAAATAAAACAAAAAAAACCCCAAAAAAAAAAAAAAAAAAAAAAAAAAAAAAAAAAAAAAAAAAAAAAAAAAAAAAAATCCCCCCTCACAAGTATAATGAACATATTCTTACCTTCAGCCACTTGCGGAACAATAACCATGGCAACGCAGCCCACCAACAGCAAGAACAGCAATAACTTGTTCATACTGAGATGAATTGGTAGTCTAGTAGAATTGGTGTCTGTTTATGAATCAGTCTGATTTAAATAGTGAACGTCAAACAGGATGTCAACTTGTGGCAACCTCTTGTGGTTTTGTAAAAAGCATTTATTTGTTTGTTTGATGTTGTTTATAATCAAAACGCACGATACATCTTTTTTATATATCAAAATACATGGTTTTTTTTCTTTTCAGTATATTCATGATAATATTATAAATTAAAATTATCCCGAGATTCAAAAAAACAAAAATGTATATGTTTTTTTTACATCAAATGCATTGACTTCACTGTAAAGTATACAGAATGAGGAAGGTCCAAAGAAGAACTATCATTGTAACGGTTATTCAAACAAGAAGTATCTTTAATAAAAGATACATGGCCGTAGTAGCCAATGTGTTCTTCATTCATGAAAAGAACATATTTCCTTTTATGTGTTTTGCTTTCTGCCATTTTTTTATGTTTTCCCTCTGACACAGTATGTTCTTCAACTGATGAGACATCTCAACCTAGAGATGCCTGACGAGACACCTCCACCTAGAGAGGCCTGATGAGACACCTCCACCTAGAGAGGCCTGATGAGACACCTCCACATAGAGATGCCTAATGAGACACCTCCGCCTAGAGAGGCCAGGTGAGACAACGCCACCTAGAGAGGCCTGATGAGACACCGCCACCTAGAGATGCCTAATGAGACACCTCCACCTAGAGAGGCCAGATGAGACGACGCCACCTAGAGATGACTAATGAGACACCTCCACCTATAGAGGCCTGATGAGACACCTCCACATAGAGAGGCCTGATGAGACACCTCCATCGTGAGAGGCCTGATGAGACACCTCCACCTTGATAAGCCTGATGAGACATCTCCATCTAGAGAGGCCTGATGAGACACCTTCACCTAGAGATGCCTAATGAGATACCTTCAACTAGAGATGCCTAATGAGACACCTCCACCTAGAGAGGCCAGATGAGACAACGTCACCTAGAGATGCCTAATGAGACACCTCCACCTAGAGAGGCCTGATGAGACACCTCCACCTAGAGATGCCTAATGAGACACCTCCACCTAGAGAGGCCTGATGAGACACCTCCACCTAGAGAGGCCTGATGAGATACCTCCACCTAGAGAGGCCTGATGAGACACCTCCACCTAGAGAGGCTTGATGAGACACCTCAAGCTTGATAGGCCTGATGAGACACCTCCACCTAGAGAAGCCTGATGAGACACCTCCACCTAGAGATGCCTAATGAGACACCTCCACCTAGAGAGGCATGATGAGACACCTCCACCTATAGAGGCCTGATGAGACACCTCCACCTAGAGAGGCCTGATGAGACACCTCCACCTAGAGAGGCCTGATGAGACACTTCAACATAGAGATGCCTAATGAGACACCTTCACCTAGAGAGGCCTGATGAGACTCCTCAACCTAGACAGGCCTGATGAGACACCTTCACCTGGAGAGGCCTGATGAGACAGCTCCACCTAGAAAGGCCTGATGAGACACCTCAACCTAGAGAGGCCTGATGAGACACTTCCACCTAGATAGGCCTGATGAGATACCTTCACCTAGAGAGGCCTGATGAGACACCTCCACCTAGATATGCCTGATGAGACACCTCCACCTAGAGAGGCCTGATGAGACACCTCCACATAGAGAGGCCTGACGAGACACCTCCACCTAGAGAGGCCTGATGAGACACCTCCACATAGAGAGGCCTGATGAGACACCTCCACCTAGAGAGGCCTGATGAGACACCTCCACATAGAGATGCCTAATGAGACACCTCCGCCTAGAGAGGCCAGATGAGACAACGCCACCTAGAGAGGCCAGATGAGACGACGCCACCTAGAGATGACTAATGAGACACCTCCAGCTATAGAGGCCTGATGAGACACCTCCACATAGAGAGGCCTGATGAGACACCTCCATCGTGAGAGGCCTGATGAGACACCTCCACCTTGATAAGCCTGATGAGACATCTCCATCTAGAGAGGCCTGATGAGACACCTTCACCTAGAGATGCCTAATGAGATACCTTCAACTAGAGATGCCTAATGAGACACCTCCACCTAGAGAGGCCAGATGAGACAACGTCACCTAGAGATGCCTAATGAGACACCTCCACCTAGAGAGGCCTGACGAGACACCTCCACCTAGAGATGCCTAATGAGACACCTCCACCTAGAGAGGCCTGATGAGACACCTCCACCTAGAGAGGCCTGATGAGATACCTCCACCTAGAGAGGCCTGATGAGACACCTCCACCTAGAGAGGCTTGATGAGACACCTCAAGCTTGATAGGCCTGATGAGACACCTCCACCTAGAGAAGCCTGATGAGACACCTCCACCTAGAGAAGCCTGATGAGACACCTCCACCTAGAGATGCCTAATGAGACACCTCCACCTAGAGAGGCCTGATGAGACACCTCCACCTAGAGAGGCCTGATGAGACACCTCCACCTAGAGAGGCCTGATGAGACACTTCAACATAGAGATGCCTAATGAGACACCTTCACCTAGAGAGGCCTGATGAGACTCCTCAACCTAGAGATGCCTGATGAGACACCTTCACCTGGAGAGGCCTGATGAGACAGCTCCACCTAGAAAGGCCTGATGAGACACCTCAACCTAGAGAGGCCTGATGAGACACCTCCACCTAGATAGGCCTGATGAGATACCTTCACCTAGAGAGGCCGGATGAGACACCTCCACCTAGATATGCCTGATGAGACACCTCCACCTAGAGAGGCCTGATGAGACACCTCCACATAGAGAGGCCTGACGAGACACCTCCACCTAGAGAGGCCTGATGAGACACCTCCACATAGAGAGGCCTGATGAGACACCTCCACCTAGAGAGGCCTGATGAGACACCTCCACCTAGAGAGGCCTGATGAGACACCTCCACCTAGAGAAGCCTGATGAGACAGCTCCATCTAGAGAGGCCTGATGAGACACCTCAACCTAGAGAGGCCTGATGAGAGATCTCCACCTAGATAGGCCTGATGAGATACCTCAACCTAGAGAGGCCTGATGAGACACCTCCACCTAGATATGCCTGATGAGACACCTCCATCTAAAGAGGCCTGATGAGACACCTCCACATAGAGAGGCCTGATGAGACACCTCAACCTAGAGAGGCCTGATGAAACACCTCCACCTAGAGAGGCCTGATGAGACACTTCCACTTAGAGAGTCCTGATGAGACACCTCCACCTAGAGAGGCCTGATGAGACACCTTCACCTAGAAAGGCCTGATGAGACACCTCAACCTAGAGAGGCCTGATGAGACACCTCCACCTAGATATGCCTTATGAGACACCTCCACCTAGAGATGCCTTATGAGACACCTCAACCTAGAGAGGCCTGAAGAGGCACCTCCACATAGAGAGGCCTGATGAGACGCCTCCACCTAGAGAGGCCTAATGAGACACCTCCATCTAGAGAGGCCTGATGAAACACCTCTTCTAGAGAGGCCAGATGAGACACCTCAACCTATTGAGGCCTGATGAGACACCTTCACCTAGAGAGGCCTGTTGAGACACCACCACCTAGAGAGGCCTGATGAGATACCTCAACCTAGAGAGGCCTGATAAGACACCACCATCTAGAGAGGCCTGTTGAGACACCACCACCTTGATAGGCCAGATGAGACATCTCCACCTAGAGAGGCCTGATGAGACACCTCCACCTAGAGAGGCCTGATGAGACACCTCCGCCTAAAGAGGCCTGATGAGACACCTCAACCTAGAGAGGCCTGATGAGACACCTCCACATAGAGAGGCCTGATGAGACACCTCAACCTAGAGAGGCCTGATGAGACACCTCAACCTAGAGAGGCCTCATGGGACACCTCCACCTAAAAAGGCCTCATGAGACACCTCAACCTTGATAGGCCTCATGAGACACATCTACCTAGAGATATGTCTGTTTTTGATAGAGGGAAAGTAAGTCAGCGTTTCTGGCTAGAGTCTTGAATCGAGAGTTTCTTTCCGAGTTAGGAAAGAACTTATAATGTAGAAAATGTTTAAAAGCAGGTTCATAGAATATTTGCGAAGTTATGATGTTCTGTATAAACGTATACACTAGACTATGTAAATCTGATATGATTTTACGGAGTTAAGTGTGTTACTGTCCGGTTAGGATAATTTTACAATGACGCAACAGAAGAGTCTACTTTTATCGGGTAAATACGTTAACGTTATCTTATTACAAGGGAGAGCACTAAGCGTAATTAATGTCAATATATATTATATTATACATTATATACTGTCGCTGTCACTATAGTGCAGTAGGTAACGACTCCGATTCCTGCTTATTTAGGTTGTGTCGAACAGGAGTTCATATAGGTACATGTACATTTAAATTTTTACTCTCTTTTTTCAGTTCGATGGTTTTAATATATTTCTTGTTGTTTTTTTTTTTTTTTTTTTTGTTTCATTGATATGTTTACTTTTATAATCATTTTAATTAATGTTTTTTTCTGATTGTACTTAGAACAAATCAAACAATTAAATGAAGATCAAATTTTGCCTTCAATTGACAATTAATCAAACAGCAACAGTTCGAAGGAACAATGTGCCTTCATTACTTGCTGAAGAATTTTCTTGGACAAATCATCGTAATTTGGGTAATGGTTGTTCAATGTACATATTCCATTTCACGATATGTCAGTAAGCATGAAATGCTCGTGCCTAAAATGGTTATAAAATCTTTCAAAGTTTTAGTCATTTTACTTTCATTTACTGTTTTTTGTTTGTCTAAAAAGATTTTAAAAAATCATATATCTACACAATTAAAATTTTGGCTGAAGTAATACTGAAATAATTGAAAGGAAAAATATTAAGCTTCGATGAGGATCGAACCAGTCCTTAAAATCTTTATTCGTATATACCAGGACCCAACCCACTGGACCAACGCACCGTTGTATCGTATGTTCATGTATTTTAAAGCCTATAACCCTTTTCTACATACATGTTCTACCTGTTTACGCAATTCTTGTAAACGTTTGTGTACACATATATCTGTTACGTCACTGTCACAATATCCAAACTAGGCTATAGATATAAAATCAGTCACTGTCTGTAATACGTTACAATAGGCTGCTCCGAGCATATGCGTGGGTTTTAACTTGTTTTTCAAAACATCAATTTAGAAAATGAAATGTCGTATAGGCCGCTTAAAACTAGCAATAAAAAATTTAAAGTGCTTTAGAGACCGCATTTACGAAAATTTATTTTTTCATTCGTATAGGCCGCGACCTATTGTTGGGAAATTATGGTAGTGAAAATCAAACAGGT